>MU226770.1:1006890-1086845 GCA_018584345.1 Thuja plicata
TATTGATATATATTATAGTAGTTCAAGATCGAATAAATATAATTATTGATGTCGATTCATTAAAGGAATCGAACATATACTATCGGTTTATAGTTATCGATTTATATATAATCGATTATGGTTATCGGCTTATATATTATCGATTATAGTTATCATATACTATCAGTTTCCATGATCGATATATTTAAACTAACGTTTATATTGGTTAATGTCTGTGTTGTACTGTTACGAATAGTCACGCTTATGATAGGCGTGACTCCCTGAGGAGTCACGTCTATCATAGACGTAATTGTTCCCCTTCACCGCATAAGGTATATATGTCGATGCAATTTAAACTAATCGATGTACAACACAGTAATCGATAAGTGAAGATTACATTGATTAGTTTCTACAAAATATAAAATATATTTGTTGTTCAGATTCGACAAAGGTATAAGATCAAAGTATATAACAATTAATTTATTTATTGACAATTTTGATTTGATATAGGTTCGAATTGCATTTACTTTATTCTACCATTTTCATCAGCCTGGGTGAGTATGAGAGATTTGAGGACACGACATTCGGTACATCCTCTTGTAAGTGTCCATCCAAACTCTCTCGACTCATGCAATTCCACAATAAACATCAATTGGATCTTGCATTCCTATCTGAGTGGTAGATGTGATTATATAAATGGTTCCTCTAGCCCATGGATGTGTGACACAACTAGTTTCCAGTCTGGAATCCAACTTTGAACTTTGTCTGCTTCATGCTTCACCGAGGGATCCTTCCTTCATTTGTACTTGTACAAATATCTTGAGGCTAATGATCTAGCTGGTTTAGGTTTACCCCACCTGGCTATGTCTGCATTGTTTTAGTTCCTTTTCAAAACCTGAGGTCCTTTTCAAGTTTTGCACTAGCACTTTCCCTCATGACTTTCAAGTCCAATGGCCAATTTTGGTCATTTTAGAGGTTTGAATCATTTTTTTCTTTCATCCTTTCTTTTTATCTGGCAAGATCAGCTTCTGCAATTTATCCCATAGCCATTTTATGTTTAACATTTTTTCTTTAAATGCTTCTATATCCCAAGATAAAATTGTTTGGCATGAATTATTTATTTCTTCAGTGAATATAGACTAAGCAACTAGGCCTTAGTAAAATTTTGGGCCATCCAAGAATTATTAATTTCTTCAATGAATATACACTGTGCAAGAAAGTTTGTAGTAACATTTGGGCCATCCAAGTACTCAAAATAACAAACAATGAATCACCCACCATTTAAAACAGTTTGTAAAACCCAAGGTAAAGTCCACAATTATATGTTCCCAAACAAACAGTTACGAGAATAACAGAAGATGGATAATAGCATTCACTTGGAATGCCCAGTCTGTCAAAAGGAAAAAGTTGAGTGTTGGTGCAATTAATTTCTCACCTAATTGCACTTTACTTAAACTTATTTAGGAGAATGCATTTCATAGTAGTTTGCATATGTGGCACTTAATAAGATGCACATTTAGTTGCACATCGTGTAGAAGAAATTCCACTTTAGGTGGTGATAGTAGTTATCACATTCCACTTTATGTATTGCCTCCACCTTTAGTGCACTTATCACTTTATCAGCCTCCACATTGCTGCACATGTTTGCACATACTTAATTGCACAATGGAGGATGATCCACCTTTGGTGGACATGTGATTCCACCTTGTGTGGGTGATAAATTATCTCATGGTTATCATGTTCTCCTACTACCTTGCCAATATAAGCAGTCACGTGTATATTGTAATCATTGAATTCATTATAGTTGATTGAATGCATTCCAGTTGAATCCATCAATTATGGTAATGAAATCCATTTGATTCTCTCATCTTTATGCTACTCATTGGCCTCTAGATCTTGGGTTGTTATAAGCAAATTCTTACATGGTATTGGAGCAATTGAAGTGTCTTTGCCTAATCTTCTTGGAGAGATCTTGGTGCATACGAAGGAGGGCATATTGGCAGGTCTCTAAGGACCAGCGATTTTTGGGAGCGTCTTGGGCCAAATCTGACCTCACCATCATGTTTCGGTGAATTTTAGCTAAAAATTTGCCCACATTGGACAAAAGTTGATTCTGGGAGAAAAAAATTTATGCGGAACAATCGTATTAAAAAATTATTTTTAATTTTTCGCAGTATTAATATTATTATTATATATATATATATATATATATTGTTTTGCTTGCAAAAAAATCAAAAAAATTGTAAAAGTGGAGGATTTGCGACCCCCCCGCCCTCGATAGATCTGCACAAGGTCATTAAGTGTGTACAGGCCCATACCCTACACCGTCGTGTACACAGTTGGCCCCTCCACTACCACCAGCTCTCTGCCAACCCACAGACCTCCACCATCGGCCTCATTCCTAGCGTCATCGCAACCGACATCTTCTCCTAGCTTCCTTTCTAGCAGGCTTGCTCCCACCGTCTGATGATCACGCCACGCGGAACACAATGCCAACTCCGCACCAATTTCGATTCACGCGGAATCAACACACAACCAATTACAAGCCATTGATCAGCCACATCAATGCGGACTTCACAAAGGACAATCAATGCAAAATTACACTATACCATGCGGTGACAGGTCACCTCCACGCGAGCTAAGCAATCCACGCACGCGTCTATCACAGTCATATGTTAGCAATCCTGGCATCTACAGTGCCATGTCGATAATCTTTGTGTCACACGTCAGCCTTAGCCATGTCATCATCTGAGTTGTCTTCGACTGCCACGCCATCCACAAGGTTGGCACCGTGATAATTCAAAATTCCCTTGCTTTTCAACCTATGCGGAGCACCTCTTAAATCCTTACATGTGATGTGGCATGTTTATCTATTTAAAAAGCTATATGTTCTTTACCATGATGAATGTGGGATAAATGACTATCCTTTTAGCATTGCCAACCATTTAACTATAAATTTTAAGCTCGTGAAGCACTAACGTTAGCACTATGTCGACGCATTTTTGAAATGTTTAAGACCCCCTCACAAATTACATTTTCAATTTGGAAAGCATTTGGTCATATGAGGTCCTTTATCAGAACCATTTTTTTGTTTTGGGGTAGGATTTCACGTACTTTGCAGTGGTACAAGTATTTTTTGATTTTGACGGATGGATTTTTCAGAATTCTTAGTTATTCACAACTATACTTGTCCAATCCTCATTTCTGCAACTTTTGGGGCTTTGTTCAGGCTTATACAAACACATTTTCAAGTGTCATTTTTTGAAAGTGAATGGTTTTTAGTCTACTCATTTTTGCTATCAGATTATAGCCATTGTGAGTGGGCATATCACTTTCAAAACTTCATCTATTCTGGCATTTGTATTTGTTTGGATCATAGATAAATCTTGTGCATTGTTCATTTGAGTCTGCTTTAGCTTATTTGAGGCAGTTGTAATCATTGAAATCAGAAGTCTACTTCGCCTTGTTTTGCAAGTGGCAATTGTACACGCACTAAATATAAAGTGTCAAAATCACCATTTTTTGGGAGGGGTGATTGGGGGGTGTCTTCTGTCATTGTGCCTCTTTCTCTCTTGTGCTCTTCATTTTTCATTATGAGTTCTCCTAAGTCTCCTCTCTTAACTCAATATAATTATGCTTCTTAAAGAATTCATGCATAGAGTAAGCTAATGGAAAAGGATTAACAAATTATATTGATGGAACTATTGTTGCACCATATGATCCTAATGCTCAATTGGATTGACTCCCTAAAAATACTATGGCTCTTGGAACTTTGAGAAAGTATGTATCAGAGGATCTCATCTTTCACATTGAAAAGTGTAAAACAGTTAAAGAAGCTGAGGACAAATTTAGTCAATTGTATGGCCAAGTTGACGAGATTAGGAGCTATCAGCTTGACAATGATCTCACCATGTTGGATCCCGAGGATTTTGATACAATCCAAGACTGTGTTACTAAAGCAAATGAGCTAAGAGCAAAGCTCAAGGATTGTGGAATTGATAAGAAAGATGCACAATTGATCTACAATTTGTTGGGCAAGCTTCCATCAGAGTATGTAGCATTTGTTTCTAGCTTCCAAACTCATTGGTTGACAATGGATAGTTCATTCACAACACCATCATTTCATGCCTTCACAAAAATGTTGATGGAAAGGAAAGGAAAGGAAAGGATCTTTTATAGTCCACGATACCAGCCATATGTTTTTTGGTCTACATATGGTGACAGCAATATGGGACTACCCCGTACTCCTTGCGGGAGGCACCTAACTGTGCTACAAATGAGGCGTGCATACCCTACCCCCAGTGGGATTTGAACTTGTATGGTAGACCAGTCAAAGTTTATTAGCATGGGTATTCTCAAGTCTTCAAAGTCCAAAACTTCGGTGGCTAATCATGGTATCAAGGAAAGGGTTCCCAGAAGAAGCAGAAACAAAGCAAGCCAAAAAAAGAGAAAGCGCAATCATCCTCTCCAAAACAAGGCAATTCTTCATCCTCTCCAACAAGGAATCATCTAAGAAGAAGAAGCATACTTGTGCATATTGCAAGAAGGATGGACATGAAGAACACTATTGTTATAAGATGGATATTGACGAATTGAAGCATCTTCTTGAGAAGAACGGAATCAATTTGCCTTCACGAATGTCTACTTTAGCTTTTTCTTCACAACAAACAGAATTTGATAAGGAAAAGAGTCACACTTTTGGGACAAGTAAGAACATAGGACAAGCTCTTTGTGCTACTACAAGTCATGCTTCAAGGAGATGGCTTCTAGATTCAAGGAGATGGCTTCTCATCATATGGCATCTTCACAGTCTATGTTCTCTTCATTTGAGCCTTGCAAAATGCCACCGATTTTGATGGCCAATCATACATATATGAATGTGATTGGGAAATCCATTGATATTGGGGAGAGCACCTTCAATGATGTGTTGTGTGTAACTCACTTAACCAATAATCTTATTTACATCTATCAAATCACTAATTGTGGAGTTCACTCTTCATTCGGTTATTAATCAGAGACTTGGTGAGTGAAGCTATCATTTCTACTGGGGTGGTGGATCGTGCATCTCGGTTGTACTCCTTTGCAGACTCTGTTCCTATTGATGACTATGATTCTTCAAATGATGATCACACTCCTAGTGTGGACTCAGATCTTGAGGAAAACTTTGGCTACTTGAACTTGTCTATAGTCACATGTGATCAAGTTCTTGCCTTCCATTCCATCTCCTCCAATTGAAATCACATCTACAATTGCTCCTGATGATGCTTGTGTTGCTACAATTTTGGCTTCTTGTAATTGATTCAGTGCAGCAAGATATACATTGTCTTCCAGATATTATTCTTTGGGATGACTACTTGACAGACATTGCAAGTTTGTTTGTGGAATCCTATATTGCAGATTTGGGAGACATCATTGATGATATTCAACTTCTCTTTGACGAAGATGATCCTTCTTCAGTTATTGTGAGGGAACACTTTGAACCTCTTCTTCATTCTCTACATGATCGTCCTTCACAATTTGACATGATTGTGGATACTTTGGACCAGCATTTGGAGGAGGTCTCTTTATCTTCAAGAGAGATAGCTGAGTCCTTGGATATTGTTCTAAATTCATCTCCACTAGATCTTGATTTGTCTTTTTCAGCACTGTGGCCTAGTACACCTAATTTGGAGGGGGCAACTTTATGCAACGACGTGCGGACACTTGAGCAATTTTCAGAGGCTCCATAATCTTGAGGTTTCTTCTTACATATTCCTTTAATGATTGGGGAGACCTCATATATACACCTTTGGTTTTGTTTCTTCCTAAAGGGAGGAATGTTGTTCGACGATCTTGGAGCATATTCTACATCCTGCTTAGAGCATCTACCATTGGTGTACATTCTACATTAGGGGGGACCTACTAAGTCTCTCTCCTCTCTTATGGGGGGTGGGACTTTTTCCTAACATGGGATTTTGTCCTCACACTTTTTTGAGAGTTCTTCTGTATTTACATCTCTCTTTTGGGGGGGAGTTTTGTCCCAATGGGTTTTTTCCCATTCTCCATTTGTGAGATATTGCATTTGCATTTGAACCTGGGTACCTAACATGGCCTAGTAGTCGGGACCCATCTTGCATTGTTAGCTTGAGTATGTGTTTCCCTAAGTGGCACTTAAGGGGACGGGGGGGTGTTGGTGTAATTAATTTCTCACCTAATTACAATTTACTTAAGCTTACTTAGGATAATGGATTTCATAGTAGTTTGCATATGTGACACTTAGAAAGATGCATATTTAGTTGCACATGGTGTAGGAGAAATTCCACTTTAGGTGGTCATAGTAGTTATCACATTCCACTTTATGTGTTGCCCCCACCTTTACTGCACTTATCACTTTATCATCCTCCACATTATTGCACAATGGAGGATGATCCACATTTGATGGACATGTGATTCCACCTTGTGTGGGTGATAAATTATCTCTCGGTTATCATGTTCTCCTATTGCCTTGCCTTGCCTATATAAGCAGACAAATCTATATTGTAAACATTGAATTATTTCCAGTTGATTGAATGCATTCCAATTGAATCCATCAGTTATAGTAATGAAATCCATTTGATTCTCTTTTGTATGTGTGCTATTCATTGGCCTCGAGATCTTGGGATGCTATAATCAAATTCTTACACTAAGATTCAAGAATTTTGTGGCCATCTATAGAATCCATGCATCCATCACCATATTGGCCCTATTACCAGCTCATCACTAAATGAACCTAGCTTTGGCCAAGAACACCACAGGGTAGACAAATCAAGGTTGATTTAGCAAGCCTCGAAAGAACCCATCTAAAAAAAACATTTTACATTTTATTTTTTTAGCAAGGATGTCTTGCAGCACCTAATTCTTTCCACCATTGAACATGCCCACTGCAACCTTCTGTTGTTACTGAAAATACAAATGCCCTTCAAAACCATCAGATTCCGATGCCTCATGATGTTGATGATTTTGGCCCTGGTTATGAACTCAGAATCTCCTTCAGAAGTACAGCTTGTGATTGAGTGGTGGCACTAATATGGTTTCCAGTAGATCACTGTGAAGCGAATAATAATCGCCCCCAATCATGCCACCTGCAAGTTCTATGCATGGTAAGGCTGTTGGTCCAACATAGCGATTGTAGTTGTGGACACAAAAGCCCCTAGTAGCTATACATCCAGAAGGAGATGGATTACTCTTTGCATTTGATGCCCTTATCCATTCATTGGATTCCAACATTTAAAGGTGAGTGCTGGTCTCAAGAAAGTGCCATGGTTTGATAGCAAACATGTCCAAGTGGTTTGACAACCACAACAATTTTCTTCACCAGCACCATCAAATATGATTTGTTTTTTAGTGCTCATTTAAGTGTTCACAAAAAGGGGATTACCATTAATTTTCAATACTGAAGTCCATGTGGCCTTATAGAACTTTTATTGTTGATTTGTTTATTATATGAATGTTAGGTGGCTACTATAATTTATTTCCAGTTCCAGGGTAAAATATGTATATATTTATTTTATTTTTATGTTTTCGGCACCGACATACCCAGAGTGTACCCAAACCCAAAAAATAAAAATAAAATGCCATAGAGGCATACACAAACCTGAACCAAAACTTAGCCAAAGCACTAAACCACAAACTGAATCAAAGAAAAAACCAACAGCCGATACAAAAATTATGGTTATGAGACTAGACCACCAATTTTATGTATGGACATGGACATGCCTTTACACATAATTAATGCACCGACCTTTACAAGAAGGTCAAACTTGCTAAAAATGTGCTTACACAAGACATGTCACCAAGAAAAACATGGCAAGAGAGATAGGTATACCCAAAGGGCCACAGCATCAAATTCATGGATACTACTAGATTCCTGAATATACTTTTAGACAAAAGTTACAAAACTAACTGAAGATCTCCAAAAGATGGTTAGGTTGGGGTCTGTGTATTGAAACAATTCTACAGAAAACATTCAACAGCAAAAATGGATTATTTTTTATCCTCTGTAACTGGCCAGGACATGCATGAATAATGAATTTTTTATACAAGAAGAGAGAAAGAATCTGAAAAAAACAAGAACATAATCAAATGTAATTAAAATACAATACACTCAATCGGCAATCTTACTGCTGGTTCAGCATAATCTTTGGGTCGTTTGATTTTCAGATTGTTTCCATTCAGTGTTATGCCGTCTAACAAAAGTGTTGCAGTTGCATCTTCTGGTGTTAGAAACTCTGCATAAGCTTGATTTTTATCTCCATTAACCTGCAGACAGACGAAATGAAAATTCAAAGAAGGCAATTACTATCATATACTTCATGCATAGGTAAGAACTAGAACCTAAAAATATAGTCTAGAAACAAGATCATGAGGCTGAATTTCAACACAATTATAATATTGACATATAAATCATAACTT
The DNA here is from genome assembly GCA_018584345.1 of Thuja plicata. Taxonomy (NCBI): domain Eukaryota; kingdom Viridiplantae; phylum Streptophyta; class Pinopsida; order Cupressales; family Cupressaceae; genus Thuja; species Thuja plicata. The sequence continues at coordinate 1,015,300 of MU226770.1, forward strand.
ACAACACAGCTAATACAGGGCTTAGTTCCTGGAAGGTGGTTGGCACTTTTTGACAGCAACGCAGAATTGAGGAACTCCATAATCTCTCCTTCAGACACTGAGGAAGGCAGATTATTCACAACTATTCTCCTTGCCGGCCTTGTCGATTGTGTGAGTTCAACAGTGTCCATTACTGAATCTACTTGCTGAGAGACAGATGGGACAAACTGAGATGCAGGCACATTAGGATTTTGCAAATTTGATGTACTCAAGGAAACAGTAGCCAATGCGGGTGTAATTGATGATGCAGCCATTTGCTGTGTAGAAGCTTGATAAGCAGCAACCATGGCAGCTACCATGTTACTATCCATGCCACCAGGTGTCATATCCCATGCAGGTTTCCTCTCTGGTAAGTGAACAGGAGGAGAAGGTGTCTTTACTGCAGTCTCTGACCTCCTCCTCCTTGGGGAGTATCCACCAAGCCCACTTGTACCTCCACCATACCGCCTATAGTGACTACCCTGTGCAGCAGATGCTCCATTATTATCCTTTTCATCTTTTTCTGAATCCACTATATCTCTTTCTGATTTTTCAACAGAGATGTGATGTGAAGAATGGTCCTGATCATGATCCTTATCATAATGAGATGAATGTCGCTTGTGTGATCTTGGTGAAGAAGAAGGTGATCTCCCCCTTTCCTTGGTCTTCTTAAGGTCAGGACTAAGAGACCTTTTCCTGCGTTTGCTTTTAGTTTCTTTGTGCCACGATGGGTGTGATGACTCCTTCCACCTTTCTTTCCTTTCCGAATAATCAACATCCTGCCTTTTATCAACTTTATCCGTTAGATGAAATTTAGCATCATTCTTCTTTTTGTCACCTTTATCAATTTCCATCTTCATTTTTTCATCTTGATCATCCTCGTGCTTCCGTTTGCTCTCCCTTCTTTTAACTCTGTCCTTATCAATTTTTCTTTTGTCATCTCTTTGATCTTCATACTTCCGCTGAGATCCTCTTTCCTCCCTTCGAGACTTATCCAGACCTTTATCTTTCATTCTTTCTTTCTCACCCTTCGTGGGCTCCTTTTTATCTTCTCTGTGATAATCACTGTCCTTATGTTCATCATAACCTTTACTCTTATGGTGGCTTCTTTTTTCATTTCTTTCCTCTTTACCACCTTCCTTAAGGGTATCACCAAAGGCTTTAGAGTTGTCCTCATCCTTACGCAGTTTACTTTTGGATGTTACTCTTGAATTATCTTTTTCTGATCTTTTGAGGGATCCAGTGTCCTTGATATTGTGTTTTTCTTCCCTCCTGCTTGAGGTATCCTTTATAGAAGGTAATTCATCCCCAGAATTCTTTTTTACGCGGGAAATAGATCCTGGCACAGACCCTATCGCATGCATTTCACCTGCACCATCTTTCGATTGTAAAGTAATATCTTCTATATCAGGCTTAACCAACTCGCTTTTAATCTTCATGCTACTGTTACCTTCCTTTACATCCTTCATGAGTTTTTTACTATACCTTTTCAAGATGATATCCTCCACACTGCAAGGTCTTGTCCTTGCCGATGTACCTTCAAAACTAAGGCTTGTAGCACCTGCATTTTGTGAGCCATATTGGCTTCCAGCTCTTTTTGGATCAGCCATCCTAACCTAGGCTTTTAAATGAGACTATTTAACAAGACGGGTATGGACTCTTCATAGGCATTGAATTGAAATTAACTTTCCAAAATCTTAATGGAGAAGCTAGAGAGATTTCAACTTAGTTAATGAAGAAGTATTTCTTTCAGCCTTGAGATAGAAAAAATCAATATCTCATCATGTATTTGAAGAAATGTACACAGTTACTGGTATTTGAAACTCATGAATGCACTTTTGGTAATCTTCCAATGTTTGCATTAAGTCTGTCCCAGAATTTTAACCTGCAACAGTACCCACAAAGAAAATTAGAAATAAAACAACTAGATATAAACTTTTTTTTTGACTAGAATTAAACCCACCGATCACATATTAACACCACTTCAAGATAACAATAGAATAATTCAGTCCAATTAAACTCCAACGAAATTTCAGGTTCCATTTAAAACCCATTTGTGCATAAAATATCTTCATAGTCTTGTGAGCATTTCTGGATATAAAAGACAGCAAAAAGGAAAAGGAATTCTTGCATTAGCCCTGTTGTACATCCAGATTATTCATCAAGAGATTATCCTATAGAAAAAGGCCTCTACTGTAATGGCCTTAGTCAAAAAGTAGCATCGCAACACATGTATTACTGGCTCCTAAGCAACATTTTACTAGAACTTGGAATTCTTGCATTAGTCCTGTTGTACATCCAGGTTATTCATCAAGAGATTATGCTATAGAAAAAGGCCTCTACTGTAATGGCCTTAGTCAAAAAGTAGCATCGCAACACATGAATTACTGGCTCTTAAGCAACATTTTAAAAATCGGCAACAAAAGCCAGTAAAAAGAAACGATAAGACGGAAAATAAATGCACTTAAGAAACATCAAATCTTCACGAGTTTTATGATAAATAAATTTAGGCCCATTTGGATCTCATATAGGAGAAGGAATGATTTCATTTCCAGCCATCATATAGTTCCCAATTCTAAGTTTACAGTAACTGCATCTAAGGTAAACAATTTTATGCATAACATACAAAGCAAAGTATAGAAATACAATAGGTGCTATAATATCATGACCTGCCGAATTCTGGATACAGCTAACCCTGAATCTGCCATAACGTGAATCACAAGCAATGTAAGCATTGACATCCTTAAAAAAAATGTTGGCGTAATCAAATAGAATAAAGTTCTTCCCATAAAGGTTTGATTATGGCTACATAAACCTTAAAAAGACAGAAATTATATTAATGATAAAAGTTGGTCATCAGGAATTGGATTCATACCCAGTTAAGAAACCCACGAGGCAAGAAAGTATTCTAAGAAAATCTCATCAATGAAAATGAGAAATGATAATAGCAAAGACAGACAGCAGAAATTTTGAGGCAAGCAATCCATAAATACACCTACAAATCTAATAATTGAAGCAGAATTAGGCTGTCATCAGTCAACAAAACCAATAAAAGACATATCCAGGGTTGCATTGTGTGAACACATATCTCGTCCCTTGTTGGTGCTGACTATTATCTTTATGTTATCAATTCCATATGAAAGATACAAAACGTACCTCAAAATTTGCATAAATGTCCCATTACATATATCCAAATAGGATTGAAAGAACAATGCAAATTTGTTTGTTTAAAATTTGTCCATGCACCATAGGATTGAATTTGCATCATGCAGTTATATCTTGGACTGGGCGCACTTAAAGTGATATCTTAAACTGGCCACACTAAAATTGGAATTAAAGATTGTAAAACTCTAAGGCTGTAAATCAGGCACACCAGTGGCAAAAAAGTTGAGATGCAAGTCACATCATAAAAAGTTAATCATATAAATGGAACTCACAAACAGATATAAGAAGCAATGAGAAGCAGCTTATCTCTCTGTCCTATAAGAGACAGCTGAATCAAACTACTCTTTATAATCCTACCTCAACTTAAAGATAAGAAGACAATGTGAGAATGAAGTTCAATGAATTCTGTATAACAAAGATGTACTCTACAATTCCATCTTACTGTGGATGTTTCTCTAATTTAGCTTTGGATAATCTTAAAATAAGTTGGAAAGAGATGACATCACCTCTTAACCAATTGCACATTGTATGTCTTTAAATTCTCTTTAGGAGGATATGATGTTAATCATTATCTCATAGGATCATGAATTTGTTAGCATCACAGAACCCCATTCGCACATGTAATGTCCCCTTTTTTCTCTAATAGAGACTACTGAATTTCTATAATTTAACTTGAACAATTGCTTTATTGATCCAAACTATAGTTGTAAAAAAGTAAATAATGCAATTGATTTAAATATACTAATGCATGTACAACTGTAGTTTCAATGAAATGCAATTTACTGGTAATTCCAAATGCATACGCTGAATCTTTTAAAGTTTCGATGTATACTTTTCAAAGAAAACAGTGTACATAGTATAATAAATACATATTCAGAATACACTAATCAATCACAGTTTTAGCTCGTTATGGATTGGAGAGTTGGGATCCTTGTCTTCACGAAAGGATTACTGAGCCACATAGAGTCACTTGGGGGCCAGTGTCCAAGAGGGACTACTAGGGGTAACTCAAGGGTAGACTTATGTGATGACACTTCCCTATATACAGCTTAGGTTATCCTACATGCGTCGGTTACCTCTGGTATTGTTTAGCGTTCCTTATTGTGGTTTAGTGATCTTCTAGAATCTTCCTATGCATTTGAGTATGATGTCATGTATACCTTGATGTTGCATTCTTGTTGTGTACCCCGTGTGAGTGGGCCTATTACTATCTCCTCAGCACGGTGGGAGTGGACCTTTGGTTCCACGCGGTCGGGTGGCAGTGATTCTTATTACCATTGAGATTCTGACGGTTCTTCTTCATGCTTGGATGATCCTTGTTGCAGTTTCATCTTCTTAGTCTTTTGGAGACTTGTTCAGTTACATGAGTTATATACTTGTACCATATGTGGATATTGGATATCATCCTTTGAAGGATGTATTGTATTGCTTTATTATGTATTATTACATACCCTGCGACTTGTGCAGTGGATGTTGATTAGGTTGTATACCTTGGGTATCAGATGTATATGTAATCTTTTATTACGAGATGTATGTTAGTGGATTCAGTTGATGTATCCTTTATGTTAGTTCTTTATAATTGTTATTCATGGATTATTTTGCTTAAGTAATTCTACGTCAAGGAACCCTCGAGAAATGTTATCTATGTTGTATTGTACTTACGTGTATGTCATGTACTTCATTGTGTTGCTTCCGCATTGTTATCATTATTGTTTGTAAACATTAAAAAAAAAAATTATCCTGTTAACTTAGTGTCATGTTTAGGTTAGTTCTCTTGGGTTCCCTGGTGGGGCATTACAATATGTGCAAAAGAAGGCAGGAAAAAAGAGGACAGCAGAGGCAATGGCAGCCCCAATGGCACATTTCAATTCTACAGCGTTGCAAACGGGTGTGGGGGCTTCTTCTACCATTGGATCACGGATACAAGGATCTGAAAATGTGGGCAGGCATATGTCAGAGTTTTGGGTTCCACATAACACTTCTGGTGCTCAACCTAGATTGCACAACACTGCATGGAACAAAGAGATGCAACGTTCGGCAAAGTTGGCAGTTGTTAGATTTTGGTACTACAACAATATTCCCTTCAATGCTATATGTAGTCCGGATTGGGATCAATTAATCACTACAATAATTGTGTCACGTAAGTAGTTTAAGGCCCCAAGTCGTTATGGGGTGAGTGGGTTGGTTGCATGATGAGGTCCAAAACACTCACCAAGTTGAGGGAGACCAAGGGAGAATTTGGGAAAAGAATGGTTGCACCATTCTATCTAATGGGTGGACAGACGACAAGAATAGGATGCTCATCAGCTTTCTAGTTGCTTCAAGGGGACAATTAGTATTTTTAAAATCAGTTGATGCCTCTAATCAAGTGAAAAACACAAAGACTTTATGCAACATGTTGGATGGAAGTGGGAGTGCGTAATGTTGTCCAAATTGCGACTAATAATGCAGTTGCATATGTGGGGCAGCCAACAGACTTCTTATGGCTAGGCATCCAACATTATTTTGGAGCCCTTGTGTTGCCCATTGTCTTGAATTGCTCATTGAGGACATAGGGAAACTAAGTTGGGTGGAGAAGGTGGTTGAAGATGGAAGGAATATCACAAAGTACATTTACAACTATGCTTGGGTCCTAAGTCTTAAGAAAGAGCACACTGGTGGTAAGGATCACGTGTGATCAAGGGTAACATGCTTTGCTACTAATTTTATCACCTTGCAAAGCATATTAGCTACATTGCCCAACTTGAAGTAGATGTTTGTGAGTGAGATGGTTGGAGAGTCCTTATGCTCGGAAGCCTGAAGTAGGGAAGGTCGTTAAGGCCATTTTTTATGTTAGATTTGTCAATATAATGGAGGAGATCATCAATGTAAGTTTTCAAACCTTAATTGATGATTTATCATTTAATTTGTTGATATTGCAATTTGCTTAATTTGTTGAATTTTTTATATCTAGGTATCATAATCGTTGGTGAGGGTTCTGCAAATGGTGGATGGGGATAAAAACCCCATGGGGTATCTATATGAGCCATGCATAGGGCCAAAGAGGTCATTCAATACTTGTATGGATGAAATGAGACCAAATAAGGACCCATATGGCGCATTATCAATCGGAGGTGGAACCGACAACTCAACCAACATATTCATGTTGCTGCCTACTATTTGAACCCCAAGTTTTTTTTTCTCCAAAACTTTCAAAGTAGATGCAGAGAATAAGGTTGGCCTTGACACATGTAATCGGAGATTAGTTGATGATGAGCACCTTCGATACTTGATGAGTTACAAAGCTATAAGAAGGTTGAGGGCCCATTGTTTCCTTCACCTGATTGCAAACGTAGGAGAGACACCTTGCAACTAGGTAAAAAAGAACATGGGTTTAATTTTATTATACCATTTATTTCACTCATTAAGTTTATTGAAATCTTTACCAAGTTACAAATGGCATTTTTTATGCTTGCAGATTTGTGGTGGGAAGATTATGGTGCCACAACACCTAATCTTCAAAAGGTTACCATCCACATATTATCACAACCTTATAGTGCTTCTAGTTTTGAGCACAACCGAAGCATTTTTTAGGTCATTCACACAAAAAAACGCAATAGGTTGACTCAAAAGAGCTTGAATGACCTTGTGTATGTGCAATACAGCCTTCAATTGCATGAAAAGAAGGTGCAAGGGCAGTCTTCACATGAAGTACTTGACTTGGATGACATTGATCCATATTCAACAGATTGGGTTGTTGCTCCTGATGGTGATGATGTGGATGTGGATCCTTTCTTTATTGATGATCCCCTAGCTAAGTTGGAGAGGGAGGGAGATGAATTGGATGTAGAAATGGCAGCACATGCGGAGGAATGTGAGCTTGGTCATCCAGCAGAAGCTCCCATTGAGGCACCTATCACTATGGATGAGGCATGTATTTAGAGGTTCTAGTTGTTTTGTGGAGTTGAACTTTGATATGTATTGAACTCAATTTTATTCAAATGTTGCACTTGTTATTTGGTCTATGACTCTATGCTGAATTCTAATTGCTATGTACTTAACTAGAAACTCTAATTTATATATGATGGAAATCTCAAATCAGTATATGTTCTACAAATCTAGTGTTTATGTGTGTTTTTTAAGAATATTTTGAGAAATTATATATTTTCAAATGTTTGATAAAAGTGTCAATTTATTGTCGATTTTTTTTGCCTAGTTTTTGGCGAGTCCCAAGTTTTTACAATTTTTGGGCCAATCGAGTTATTGTCAAATCTAAGTTTTTCAATTATGGGTAAACTTATCAACTTCATCTTCTTTCCTTCTTAATGCAACAAAATATATCTCATCATGTTGGAGGAGATAATCTCTATATGAAAGTAGGTGTAGGTAATTTGATTTCATTAAACCAAAGCTTCTTTAAGTACCTATAAGTTTGCAAGAGATAGTTCTTCTTCAAGGCCTTTGTGTCTCAATCAAGCCTTCCAACAATAATCTGCCATCATCTTATGAGTATCATAAACTGAGTTAGGGTTGCAATAATCATCTCTTCATTTACCCTCAATTGACCTTCCAAGTAATGTGACTCTTGAAGTCTAACATCTTCAACCAAACCGTTCAAAAACAGCTCCCTGCACAACATCTTTGCCCAAAACTCATGAAATTAGGCCAACATCATGCGCAATCAAAGGATTACCATCATAACAGTGAGTAGAATCATTGACCTTATGTTCTTCAACAACTGATACAAAATTAGACTGTGAGCAATCTGAATTTTCAATTTTTACTTCATACTTATCAATCCACTCTTGAGTGTCCTCAATGCAAGGCTCATGTGATGACAAAGGATTGCTGGTCAAACTCAAATAATCTAAATCATGTTCCCATAGTTGAAAAAAAAACTTGGTAAAAACTCAACTTGCAAATTTGCTTAAATTTAATTAGAAATGCATTCTTTTTGAAAAATTCACTGAGGAGATGCATCCAATGAGTCAGTAAATGAGTAAACAAAACAAACAAGTTGAGTCTAGTGTAATGTCCCCTCTTAGATTTCCCCCTAATTTATGCCCTACAAACACAATTTCAATAGCTAAGGTTAGAGTGATGTCTTACTAAATAGAATATTTTGTTCCATCGAATTAAATGTATGTCTGGCAAATAAATAAGAAGCAATTGCACACATATACATTCATAAACAATATTCATTGTTAGTATGATAATAAGTTGATAAAGAGATTTCCAACTCTTCCCTAGAGATTTAAGAGACAATGCATAATATTTAACTTCCTCAAGAGTTGGTGGAAAGATTCCAATGGGGTGCCCTTAACCTGACCCTAGGCCCAAGGGCAGAAACTATATCACCCTTGGCCCCATAACTCATGGGGTTGGGGTGCCTAGTAGATCTCACTATTCCCCCTTATTGCAATCACTTCCCTCCTGTGTGAATTATCCCTCACAAAATAGTGCCTTTGTGTGATGTAATATATGCCCGTTCCACCCCAGGCCTTATCTAGTGCCTTTGTATGATATAACCTATGCCCATTTCACCGCAGGCCTTACCTAGTGCCTTTCTATGATGTAGCATAGTCCATTCCACCGCAGGCCTTGCCTCATCTTGTGAGGTAATAATCTTAATGCAATTAAAGTGTAGATACACATAGTACTTTATCTATGTCACGCATTCTTATAAGATTAATTGTGTCGGGCTGATGAGTATGCCTTACAACATACATATATATATTCTAATTCAAATACACAGAGCCTGATTAAGATGACAGTATTTATTTGTATTACTATGGTACAGTTATATTTAATGCATGATCGTCCATCATAGAAATAACATGAAATCAGTATGATCAACAAAACACATATCATTTGCAAAATACATATATATACTACAAGTTCCACAGATATATGTGTGTGTTATATCATATAGTGCACAATAATTATCTGCATTTGAGTACAATAATATATATATGATAGCTATTGATGGTGTACACAGGTATTTGAATATATCACATCACCCATATATTTCACATTTATTTATATCTGCACAGTTATCAATAAAAAATTTTAATTGCAGCCGTATTAAACTGATGAGCAAATATGACATACCGTTGTATTTGGATGTTACTAGTTGATTGTTGTTTTGATTTAAACTTCTTGTATTGTTGTATAGTGGTTGTCTCCTATGTACTATTCTCCTCTTCTGATGACTTCCCTTGACTTCAGTGGCTCCCCTTTTTCTCAGGGACTGCCAATATCCACTTCCATGAGTCCCAGATTGAGGAGTAGGATGCATTTATATACCCTGTCAAGAGCCACGTCCGGTGTCTTATGTTGGATTCAATTATTTATTTGTTTGCATAAACAATGACCCTCGACAAATTAATATTCAAGAGGATCAATTCAGCGTATTAGTATTAATTTGATTAATTAACTTGAGGAATTTCTCAATAATTATCAATTTAATTAAATAAATAATATATCTGGCAATAATTACTAATTTTATTAGTATTTATGTTAATATTAATATCAAATATAAATGTTATCAAACATATTAAATATATATTTAATTTGGTAAATATATCAAATATACACATTATCAATAGTCAAAGTATATTCATATGTTAAATATGTCAACAATATATTTTCAAATTGAAATCAATTCTTGGCCTTAATGGGGGGATATGGCAATCCTCCCTCCCCGAGATTGCTTGTCCTTAAGCTATTTTAAGTTAGGCTGATCAAATATTTCAGGTCCTTCCCAAGTTGTGTCTTCCATTGGTAGGCCCTTCCACTTGACTAGGTATTCTTCAATAATCTTGTTTCTTAGCGTCTTCTCTCGCACATTGAGGCTAGTCTCATATTCAAGGATCAATCTGCCCTCATCGTCCAATGGTGGTCATTCTAGGCATGGAGTAACATGTTGCCCCAATACCTTCTTGAGGCGTGATACATGAAACACATTAATTATTGATGGGAAGCTCCAATTCATAAGCCACTTCCCTTATCTTCCTTATTATTTTGTATGGACCATAGAATCGAGGTTTGAGCTTTTCAGCTCCACTGACTTTGATGGATGATTGTTTATATGGCTGCAATCTCAAAAAGACCATCTCCCCAACCTCAAAGGTGTGCTTCATTCTTTTCATATTAGCATATATCTTCTATTGATTTTGTGCTTGATTTAGATCCCTCTTTAAGTGTATTCATGATGTCCACATTTTGCTTAATGAAGTCTCAAGCTCCCAGTACATGACTTTTTGATTGGATCAAATCCCCAAACGATGTTGCCTCATATCCCTATAGGGCCCAAAAGGGCTCATTCCTATGGACATATGATGAGTGGTATTGTAACAATATTCTCCCAAGTCTAGCTATTTAACCTATCCTCCTTGTTGTATTCTAACATAGTTTCTTAAATACCCCTCCAACCACTTGTTAACAATTTCCATCTACCCATCTGTCTATGGGTGATAGTTGGTGCTCAGGGTTAATTGTGTTCCAGCTAATTTGAACAACTCTTGCCAAAATATGCTAAGGAAGCAGTTGTCTCGATCACTGACAATGTTTCGAGGGAGACCATGGAATCTAGAAAGTTCCTTGAAGAATATCTTTGCCACTTGTAGAGCTCTGAAGTCCGATGATATGGCCATAAACTGCACATACTTTGTTCAGCAATCTATCACTACATAAATGCAATCTTTGTCTTGCACCTTGGGCAGTCCCGTGATGAAATTCATAGAGATGTTTTCCCATTTCTGTTTAGGTATGGGTAGTGGTTGTAGTAAGCCCGTTGGGTATGTATGCTCCTTTGTATTCCTTTGGCATACCATACACTCATTGGTATGCTTTAAGACATCCCTTTTGAGGCCCTTCCATGTGAATCTTTCCCTTATCTACTTGTAGGTTTTGAACTACCCTTGGCACCCAGATAAGGGGTCGTCATGGTAGGTCTTCAAAATCTCCTTGTTAAGTCTTGATCCTAGAGTTATGTATATTTGATTCTTGTAAAGAATGATACCGTCATGGACTTGATACTTCTCATCTTGTACTTTGCCTTCTATGAGGACACTTGAGAACTAGTCCTTAGCATACTCAACGATCAAGGGTGTTTTCCATTCTGCTGTTAAAACTGTCATGGAACCTAGGTGAGGTATCCATGATAAGGCATTGGCCACGACATTGTTTTACCTTTCATGTACTCAATGTCGAAATCATATGCATGTAGTTTGCTCACCAATTTTTGTTGTCTATCATTCAAGTCCATTTGATTTAGAAAGAATCTTAGGCTATTGTTTATTCACAAATGCTTTGCCTCCCCTTTTTATTCACAAATGCACAAATGACACATAAACCAACCTATTTGGTCTTTTTAGTGGTCACTTTAAGGGTTGGAGAGTCGAATAGACCTAATTTGGCAAGAAAACTTTTTCAAAAAGTCAATGAAAATGATGTTTTTGGTCAAATTCACCCAAAATTTGTTTTGGGTTCCTGCGTTCAATTCAAAAGTCTTCAAAATTCATCCAAAAGTCCACCCAGGTCCCTCTGAGAGATTTTGGGCGAATTTGACAATCTGCGGTAGAATTTGGGACGAATTCGCACCGAACCCAAATTTGCAGCGAACTGAATCTCGAATTCCACCTTCCAAGAGCGAATCTGGTAACTTAGCTTTTTTCCTTTGATTACTCCTTGAATCCTAAAAGGGTGGTTTTTGGATGCTTTTGAAATGCAAGCTAGTGTGCCACCATCTTCATCATCTTCATCAACCTTTGCCTTCTTGCTTGGATTCACCTCTTCCTCTGGTTCTTGAGGCATTGCCTCCATATTATTGGCTTGGCTCCTCTTTCTGCATCTATGATTTGGTTCCCATTTTTCCTTACATCTAAAGCACAAGTTTTTCTTCCTAAGGTCCTTTTGCTTACATTTATGCCCAGGTGCCCAAGGATCCTTGCATTTTAAACATAAACTTTTTTCTTGACCTTTCTTTTGGTTGCATACATGCCCAGGTTCCCATCTTTCTTTACAATCAAAGCATAATCCTTTCTAAGGGAGGAAAACCCTTTTCCGCCCATTTTTATCTTCTTTATAGAGAAGCTTAGAGTGTATCTTTGGTACAAAGTTCTTGGATTCATCCTTGGTTGTGGGTGTATCAAATTTTAATGCCTTTTGGATTGCCTCTTCCAAGTTTGCTAGATCCAAGGCGCTCACCATGCTCTTGATTGATTCTTTCAATCCTTCTACGAATAGGTAAGTGAGTCTTTCTTGGGAGATTTTTGGTACCATGACTGCCAATCTCTCAAATTCGGTGGCAAATTCCTCCACTGACCCTTCTTGTTTAAGTTGAGTTAATTGTTTGAAGTACCATTGTGGGTATGTCCAATCAAATCTTTTTATGAGCTTTTGCGTGAATTCATCATAACTCTTTATTTGTTGGTGACCTTGGGTAATAAGGTCATGATGCCACCATTCATGGGTTGACCCCGTTAAATGGAGCAGTGCAAATTTGATGGTGTTTTCTTCCGTCATGGGGTTTGATGAGAGATAGATGTCTAACTTTTGTACCCATGAATATGTTGTGATTCTTCCAAACCCTTCAAAGGTAGGAAGGCTTATTTTATTTATTCTCTCTTAGGTCCTCTTCTGGTGTCTTTATTTTCTTATTAGAGGTGGCCATCAATTTGGCATCACAATAGTCTCTAAAGGAGATTTCTCTTCTAAGTTTGGGGGTCAATTTTAGAATATGCATTTGCAATTTCATCAATATCATTCATATGAGGGTTGTTTGTTTCATCTTCTTCCATATGCTCCTCCCTAGGTAGGAAGGGGGGCCTTGTTGGTCTAGGATTTGGTACTCTAGGTTGGTCATTGTTATTATTTTCGGATTGGTTAGAGTTTGTATCCCTCTCATTGTTACTCATATTTTGGATGGCTTCAAGGAGGAGTTGTTTGTTCTCTCGTTCCTCTCATTCTACTGCATGAAAGCTTGGGTAGTTTGGGTTGTTCGTTCCATGAAAGCCCTCAATTCATTGTTCATTTGATCACTCATGGTGGTGTTGAGTTTCCTCCTCTCTCTTTCCAATGCTCTTTGAGCCCTTTGGCTGATTTGCATCAACAACCCTCTCATAGGATGGCAAGAAGGATGCTCTGATACCACTTGTAATGTCCCCTCTTAGATTTTCCCCTAATTTATGCCCGAAACACAATTTAAATAGCTAGGGTTAGAGTGGTGTCTTACCAAATAGAATATTTGGTTCCATCAACTTGATTGTAAGTCCTGCAAACAAATAAGAAGCAATTGCACATATAAAAATTCATAGACAATATTCATTGTTAGTATGATAATAAGTTGATAAAGAGATTTCCAAATCTTCCCTAGAGATTTTAGGGACAATCCATAGTATTTAACTTCCTCAAGGGTTGGTGGTAAGATTACAATAGGGTGCCCTTAACCCGACCCTAGGCCCAAGGGCAGAAACTCTATCCCCTTAGCTCCATACCTCACAGGGTTGGAGTACCTAGTGGATCTCATTGTTCCCCCTTATTGCAATCACTTCACTCATGTGTGGATTATCCCTCACAAAATAATGGCTTTGTATGATGTGATTTATGCTCATTCCACTGCAGGCCTTATCTAGGGCCTTTGTATGATGTAGCCTATGCCCATTGCACCACAGGCCTTACCTAGTGCCTTTGTATGATGTAGCATAGCCCATTACCTTATCTCGTGAGGTAATAATCTTAATGCAGTTGAAGTGTAGATACACATAGTACTTTATCTATGTCGCCCATTCTTATATGATTAATTGTGGCAAGATGACGAATATGCCTTACAACATACAAATATATATTGTAATTGAAATACACAAAGCCTGATTAAGATGACAATATTTATTTGTATTACTATGGTACAAATATATGATCAACATGAAATCAGTATGATCAACGAAACATATATCATTTACAAATACACATATATACTACAAGTTCCATAGATATATGTGTGTGTTATATCAGATAGTGTACAGTAAGTATCTGCATTTGAGTATAGTAATATATATACAATATTTATTGATGATGTACACAGGTATTTGAATATATCACACCGTCCATATATTTCACCTATATTTAAATATGCACAGTGATCAGTACGAAATTCTAATTGCAATCATATTAAACCCATGAGCGAATATGACATACCATTGTATTAGGATGTTACAGACTGATCATTGTTTTGTTTCGATCTTCTTGTCTTGGTGTATGGTGGTTGTCTCTTGTGTGTTGTTCTCTTCTAATGACCCCTTTTTCTCAGCGACTGCCATTATCTTTTTGTTCCACTTCCGCGTGTCCCAAATGGAGTAGGATGCGTTTATATACCCTATCAAGAGCCACATCCTCTCCTACAGTGGTTCCAATTCAGGGTGTCTTATGTCGATTCAATTATTTGTTTGTTTACATAAACAATAACCCTCAACCAAGTAATATTTAGGGGGATCAATTCAGCATATTAATATTAGTTTGATGAATTTCTCAATAAATATCAATTTAATTAAATAAATAATATATTTGGCAATAATTACTAATTTTATTAATATTTTTGTTAATATTAATATCAAATATATAATTAATTCAGTAAATATATCAAATATACACATTATCAATAGTCAAGTATATTCATATGTTAAATATGTCAACAATATATTTTCAAATTAAAATCAATTCTTGGCCTTAACTAGAATATGACATGTAGATATATTTAAATGCAAACTGGGTACAAAATGGCATCCTAATGTGGAATGTTGGTTGGTAGCCTAATAGTCTGAAGAAAAATTAAAATAGCAAATTGTCTTTGTAAAATTATAAGTAAATACAACATCAAAACAGTTTATATCTTCCTCTTCTCAGCTCTAGTAAATACTAGGGGAGAGGTAGAGGGTCTAATCCTAGGAGTCCGTTGTGGTTGTGCCTCCTCGCTCAGCAAGACTAGTTGTGGCTCAACCTCCATCCTAGAAAAAATAGTGCTAAATCTTGTTCATTAGACTCTAAAGCAATCTAGAGTACTTAGGAAATGCAATTACTGAGTTTCTACAAACCTAGATGCAACAAAAAGGAGATAAAACAATGTTTCACCGCCCATCAGGGACAAGAGGACGGGGGGACTTTAGGACCGGTTTCTAAGACAAGGGCGCAACAGACCTAAGTTTGGGGTCAGTAGGAGGACAACAGTGGTGAGGGTGGTGTTGTATATGCTATATACTATACATATAGTACTTGAAATGCTAGTGATGAAAAAATGTATAAGTAAAATACCAAAATTGCAAATACTAAATATTTGAACATTGAACAATGAACATTGAATATCAATAAAATATTGGAAGACTAAATAAAATTTCAATTTGACAAATGAAATTGTCAAATCGGCGAATGGAAGATTTCTATTATGTCTGAAATATCATAAAGATGATTATAATGAGTGGCGTGATATCAAAACAAGTACAAAATGTCAAAATGTAGTGAAGGGAGGCCTCTAATCATCCCTCAAGGCAAACTCATCATCACTAAAACTCAGTAAAGTGAGTATAAAAACATCAACTTGATTCGATGTGATTTCCCCATCAATTTCTTATTTTGTTTTTAAATTCAAAAGCAAGGTCTGGGGGCAGTAGCCCCCAGTGGGGTCAAGGGTCAACACACCTTCACGATACAATGCGGGGTCGAGGGCCAATGCCCCTGCTGCCAAGCACATTTTCCCTCTTGCGTGGCCTTTGGATTTTTCATTTCTAAAGCATTTTGCTCCCAAAATTTACACATTTGAACTCCCTTCAAATGTGCTTCAAATCTATTTCAAATTGACAAAAGTTCTTGCAAATGACCTTACATAAGCTTGGGAGGGTGTTTTGTCTCTTGAGCAGAAACCAAAACCAAACAAAATGAAACTTTGTCCTCTTTTTCGCGATGTTGGACATCTTATACAGCCACTGCCGAGTTTTTAACTCGAACTCACCAAGTTTTTGATAAAACTCTACAAGTTTTTCAAAAGTCATAAAAACTTGTCGTGCAAAAAACTTGTGATTCTGACTTGTCAACGAGTATTCGGCAAGTTTTCCATCTATGCATGTTCATGCCTCTTCAGAGCATCTTTGTTGTCCTTTATTGCATCTTCTTCCAAGGTAAGCTGCTTCTTCATAAGAGTCTGTCTATGAGGTGTGTCCAGCTGAAAGTCCCATGTTCTCTTAGCTATCATAAAACTGATCCAAACTTGTACCTCCTTAGCTGTTATGCTTTTTGCCTCCAACCAACTCCATGGTGAAGTATCCATGACAAACCAGACATTATCAAATTGAGGGATCTTCTTGTTAGGCAATCTCTTAGTCTCTACAAAGAGCTTTCTAAAACAATATGCCTCATATGATCTTAACAAGTATTCCTCCAATGTAATCATGTGGACAAAACAAGGGAAATCAATCTCACTATGGGCTGTCATACCTTGCATGTAGCCAGAATCTAAAAATTGGGTTGATGTGTCTTGGACATCAACATCTTCTGTTGATGAGGAATCTCCTTTTAACATCTTGAAATTTTGATTCTCCTATCATCCCATAATCATTTGTGGTCTGCAAGCCACAAGTATTCCTCTCTCTTTTCTATCCTTTCTTCAATGGTAACTTCTGAGTTTTCTTCTTTCAAGAATACTCTTGGGTTCAGCTCTTTACTCTTCTCATTCATTTCCATTTCTCCATCCAACTTGTCTTTAAGACAACACCCCATACTACCTTGATTTTGACAATCCTCTAATTCATCATACTTAGAACCTATGTCTTTAGTAAAATTCTTCCCCTTATCATACCTCCTCCTATGCCCATCTTCGGTTTTGATCTCACAGAACTCAGTGAAGGCCATGTCATTCTGAACTGCATCACAAAACGCATTGTATTTTGCATGTATCTTGTCTATCTCATTAACTTGTTCAGACTGTTCCTCTTCTAAGTCTTTTTGATAAAATTTGGCCCTTAAAGGTTTGGTGTTCGTTGAAGTCTTCTCCCCTTCAACCAAAGTTTTATCTCCATCAGAAGTTGCAGCCCTGCTATCCACACTTGAGTGTTGATTCAAGCCTCTTAGTAACTGGACCATTTCCTTCAATGTCTCTGACATGTCATTATAGAATTCCTCAGTCCTCACGAAGAATGCTTGAGTGGTGTCATCATCTTTGTCACTCATACTGCTACCCTCCTCCTCTCTTTCAGTCATCAAAGTTCCCTTAGGCTGGCAGGACTAAAGCTCTGATACCACTGAAATATACCAAAATTGGGATAATAGAAAAATGACAATATTGTCCTCCAATTTCACAGGTGAATGTAATCAATTCTGAGTTTCTTATCAAATTCAGCTTTGTTGTTTATGTTTGCTTCAGATTTGCAAATATGTCATACAAAATTTTGCATACAAATTATAACAGAGATAACATATTTCACCAAACCAAAGATTTGCTTCAATTTACAGAATAGAGCAGATTACAAAATATTATCAGAAATTTGCAGGAAACAAGTATTTAGCTTGCACCTTAATCAGTCTGCGCAACAGTAGTGGATGTTCACACTGTCAAAGAATATCATTTTAAATAGATAATGCCTGTGTTCCACCACACAAAAATAAATTTTGCATTGGCTGGGGATACCACACCAATCCAGAGCTATAGCAAACAGTTGATTCACGCATTCACTGGAGACTTCGCGAGTGGATCTAGCCACTTACATAAACATGCCAGAGTTTGAAAACTTTCCATAAGATTTTCTCTCGAATATTTCCATAAGATATTCTCTCCTAACTTTATTCCTCATGTAATGTCCCCTGATTCAATTGGACACGGTTAACATTATCAGTTCTAGGAATATAATAATAATTTTAAATATTCAATCATACTATTATTTGGTTTAAGGTTGGAAGGTGCAAATGTTATCCAAGTTGCCTAGAGACCAGCGAATGGACTCCCTCAAAGTTTACAGGTCCAAGTCCGTATCACGAGGGCTTACAGAACGCTGACTCCTACCCTCTATTGGGATAAAATCCGTAGCTTGGATTTATACAAGCCCCTCCTTGGCAGCATTACTCACTTCCTTCCATAAATCAGAAAAATAATAATAAGATTGAAAATTAATCTATATGCAATTAGAATTGTTTGACTTGTATATCTTGAATACATATATCTATTCATACACACACACACACACACATATAAAATGCTTGCTTATTAATTAACAAAACTAAAGTTTCTATACATACCTAATACATATATTCATAAGCATAATGGCTGGTCCTTGACGGAGCCTTAATAGGAATTATATATTTGTGTTGGTAACTGCAGAACTGATATTTGTCTGCAGAAATAGGTATGCAAACTGGAATATATATATTTCCTGAATTTATCGATACCTGTGTTTGCTGACTTAATTCCTTTACTATTGTTCTGTATTTTCTTTCTTCGTATTCTTCCTTTGATGCCCCCGTTTGATAATCATATTGACTTGCCTTATATACCTCTTTAATTCAAATTGGGATGAAAAGTAATGTCTATTCTCATGAATACCACCATTCCCAAGGCTGTGTCTTTTCATATTGAATCGATGCTTGCTAATTTGTTAAGGCCCCGTTTGGTTAGTGGAATTGGGGCGGAATTGGGTGCAGAACTTCCGCTTTTTTGCCAAATCCACCGTTTGGGACGCTAAACTGCAATTCGGGTGTCGGAGATCAAAATCCAGTTTAGGCACCAAAATGGGCGGCACTATCTTCCCACCCAATAGGTGGAACTTGAAATCATCTTCTAGGTTTTGGGTATTAAATTCATTATTCTTGTTTTAAGTTTTGCACTGCCGAATGAATTCACATAAATCGATAATTCATCACGTTCAATCCATTAGTCTGGCCATCTGATTAATAGCAATTTCCCCTTCTCAATGACAAAATTGATGGTGTCTATTTTTATATATCGGAATAATTTCCTACGAGAGTCCGGTAATAATTTCCTACGAGAGCCGGTGGACTGAAAATCTGCAGCTGGTTAATCGAGCTTAAACCAAATGCTAGTCATCCCCAATGAGCGTACAAAGTGATGTTTAAAAACAGCAATAACATTAAAGAATAAATTTAAATAAGTAATGGAGCAATTGACAAAGAATTAAGAGCAGCAAATGAAGAACAGCCTGATAAATAAAGAAATTGACAGCGAATATTTTAATCATGAACGGCGATAATAATAAAGTAGCAGCGATATTGTTTAAGTCAAACTAAGTCAGCAAGGAGACAAGTCAGCAATGTTATTGAAAGGGTGCAATATAATTTAAATTGGCAACCAAACGCAGAAGATGGATTGTCTCAGTCATCTTCCGGGTCAACCAAACGGTCCAAACTATCTTCTGAATACACAAAACCGGAATTTCAAAACCTTATTTTGAGATAATCATGTTTTGAGTCAAATTCTAACTCCTCAACCAAACGGGGCCTTAGTTATTCGCTTGAACACACTGCTAATTGCAAGAGAGACTAATAAAATATTAATTACGTTTCTTATCCCTACCTGAGTATTGATTACTATTGTTGGCAAAGAGATTGTTCTTCCTATTGGATATCGATCTTAGCTTGAACAAATACAAGTCGCTGCACATTATAATTTCTTCTACGTATATATTACTTGAAATATATGTCACATGCTGGTCGGTCAATGTCTTGTTTTGTTTATTATGAACACAAATAATACACTGCTACCTTTCAAATATATTTCGAGACTTTCATAAACTCTTCATTCCAATCAAACTGCTGCATGGATCGCACTTTCTTAATTGACTGTATTTCTTGTTTATGAGATAAAATCATTGTATTTGTTAACAAAATTAATAGCTGTTTTTTATTCATAATATTCATAGGTAGTACAGAAGAATCAGACAAACAGATTCTTGCATCAGAGATTGTCTCCTCCACTTCCTCATTGAAATGTACGGCTGGCAACCCAGGGAAATAATATACCAATTTCCTTTAACTATATGTGTTAATTGGATTCTATTAATTATTATTATACATTTATATAGGTTTTTAATATTATAATTTATTATTATTATTTATTATTAATTTCTGTATTTTAATATTATTATTTATTTGTTAAATTCTCTTTTAAAAAGGGACATCACACCTCATGACGGCTAATAAGGACTATATCATGGAAAATAAATAGTTGGCTCGATAGGATTTAAAATCACTTATTTTCCTCCAATAAAAGAAGGCAAATAAAGAATTGGACCCACAAACTAATACGGCCAACTTCAGACCAGCAGCTGATTAAACATTTAGAAATAAATAACCTTATTTCCCAAATCAGATATAAAATACCTTTATTACTGAAAATTTGTCTTCGGATGAATACTTCACAAATTTGGATCAGATGTAGACTCAGTCATGAATCCACCCCTTCGAAAGAGCCATGTTTTCATTCAAGCCTTCTGTCAACTCCTGAAGGTTTTCGTCCCCAAAAATCATAAATCACTTGTCAAATCCAAAGCATTTAACATCACCACGAATCCCCTTATAGAGATCTCCAGAAAGCATCTAGAAGATGAGCCAACTTGGCATAATTGGAGGAATATATTTAATAAATTGACCCAATAAAAATATTTTATTATTATTTAGTTTAATTAATTAATATTAAAGCATCATTTGAATTTTTTTTGACAACTTCGTAAAAATCATTTTAATTAATTGTCACCTTGAAAATTAGGGACATTACATAGCTCTAGTGGCCAGCGACCATTCATTAGAGATTACACATAAGATCTTGAAACTTGATACAAAATCCTTTATGCAGTTTGTGGAGAAACTAAGAAGGTTTAATGAATTTTCCTCTCACAAACTCATTGAATATATAAGAAACAGCAGTAAAATCTACCCAAGTACGCAGCTCAATCACAGGATTCACCAAATTCCACTAGCGAAAAACAGAATTCACTGAATTTAAAATTTTAAACACTGATAAAATTTGTACAGCTTGATTATTTTCAAATCTAGTCAAATGCTCTAAAAAAGCTAGTGAAAACTGTAGAACCAAATCATATAAAAATTAAAATTCATTTTTATTATTTGGGATTTTTCTTTCCTTTCCAAAGGGCAATTTGCCCGGTCTGTATTTGTTGTTCTGCATCATGCAAATCTGTTTGTTGCAGTTCAAACTCTCAAAATTGTTGTTGAAAGTTTGAAAGCACATCATGGAGTCTGTTTTCCCTTTGTTACAGTCCTCTAGGATGACATCATCTGGAGAAAAGGGCCCTCCAAGCTATCTTCTGTCATTTCCCAAGCTCTCTCTTACCATTGCTTTAAGTGTTTTAGAATGCAGTCTTAATCAGAGACCAGATGATTATAAACGTGCATGGAAAAGGAAAACAATAAGTGCCATTCATTCATATCTGAAGATTCCCTGCATTAAAGGATTTAAACTTTGAAGGTTTATGTTCACGTCTGAGACAATTTGCAATTGCCATACCAACTATTGATGTCTACTTGCTGAAAAAGGGGCATTGCATGAAGGTAGCCATTGATCAATATTTGGGTATTAGTCTTCTTAATTCTTATAACCCTTTTGAAATATTAGTATTTGATTTAGATACAAATGTGAATATTTTTGTGAATATTTTTGTGAATATAACTCATAATAAATCAACAAATAGTTAAATATCCTAGCCATACTTACTAAGAGATTTGAACCTTGAACCATGGCATTTGCCTCCTATATCAGAAATGTGTCCCTGTCTCTGAGAACCATATGGGGACATCTTCAGACTCTAGGAGACTTCCGATGAAGTTACTTTGCATCTCAATATGTCTCCTAGAAGCATCACTTGAATACTGGTAAACTTCATATACAAGTTTCTTAGATATATCATTATTACATTGGGTTTTCCTAAAGTGCCAAAATGTGATTAAGAAAAGCTAAAGGAATTAAAGAAATACGCTAATATTCTAATAGACTTGTTAATTTCTCCTTTATGCACAAAAACATACATGTTTTTCTATAGCTAGAAATTTTCTTATCAAATCCCAAAGAGGTAGTAGAAAGAGAAACAATGGTAAGGCTTGAGATGCACATGCATTGAAGTTTTATCAACTGACTGAAAATATGGTCATCGCAAAGAACCCGCATACCATGTATTTAAAATAATAATATTCCCGTCTCTGTCTGCCATCACCAAGTGATTATGGTTTACAATTTTGTTTTTTATATCATGATGATAATTATTAAATATCAAAATAGTTAATTTTTGTTTTCATTAACATAATAGTTCAATATTTAAATATCAGGCTTCTTAATTTTTAAGCATTTTAGTATTTTACACTCTTTAAAGTTGCATATGCATTGTAAGATTGTCTTCTTCTAAATTATTATTAAACACACACACACATTACCATATCCAAGTACCTGTTTCCAACTTTTTTTAAAAATAATAACCATTCCCATCTCCCATACCTGTAAAAATCCCCCTCTCCCTCTGATCCTATAAATAATTAGTTGAATAAAAACTTAATTTTAATTTATAACTATGGATTATTTTTGTTTCATTATATTATTTGGGCAATAATGTTACTATTTTAAATTGGATTATTATTCTTATCAAACCGAAAGGGATGGATCCATTGGGATTCCCCCCCATACCAAAAGAGACTAAGATACAAAATACCATCCAAAGGTGTAGATTGAGCAAAAAAGCTAGAAAAAATCTCCAAGCCCATAAGATAAGATAAATTTATTAATGTCCAACAAGAGACCAACAAGGGTCTAGGGGACAGGAAATGTACAGCAAAAGGAGCAGCGAACCAACAGACCACAAAACAATGGCCGGGAAAGAAAGCAAGCAAGAACAAGAAATACAAAAGAGAACAAGAAACATGAAGTGAAAGGAGAAAGCACACAGAAAGGATTAAGGGTCCTTTTCAGGTGAAAAGAAAGCCAACACAGAAGGATAATGATCCAGGCGAGCAGGAGCCCTGAGTCATCGTTGTGAACTGCTGTAGATGTGTTGCTGACGGGTAGAGGTGTTGCGGGATCAAACCGATCTGGAGTGACTAGTAGTGGAGGCATCATGAAGCCGCTTCAAACCCCGTAACGGAGATGAGGGCAAGAAGAAGGCTGTAATGAGCTGATTGGATATCTGTCTCTGTGGGAAAAGAAGTTGTAGAGTATGCACACAGAGCTGGGCAGTCTCACGGAGATAAAGTGTGAGGCATCTCTGATCTGTGTAGCTGAAGAAAGTAGTCAGGGAACTGCACCCTTTGAATAGGCAGTAGAATCTCCCTCTGATCTCATAGTAAGTAGGGCAACGAAAGATAAAGTGTCTCAGTCTCAATCTCGGCCAGGGTGACATTGATACCACAAAGAAAATCAACCCCAAAGGTTGTTGCACACCTAACCTCAAAAAATTATCTCTTGGCAAGCCAAGAAAGAACAGTTCAAAAGTTTTAAAAAACAGCCCAAGAGAGGAAAACTTAGGAAAAAGCAGCCACCAGCCTCAAACTCCAACAAGATATGAGTCAATCCATCATCCCTTTGGTGCCCTGCCCAATCACTTCCTATGCCTCTAGCTGAAGCTTCTCAATTTGTAATCTGCATCCCTTGTGCTTCTTATGGGCTTTTCCACAATTTGTTGCACCACAGAACCGATGCCTCCCACACAATCTAAAGCTTCATGCCCCACTTAAAGATCCTAACATCCTCCACAATGACAAGATTGTGAACCTGCAACACCAAAGCCTTGAAACTCTATAACACAAGATCAACTTGGGGAATAACATCAAACTTGTCCACGAGAACTATTGAAAGCTAAAAGAGGTAAAAAACCACTCATGGTTCCTCCAAACAAATTCTACATCTCACTTTCCCTTCTTTGCATCTACTTTTGCAACTCAACCAAACACTACTAAACAAAGAAGCAATCTGATCTCTAATACCCAGTCCTCTTACAGCAAAAAAAAATTGAAAGGCAAGCCCTCAAAATCCACAAATTGCAACCACAAACCTTAAGAGGACTAATACTGAATAGAACAAGTAATTAGACAAGAAAGATCCACCAACACACTGTAAAGTCCCCTTTTTGGATTACCCTAATTCGCCCTAGACTCACAAATTCCATAAAAACAGAGAACATAATATAGTTAGAAATATAACTTTACCAGAAAGGATGTAAAGCAAGAAAAATCTTTGTTGAGAACCTACAAACATATTAGACAAATATTGAAGATACAATTCAAAAGATCAACCATTACTACGGTTAAAGAACATATATTCATAATTATCTTAGTCATATAACAAATCTAATTTATAGATTAGGTTCAATCATAACAGAGCTTGAAAGGGTGCCCAAAACGATCCTCTATCCCAGGCTCAAGAGCGGATATAACATCCTCGTGGCCTTCCACCATCTCATATGAGGTGGTGTACCCAGTGAGGAATCTGATAGCCTTTCTCCCTCATCATGCCACCCTTATTCGCTCTCCAATGATTGAGACTCCCTTGAATCCATCCCAACAATTGCTCAATGTAGAGATTGGAAGAGGAACTACAATGGGATGCCCAAAGCGATCCCCTGCCCTAGGCCCAAGAGCGGATAAACCATCCCTCTTGGCCTCATCTGGCATTCCGCCATCTCATATGAGGTGTTGTACCTAGTGAGGTGTCCTATCTCTGTTCTCCCTACTTGTATTCCCTTCCTCACCTTCCCATGATTGAATGCTGCTACTTGGAATTCCATATTATTACTTGTATCCAACATATATATGTTATGTGCCAAATATATATTATCCCATCTTAATATATAAAGGTTTGTGCATTATATTGCTGCATATATCAGGCAAGCACGCGTGCGTGCCGCGTGCACACACACACCACAATAAACAAGAATGCCACTGCCTACTGATTAATAGTAACTTCTGATCTGATCTTGATCGCTGTAAGGAAATTGCTGATGTTCTTCGATGCTCTATCTTGGTGTCTTCTCCATCATGGCCATCTCTATATATGTCTTAATCTCTTCATGAAGGTAGGTGTATTTTGGAAGTTGCTGACCATCCAGCAGAGGACACAACCCTTCATAAGCCGCTGCCCCCTTAATAATAATTATTATTTTATTTTCAAACTAATCATTAATCCCTGCAATTATGTTAATTCTTCATTAAGATCGTTGCTGCCTGCTTATGTATTCTAGTTGCTGTTTCTGTTCATTGTTTATTTTTATTTTTTTTGCCCTTAGCAGATTGCACCTTACCTCTTAAATATATGCCCTTTGTCTTTGTCCAAAGGAAGTCGGCCCTGAAGCAAAAATAGTTTTAATTTGCTTTAGACACCAATAGGTCGGTTGGCAATCGGTTTTCTTTTTATTTCATTCATAATACAATGGGCAGTCTTCCCATGATCTTTATTATTAATATTTTCTTTAAGCCCTAGGTTGATTCTTCTCAATATTGCAGCCCTACTTTCTATATAAGTAATGGCGGGGGCATGACAGTCTGCCCTTCCCAAAATTGCTTGTCCTCAAGCAATGATAGTTTTAACCAAATCTTTTTCAACGCAAGGAATCCTAAACTAACCCTTGGAGATTTGTAATCTTTAGATCCTTCTTGTGGTATATATATCTTCGATTAGGTTGTCCCAATGTTTGCATAATACCATAGATATCTTTTAACATTAAAGCAAGAACTATTTATTAAGATGACGATTAGAAGCATGACACACATTACACAATGTTCTAGCTCCTTTGAGGTGAGCGATGTTGATACAACCTCATATCACAGTGCAAATTGTGGGTCAGAGAGTTTGCATGGGAGTCGTGAATTTTAGAGAACTCATTTGGTTGGGCAACTAAAGGTGAATGACAGTTAGATTGCCACAGCCATTAAGCATTTTGATGTTGCTCGACAAATGTTGGCAACTTATGGTTGGAGCACTCCACTGACAGATGAGCATTGTGATAGTAGTCTTTCCCTAGTAGAGTTTCGTGCACTTCGAGAAGCAATTGGAATAATGAAACATAACTGCTTGCAGTTATTAGCTGACAGAGACTATCTTCTCGAGTGGGGTTGCACTTGTTACAATGCATTGATGGGAAAGGAAGAGGAGGTAGATGAGCTCACTCATGAGCTTGAGGCAACTACAGTGTTATTGGAGAGCACCCAGATGGCTTTTCAGGAGTCGCAATCATGGTTAGTTGAGGTTACTGTGGAGTTGAGCCGAGTACAATCTTCACCAGCTACAGATTAAGTTCAGCTTCCCACAGTGGCAATTGGTGATGAGTTGATATCCAAGGGTTGTAGTGAGGATGTAGCTACATCCATCATAGATTTAGGTGTAGTAGACTCAGCTGGGATGGGTACCTTGGTTAGGAGTTGCGGAGAGCCTTTTGTTGTATCAGGTTCTCCATTGGTCAGCGCGTTATCAGATGATGGAGGACAAGTTATTGAGAGCCCTTGTGTGGCAGTGGTGCATACTCCAGATAATTGTGTGTTGGTAGATGGCACTACTCCATCATCTTCACAGGGGGCAGGTACAGCGTCATCTGGTTGGGAGTATGGCTCTCATGTTGACTTGTTTCCCTCTCCCAGAAGCAGATCAGTTACTTCATCTCATGCAGTTGATGAGTGACAGCTTATTGTGTCACAGAGACTGAGTGATCAGTTGAGGGTTGCAGGAGAACAAGTTGATCCTGCCTCCTATTGTTTCTACTGCACAGACTCGTTTATTGAGTACCTTCTCGAGAGTCCAGAGTTGCAGGAGGGACCATTTGGGGTCACTGAGGCTACTCTCATCCGAGGTTCTCACGGCATTCAGCGTTTAGTGGGTGCAATTGTAGAAACTTTGACTACAATGCTTCCTCGCCGAGATTTCGTGGTTGGGTTTGCAGAGAGGGTTACCAAAGACCCTACTCAATCCGTTGTTCACTCCTGTGTAATCATGGTTATACGGGTGCTGCAATGGTGTTTCAGTGTGGGACAGTTCTCAGTTTTCTTTGGGATTTCGAGTTCAATGGAGTTTCTTTGCAGTGGAGATTGCTTGGGGACAAGCAATTTTAGGGAGGGCGGACTGTAATGTCTCCATTTTTGAGGTGCATCAGAGTTAATGGATTTAGCCTATCACTGGGTCCGTGTAGGCTAAAATTGGTGATTAAAGGACCCTGTTGTGGAGTTATTTGGCTCTCCAGAGAACAATTGTGAGTGTTTATCTCTCCAAACCCTCCATATATTCTTAAGCTAAGTTGTTCAGAGGGTATTAGCTCTATTTTGAGGGAGTTACTATTTATAGTAAGTCAATGGATGATTCCAATGAGCTTAGATGATTTAGAGGAGTTATATGACGCTTTTAGATGTTATTTCCGACTTCCAGTTTGGACTCCAAGATTCTTGGAGGGAGCGTCTATTTTAAGTAAGTCACCCAGCCGGGATTATTCATCATCAAGATCACTCCTGTGCTATCAGATTTTGCTTCTGGTGTTGTTAGGCCATTTTCGCAAAGTCGGATGCATTATTGTTTATAACTTAATTATGTGTACTAAGGTTGCTATTTCTATTGAAATTGTTTAATGGGCACCTTCGTGTTATAGCTCGTTGGAATCGGGATAAGAAGTTTTAAACCATGGGCACATGAAACAAGGACCTTGTGTGTCAGAATATCATTATATCAATGAAAAGGTCATTTTTGGAGCAATGGGGGAGTTTAAATTAATAAAGTGACTTTATTATATGTCAACTTTAAATAATAACATAAAGTTGCTCTTGGAGGGAAATATAATAAAATATTATATTTCTAACTTTGGAACAAAAACAAATATGGTTTCAAATTATGTGGAGTGTGTAGCTGAAGCTACATGTTTATTTTGGGGTTCATGAGAAATAAAAAGCAAAGGAGAAAAGAAATGAATCATTCTATGAAGCTTTGTTATTTTCCTGATGGTTTTTGTGTTGGTTCAAAACACAAGGGTTTCAGTACTTTGATCTGAAGAATTGTGAATTCCATCAGATTTTCCTTGCACTTTGAGTTGGTATTGAGTGCCAGTGTATTGTGCTTAATCTTCAGATTCGAATTGAGGTTGGAAATTCAGTTTGAGGAGAAGTTTTTTGATGAATTTAATCCCATCGAAGGTGGGGTTGTTTGCTGGAGTTAACCGCCGGCAGATTTCGAAGAAATTATTCAGCATTCTCATCGTGGAACACCATTTAGTGCTGCCGCCATTAATACTCGGGCCACGCCATTTCTATGTGCAGATCGCAGGTGATAATAGGAAGGGTTTCAGTTGAATTGGAGTGCATTATAGCAGATCATGGGCTTCAAATCATATCCATTCATCTACAGCATTATTCTGGCACGTGTGGTGAGTAGGGTACCTTCAGACTTAATTGCTGTGCTTGGCGTCAGCTAATAATCGATTGGGAGGAGGCATCCTTACAAATTCAAGTGTCATTTGATGCATGCAAGAAGTCACAGGTTCTTCTTCATTAACTTTTCCAAATAAAATTCATGTGCAATGTATTTAACAAAATGAAAAGTTTATAAGTGGGTATAATGAAATATGTTTTGAAAGAAATTGATGCATCGTAATCTGTATTGTAATTTCATACACTTATATATGTTTGAGGTTGCAAATCCTTTAAATACAAGCAAGCAAACCGTATACACTCAAAACTAAGAATTTAGACATTGTATGCCAACTGTTTGACGAAATGTCAAGCATACAAAGGTGAAGCAATCTGGTGTTGCCAGAGTTGGAACCAGCAGGGTTCCTACAACTAACCGACCAAGATGACCTGAGGAAGTATATTAGAAATGTGTATTTTCACAAGTTAAGCCTCTTTAATCAGGCACAAGACATTTCCTCTCAACTATAAACATCTCATCCTCATTCAGTATTCTATCATCAGTGAGAGTGGAGATCGTGCTATTGCAAAGTCACTTTAGTTGATAAAGTTACTGAAGTACATATATGAATTGGCTTTCTTTACTGAGTGCACAGCCTGTAAACATGGAAGCAAACAAATAATTTTGTACCAAGAATATTTTTTCTAAGAGTCTTAATTATGAATGGCTTCCTTCACAAGTGCATGACCTGTCAGCCTCTGAGCAAACAACAATTTCATGACAAGAATATTCTTTCTAAGAGGCTTAACTGAAAGCATCACAATCAACTCTCCTCCCCAACCCCTCTCAATGATTTGAAGCCAGATAATGTTCACAATACATGTGCCTTCTGCAATTTTTTCGGCAAGCACAATGTCTAGTCCTTACAACAGTTTGATGATTGCCAAAAAAAATGAAGGAATCGTGGTAATTTAGAGTAATGATGAGAAAAGAAGTCAATGCGTGCTTATAGACATGTATATACGAATGAACTTCGATGACAAAAAAGTCAATGTGTTCGACGTACTTGCATAAGTTCCATTTTCTACATAAGCTCGAAACCCAGAGAACAAAATTTGAACAATAAAGTCAAAAGCGGCATACCGTTTGGTTGCAAAAAATTTATACCAAGCCCCCAAAGAGGAGTCTACTAGCAAGATGTGAATGACAGATTTGTATTTGCAGTGAGACCAAGGTTCAAAACACTCCGGGTGATTGACGAATCTCAGGACAAACATAACCTAGTTATAGAATGGTCGTTTTGCAGTAGGACGGCTGTAAATAACATTCTCATAATGAAGAAAGATAATTTTGCAGTGTTGTAAATGAAAAAAACCCAGGAGAATAAGTTTACCCAGTGAACTTTGAAGACGTCTCCCCAACGGAAAGAAGAAAAAAAAATAACTAAAAATACGGGATGAAGGAAATTTGGCAATAATAAAAATTTACGAAAATGAGAGTGGGAACAAATTTGCAGCACTTACCTTGGACGTTAACCTTGTCTTGAGCAACTTAAAACTTCAAGTGATTAACAGCAGAGAGATGCATTACAAGCTACAGCTACTTTTGTAAACTGTAGTTAGTGATTCTGGCAGATTTTCAAAACCAATCTGAAGGTTGAGGCAACAGATACAACCTGCCCGGAAATAAAACCCTAGTAAAGCAGTTCAACGTCCATTCAAAAAATCATTGCATAAGGCAGGGAGCAAAACCTTTCTTAAATTCCAGTGTTCATAATTTTTGTGCGAAGAAACGAATAAACGTTCAAGAATTAAAGACCAACTTACGGCCATTGACAAGATCATCCGTACACTTCCCGGCCAATGTTGAGGATAGGGCTAAAAAGAATTATTGATAGGAGTAAAAGTATATTGAGAATGCAACTGTGTCCTTAGAGAGAAGGGGATTTTGCGTAATGTGAAGAAAAATTGTCATCCGCGAGTACAGATTTGTATGGGAAAATAGACCTTCCCTTATGAAAATCACATAGCTTCTTGAAAATCCACTCTTAATATTTTTAGTGTTTGATAAGTTTAAATCAAAAAATTAAGGAAGTGGGTAATTTTATTAATTTTTCCTACTCTGATTTTTCTTTGGGTTGAAAATGGTGAAGTTATTGTAAGATATATTTATCTAAAAATATTAAGTTTTGCAATTTTTTAATTATATTATAAGATTAAATAATAATAATTCAAAATCACATTAATATGAAAATGAAATGAAACATCTCCAACATATGAATAATATATTATAGTTCACATATAAAAGTGCTTGATCAACAATATAAAATACATGAAATATGATATACAAGAAAATGAATAAGGCTCTTATGTCCATCTAATCATATTAATATTAGTAATGATATATGAAACATAATCATTGGAGTTTATGACCGCCACTAACCCTAACTGTCATCCACAAACTAAGAGATGAGAATATGGTTCAAGCACTTGTTTGCCAAACCATGAAGTTGGTGCTTCCTCAAAATTCTTCCTACATAAAAAATACCAAACTTTGCACAAGAAGCCTAGCAACCTAGAAATGACATACAAGATGGAATCTGATGCAACTTGATATATCTACATGCATTTCACATATGAACATGTTATGTTTTACTATTAGGATATGTCTTAACAAATAATATAATGATTTGGCATTCATCTATTTCAATGATACCCATGGCTTTGGCCAAAATACTTCAAACCATATATAAATAGGTAGATCCTTAAAAGAAGATCTACTCTCGCTGATAGCCTATTCATCACTCATCCTAAATGGTAAACCCAAATCACACAAAGAAAAAAGAAAAGAAAAAAACTTTCCTTAACAAGGAGTATTCAATGCTTAACATGTGTGTGTCAAATCATAAAAATAACTCTTTCTCTTTTTCATGCAAAATGATAAACAACGTGATAGTTATTGCATTTCAATTTTGTTGTGATTTCATACAATTTTTAATGTAAGTGCATAATACTTTTCATGCAAAAATGATAACTACATGTTACTTTATGCATTTCAGTTAATTATCCTTAAGACTTAAATAGCAAACTTGAATAATTGGTTTTGGAAGATAAATATATAGTATCTCGTAAGTGATCACTTCTATATTTTCAATCTACAATCTAGAAGAAGATACAAAAGTATGCAATAATTTAATCTGCAAGATCAAATATAATAACAAATTCATATATAAATTTGAGTGCTTTAAGTTATCTCCCTAAAATAGAAATCTAAGAAAAAAAATATCTTAGTCTTTTAGCTTCTATTAAAATTCATCTTCATAACTCTTTAAAAGGTCAACGAGTTCCAAATCTAGATCATTGAATCATAATATTAGTTTCACTGTTATATGTTATTCCAATATCTAAATTAATAATTCTAGAATGAATGTACAATAATGAGCACCAAGATCTAGATTGTTTTTATCAAAGATCAACAAGTTCCAAATATGGATCATTTAATCATAATATTAGTTTCCCTGTTATATGTTATACCTAAAGAATGTTATGCATGGTTTAGGTCAACTGTATTGCCCGACAATGTCAAAGAAAGGACTTAAACCAATGTGGTAATCCTATGCATGAGGAATTATTCATATAGAAAATCATTACCTATAATTAGTATAAAAAAAATGCAAGGCTTAAACATAACATGCTTCTAAATTCATCTAAAACAAGTGGTTTCCTCAATCCTACCATTGTGTCTCCAAACTAACATATATAGTTCTTCTTGACATGCGTGCAGGATCCAAAAGCATAGACAAGGCATACAAATTGTTTGATAGGATGACTCAAAGAAAAGAGGCCACGTGAAATGCAATAATTGCATCTTATGATACATGAAAGATGTTTGGTAAAATGACAAAGAATTTATTACCACATGCTAGGCCTATGATAAGACTCAAAGAAAGATATGTTATATTTCCATAATTTGTATGGCAATTCTAATTGGCTGCCCTATTCAAGAATAAAAACCAATGATTTGTACTTTCTTGCAATAGACACATGTAAACAAAAATTCAATCAAACCTAATAAATCTACATTCAAGGCATTTCCAAGGTTCTACAACAATGCCCAATTTTCAACCTATTTATTTTACTAAGAGAACCCAATAAACTATAAACTCATTTGATAGATATATTGATTAAAAATCAATAAAATCAAATCATTTTTTAGGAAAATGGTGTCTCAACCTTGCATTTACATAAGATTATTATTTAAGAAAGTTTACATTTGAGCACAGATTGGTCTAAAATTTTCTCCAAAGCTATCGATTGGCTAAATAAGCATGTCGATAAATTTTTATTGCAAGACCATGTCTACATTTGAAGACATTAAAGTTGTCATTTTAAAAGTTGTGAACGAATGTTTTAAAGCCAATTTTGAAGTCCTTAGAGGCTCCAAAATTGCCTAAAAGTGGTCGTCAATAGCATAGCAGGTTATTTCTTGATAGAATGCTTCACAATCATTTTGTTGCTTCAAATAATTTGTTAACTGAACCCCTAGATCAAACATTGTGGCTTTCAGAAGCTAGGTATCCTGAAGTGGGAAATATAAAAATGTATTGGATACATAAATGAGTTGTAAAAGGGGGTTACACATGTTGCTATGTGTTTTGACACATCATAGGACATCTTGGATTAGAGATAAGATGAGTGCCACTTTTTGGGTAATTTTAGACCTTGGTTTTGTAATATTGTTTGATAATTTCATGAATTGTATCTCCTATATCTTATATGTGTTAGATGGAGGTTATGTATAAGAGTCTTATGGTTTATTAATCTCGTGAGAAGCTTGCACTGCAAGTATATTATATTATTTTGTTGATTTTTTTATCGATGATAGTGGTATTGTATTCATTTTGAAAGTTTTTCAGTACAAATCACATCAAAGCCACTTAATGGCATATGTGGCACAAGACCATTCCAACAGAAAACATAAAAGTCAAGCCACTTCATGGCAGATTTGTCAGGAAAACACCCCAAAATCCCACCCACCCACTGATACAAAAAGCACCAAATAGCAATATCTAAACCAGAAACACCATCGAAGACACTAGCCCATACTATAAAAAATAGGGCACGCAGATGACCAAGACCCAACCCCCATTATCATTTGAACCAACCGTCACTTCTTCCCTAGAGAAATTCAAGTAGGATGAGCCGCCACTCACATCTCCAGTCGCTCCCCCACCCACAGCCATACCACCAGCGTGACCCACTCTGCAAATCCCACACCCAGAGCCAGAATTGCCTTGCCTCCGAACACCTTCGTCGGAAATCTCCACGGTCTGCAGCCTTTGATGGAACTTTCCTACGAGGAACATGATGACCATCCTCCCCCAGGGGGGGTGTAGATTTCACCGGAGTAACTTTCCTCCTACTCCTCTGCTCGGTCGTCACCTCAAGCCTCTTTGTATCCATTTTATGTAAAAAGGATAACAGAGCATGCCACCCCTTTCGAACATTCACCATGTGATCAACCATTGGTTGGGAGGACAACCAAATCACCAAAGGTCGCAGTTCATCATTTCCCCCGCCAATGAGTCACCACAGACCAAAATGCATGTGCAACCCAACACCAACCTTTTCTTGTCCAACAATGTTTGCAAGCCCACTAGCCCATTTGGGTTCTAGGCACGCACGAGCCACCCCAAGCACCTCCTCGTGTGAAGAACCAGTCATCAAAGCCAAGGCCAGAAAGAGGGAAGAAATGTTGAGATTGCTCCTTGGCCTTAGATCAGAATTGAGGAACTCCTCCCCTAACATCAACACCATCGCCTCCCAAAACTCAACATGATCAATTTTGAAGACATTCTGCATCCTCTGAGTGGAAATGGGACCCCTGAAACCAGGAAGTTATCCCGACAAATGCAAGGAAAAGTTTTCCTCCATCGTAGAATGTGACCAAGACCCACCAAAGCACAATCCAATAAATTAATTATGATCACAATCAGCTTAAAGCAGGCTCAAACAACATAATTCGCCCTGACTCATGGGAATTGTCCCATCACCATTTCAGTCCCCTCCACATATTAAAGCAAATCTTGAGCCAATCCTACTCCATACTTCCCACACACCACCCAACAGGCCAATCGTCCTTCCCAACTACTTTGGGAAAAGAAATGTACTTCCTCCACCTCCAACTTCCTAAACGTTGTCATTACTAAAAAATGTGCTCACCAATTGATTTTTTAAAAATCACATCCTGCCATATCTAGGTCTAAGGAATCCAAAAACCTTAGGTCCTCAAAAAGCTCAAAATTTTCCATTAAACACCCATTCGCCTCGAGTTGGAGAGTTTGTAAGCCATTGTGTTTTCTTCCCTAAGGACATGTGTCACCTTGAAGTCTTCAAATTCCTTAAGTAGATCGTGAATCCTCCTGACATATTTGTTGAGGTACTAGGTATCCATCTGTCCTTTGACAATACCATTCACAGTAAGTTGAGAATCACCTTCAAGGTGAAGCTTTTATACCCCCAAATTTGTTGCCATCATAACAACACCAACCACTGCCAAACATTCAACCTTATTATTAGTACCATTTGACAACCTTTTGGCTACAATTGTCACGATACAACCTTTCTCATTGCATGCCACATATCCAACCCATGAAGGGTTCGGGTTGCCTCTAGAGGCCCCGTAAAAATTAACCTTGGTCCAACCATGCTCAAGCGGTTTCCAACAACATCTGGGATCCTCCGTATGCAAAGCTTTAGCCCTCTGAGGCCCATTAACGGACCTATTATGTTGTTGATTTTTTAATAATATATTAAGCAGGTTTTGGAGTGTCATTCTTTTCTCCCAAAAGGGTTCTCCCTGTGTATATCATTATGATGAGGTATTATACCAATTATATTTATTTGGGTTAATTTTTTATAACTATTATAAATACCTAAAAAAAATTGTATAACTCTCCTCTCAAGGTTAGTGTAGGAAGTTGTTCCACTACCTTAACTTCCTTTCATCATTTCTCTTGTCCAACATAATCATGATTTTTTGTTAAAGACTACATACACCTTTTTTGTCTACCTTGGTTGACCTTAAGTTTGATAATGTACCTTATTAACTTCTAGTTCTAGTATCTAGTTCCATACACTCCCTCTTCCAAAGAGAAAAAGGTGAAAATAAAGCAAGATATTTAAGGATATACTTATATAAATAAGGCATCACATAACTGAGAGGAAGGGGTGAATCATTTGTGTCCAACACTTCAAACTTTAACAATCTTTTAACCTCAAACTTCAGATTTGATTAATGAACAACAAAGTATAAATCCACAACACATCAAGAACACACAACACCAAGATTTTTTTGTGTGGAAAACTCGGTCAAGGGAAAAACCATGGTGGGGATGAACCCACAAGATGACGTACTATATTAAAATCCCCATACCTTGTTAAAGGTATTACAATGGGAATGAACATACATTCAGGCACACTGCCTAGAGCTCACTGCTCAAATACAAAAAAGGGCTACAACCATATAGAAGGATCACTTCCTTATATATGTGTGTGTGTGTGTGTGTGTGTGTGTGTGTGGACATCAATCCACAGTGGACAAGAATCCACAGATCGTGAAATAGATAATAGCATCTTTAACATGCCTAGATAGTTTCATTGAATTATAGATACAATTTTATTTTCCACATCAAATCTTTGTCTCAATTACATATTCCACTCATACCTCTCACACACTTCCACTTGCATCCACACTCACACACACATACATGATCGCAAGATCATCACATTTATATAATTCATGAACTTGTCTCTTCAAGGTTGGCCAAACACCTAAATTACAAAATTAAAATCATATATAATACAATATTTAATGCGAACCAATCCATGTCTTCAATGACATAGAACAGTCCCAAATCATACACCTCAAACATGAAACATGCTACATCATCAAGTTGGTCAAGAACACGAAGAACATGATATCACCAACAAAAAATCACCAAATGTGATCACAATAATCAATGTGAACTAGCAACACAATAGGAGTATTATCTAGAAACATCTACAAGCATCGTGAATAACCTCAAGAACATCCACATCAACTCAAATCTATGAAATCATCAACATCTCTGAACTGAACCCCAAGAACACAACAGTAATGATTGCCAATCAAGAAAAATAGCTTGCAAGCCTCCAAATCATGAACTAGTCAAGTTGAGGACACATAACAATGTCCCAAAAATGCCACATAGATCCACATATCAAGATATTGCAATGTTGAACCATACCAAACCAAATATTGAAACATTGTTACCTTTGAACAACCAAAAATACCAGTCTCAACACAAAAATGAATAACTCACTTAAATCATCATGTGAACCTCTGTAAGTTGACATGAATCAACTACAAACACCCCTCAACACAACTAAACCATCCATAGACTATGATCTTAAATATAGTAGCTACACTAAACCAAACATCTCACTAAACATCACAAGAAAACTCTCTCAAACATTAGAAATATGTTGACATCAATGATAAAACATCAATATCAACACATATATGCATTCCTAATATTCCAACAATCTCCCCCTTTGGAATATATGGTAACATATGATATGGAAAACAATCAATGTACAAAGAAATCAAATGAATGGTACTACCAATAATATCTCTCATACTGAATCTCTCCCTCTTAGTCATATCTCTCCCCAATACTGAAACTTTCTCACCCTTTGTTTTTCACATGACTATCTCTCCCCCTTTGACATCAATGGAAAAAGCACATATATACACTTAATCATAGAGGACAAATTGTTTTTTTACAAATCTAAACAAATATCTCTCTAAGGTGACTACTCCCCTTTAGTAGTAGCCCCAAACACCAATTTAGATAAAGGATATCTTTGTGAATGCACTAGACTGATGCAAACCAATGCATCTTAGTTATGACCAGGAGGGGAAATCACCCCTAACTTACCTCTAAGATAATCTAAAGTATCCTTAGGTAATGACTTCGTGAAGATATCCATAATTTGTTCCTTAGTAGGCACATACTCCAATCTCACTTCCTTCTCATTAATCTTATGTCTGAAAAAGTGAAACTTGATAGATATATGCTTTGTCTTTGAATGTAACACTAGATTCTTAGATATATTAATTGCACTTGAATTATCACAGCAGATAGAAATAGGCTCATCATACTCAATTCTGATATCCTTCAACATTTTCTTATATGCTTTGTCTTTGAATGTAACACTGAATTCTTAGATATATTAATTGCACTTGAATTATCACAGTAGATAAAAATAGGCTCATCATACTCAATTCTGATACCCTTCAACATTTTCTCCATTCCTATCACATGTGTATGATTAATAGCGACAACAACATATTATTCCTCTTTAGTAGATTGTGAAGTACAATTTTGCTTTTTGCTTGACCATGAAACCAATCTCTTTCCTAAGAAAAAATCACCACCACTTATACTATTTATGTCATCCACATTACCTTCCCAATCAACATTAGTAAAAATACTCAAAGTAAAATCATCATCTTTAGGATACCATAAACCATAGTCAAATATTCCCCTTTCAAATATTTGAATATTATTTTAACATCCACAATATAAGATTACTTAGGATCTACTTGAAATCTAGCAACAATGCAAACACCATTCATAATATCAGGTTTTGTCTGAGTCAAATATAACAATCCACCAATCATTGTGTTGGTGCTCAAATCAATAGATTGGATTTCCTATGGACTTGCCAATCCAAATCTGGGAAACCCAAGTGATTTGGCCAACTAACAAGTCACAACCAAGGCAAGGTTGGAACTTCTGCAATTCTGGCTCTACAAAACCAAGGCTGGAAGACCTATACCTTGACTTATCCTTCAAGTTACAAGGCTTTTTATAGCAGACAATTAACACTTCAACCTTCTCTCTCAAGTATGGCAAGGTACTTGAAAGAAATCTAACTCAAAGCAATATATCATGAACTGTAAACTGAAATACTTTAAGTAATTGAAAGAATGTTTAGTAAATGTGTATGTAAATTGAAATAAACAGATAGATAAGATATCACAAAACTATAACAATGAACTAAATAAATATAATCTAAATAATGATTAGACCAGTGCCTTATTCTATCACAGGTAATAGAGTCAAGATCATTCCAATCTTATGTTCAACCTCAGAGACAGTGTTACAAGAAAACTTATCACTTCAAAAGTGTTATGAAATGAACATGCAACCTTGAAACAAGTTCAGAGATATTTCAAAAGGATATTACTTCTCAAATGACAGACCAATTGATCGAGGCCTCAATCAACATAATTTAACCATGCAAAATGAGAAAACCAATTGAAAATATAGACTATGAATCAAATCAGGAAGCATGCACATCAAAATATCACTTTGAAGAAGTTATATTGGTTTATCTGAGGGACTAATTGTAAAATGATTAATGAAACAATTGCATATATTAAGAAAGGGGAATTATCTTTATTGATTTAAAAAAATAGTACATCCAGGTCCATGTTAGAGTTGTTGATCCAAAACTATCCAAATCTATGAAATTGTATTATATTGTATTGTCTTTTCTCTTTACATTATGTATATATATGTGTGTTTGAGTGGCTTTCACACCTCTTTAGGGTGAAAAGACACAACCCTTATTACAAATTATTTTGAAAAAACAATAAATTAACTAAAAAATAACTACCTAACTTTCGGATTTGGCTTTGGCCGAAAATCCAAAACACCTCGTGAAAAGCTAATATTTTTTCTGGAGATAGGAAATTTGATTTCCCAAACTGGGTCATTTTCAGAGTTTTAAAATTCAAAATTCCAACATTTTCTGAAGGCTTCGATTAGTTAGTTCTATTTATTTGTGTCATAAAGTTTCCTTCCTTTGATTTTTTTATTATGGAGAAACTTTCTTCTTGATAATGGATTGGGACTTCTAAATTCTCAAAATTTAGGGTACCACCAGTGGCTCTTTCTGGGGACGTATACTCCCTATGAGCATATCAAGATTCCAACTATCTTTGGAGAAGCGGACCAAGTATCCACACTTAATCTGATGCAAAGTGAAATTGGGTGGTCCCAGGCCCCCAAAAACTGAACATTGTTTTCTTTCCTCTATCAAATATTTGATTATGATCCTTCAGCAATAATATCATTCTAAATGCATCATTATTGGTCAGATTACTAATTTAATCCACCTATTCATAACATCCTTCATGGTCAAATCCTTCTTGTGTCATTCAAACTGGGAATAGAC
The DNA here is from genome assembly GCA_018584345.1 of Thuja plicata. Classification (NCBI taxonomy): domain Eukaryota; kingdom Viridiplantae; phylum Streptophyta; class Pinopsida; order Cupressales; family Cupressaceae; genus Thuja; species Thuja plicata. Next base: position 1,055,122 of record MU226770.1, read on the forward strand.
TGTTGTAACTTCCTTTATGTCTGATTCAAAGAATACCAATTCTACAAGTATTAGTCCAGTATATCCTTTGCTCATCTGATATTTTATCATTCCTCACTGCCTCTGAGGAATACTCAAAATCACCTTTTGTATCATATAGAGACTAAAAAAGACTACAGACTTCATCATATTGACCAAGAATCTAGATGCCATAAATCTGTTTTTTCCCTTCATTTTGCAACATTATTTTCTGATTTTGCAAAAACTGACTTAATCATTCCTTGTAGAGTATTTATATCCTCTAGCATAATATCAAAATCAGGCTCAATCAAAAGCTTATCACCGTCTATTTCAAGAAAAAATTCTTCATCAATTATCTCTATTAAAAATTCTTCATGTTCATATATTATATCCAATTCACCTTCATAGTCTGGAGAGATTTCATTTATTTCATAGAATGGATTAACACATGGTCCATATCCAGAAAATTCTTCATATTTTTCAAAACCATTCATAAACATATTTCCTTCATCAAACGTTTCACTCTTTCAATATTTTATTGTATCAAATATAACCTGATCATTCCCATCTTGATGATTATAGGAAAAAATTAAACCATTCTTTTGAACATACTTATGATATTCAACATCCAACAAATCTGAAATTTGTTCTGTACTGAGGATATTTTCTTCCTCACCTTCATGTCCATTGATACCCGTCTCCATACAAATCTTACCATTTACATATTCTTCTTCAACTTGATTTGAATTTTCTTCCTTTGTCATTATTCTTTTCTTTTCTCAATTCCTCACACACTTGCTCAAGAAAAATTATCAGTTGAGAATCATCATATATTCCTAACTCACAAAGTTTATCCATGAATTCCCTTCCAAAAGGCCTAATATCTGAAGGTATGTTCCGATAAATCCTTATCATTCTCATGAACAAATGTATTGCAGATTCTCCTTCATATCTTTCCAAATTGAAGAATGTATCCAAAGGGGACATGTAAAATTCTTCTTCCACAATGTAATTTGGATCTTCTTCCATGCTGCAACTCTAATCTTCATATCGTTCATAGCACATGTTGTCTTCTTCATCACTGGCATCATGAAACGTATAAAGATATCATTTCTCAAATTGTCTCCATGATGAGATACATTGTGTGGGTAGTGATTCATATACTTGTTTGGCATTATCTTTTAACGTCCTGACAAATAGCCTCATCACCTGATCCTCTGTAGAAACCTCATAATCTTCTATGAATGTATAAAATGAATCCAAGTGTTGTAGTGTCAATTCATCCCATTGTCCGTGGAACTTTGGTAGAAGTTGTAAAATTTTAGGGGATAACTTATTTGGGATGCATTGAAATCTCCTAAGATCCAATGACCTGATACCATCTGGAATAAAAGGCTTTCTTTGAAATGATGGATACATTTGAAAAAACAATCCACCATCTCCTTCTGAGTCTTCTCCCTCAGTAGAGTCACTGAATGAAATGCTTTGTTCAATAGAGTCGTGACCTTCTTATCAGAAGGAAAATACTTACTATTTTATGAGTTCTTTTCTCCAAGTAGAGTCTTAAATATATCACCAGAGCTTCTAAGTAAAATACAAAAATGTTCTTTTGAAAAACTCTCTAGCAGAGTCGCCAATCTGTTGGTGCTCAAATCAACAGATTGGATTTCCTATGGACTTGTCGATCCAATGTTGGGAAACCCAAGTGATTTGGCCAACTAACAAGATTCAACCAAGGAAAGGTTGAACCCTTTGCAATTCTTGCTTTGAAGAACCAAAGCTGGTAGGCCTATACCTTAAACTTAAATCCTTCAAGTCTTAAGGCTTTTTATAGCAAATATAATACACCTCAAACCCTCTCTCTCAAGTATGGAAATGAACTTGAAAATAAATCTAACTCAAAGCAATATATCATGAACTGTAAACTGAAATACTTTAAGTAATTGAAATAATGTTTAGTAAATGTGTATGTAAATTGAAATGAACAGATAGATAAGATATCACAAAACTATAACAATGAACTAGATAACTATAATCCAAATAATGATTAGACCAATGCCTTATTCTATCACGAGCAATAGAGTCAAGATCATTCCAATCTTATGTTCAACCTCAAAGACAGTTTTACAAGAAAACTTATCACTTCAAAGGTGTTATGAAATGAACATACAACCTTGAAACAAGTTCATAGATATTTCAAAAGGATATTACTTCTTAAATGACATACCAATTGATTGAGGCCTCAATCAATAGAATTTAACCATGCAAAATGAGAAACCCAATTGAAAATATAGACTATGAATCAAATCAGAAAGCATGCACATCAAACTATCACTTTGAAGAAGTTCTATTGGTTTATCCAAGGAACTAATTGTAAAATGATTAATGAAACAATTGCATATATGAAGAAAGATGACTTATTTTTATTGATTTAAAAAAATAGTACATCCAAGTCCATGTTAGAGTTATTGATCCAAAACTATCCAAATCTATGAAATTGTATTATATTGTATTGTTTTTTCTCTTTACATTATGTATATATGTGTGTTTGAGTGGCTTTCACACCTCTTTAGGGTGAAAAGACACAACCCTTATTACAAAGTATTTTGAAAAACAATAAATTAACTAAAAAATAACTACCTAACTTTCAGATTTGGCTTTGGCCGAAAATCCAAAACACCTCTCGAAAATCTAATATTTTTGCTGGTGATAGGAAATTTGATTTCTCGAACTGGGTCATTTTTAGATTTTTAAAATTTGACCATTTTCAGCCTCTATCGGCATCATTTTTGTAGCAGGTCGAAATTCCAGCATTTTCTGAAGGCTTCGATTAGTTAGTTCTATTTATTTGTGTCATAAAGCTTCCTTCTTTGATTTTTTCAGTATGGATAAACTTTCTTCTTGATAATGGATTGGGACTTCTAAATGTTCAAAATTTAGGGTGCCACCACATTGATCTATATCTTGTCTGATTTTCTCTATGAGAATCATCATCCTTTGTCAACTTGCATCTGATCACCATAGGTGTACCAACTAGTTTTGAATCTTCCATACCACTTTTTTTAGCAATTATTTCACATACTTGGACCAAGATATAAAATTTCCTTTTTCTGATTAATTAATTTACAGACCAAGAAATAATTTCATCTCTACAATCATAGACATCTCAAATTATTTTTTCATTTCATTAGAAAACTCTTTTCTCAACTTATCATTCCCACCAAAAATTATATCATCAACAAATACTTCAACAATTAGAATATTAGCATGATCAATCTTGAAGTATAAGTTACTGCTAGTAGTACCTTTGTTAAAACCAAGCTTCAATAGATATTTTCCAATCTTGCATACTAAGATTTAGGATATTGCTTCAATCCACACAAAGCTTTCTCCAATTAGCAAACCATATTGTTTTGATCAGTTAATGAAAATGCATCTAGTTTCTCTACATAAACCTCTTCTTCCAACTCACCATTCAAAAATGCATACTTGGAATTCATCTAATAGATCTTGAAATATTTGTAAGCAACATAAGCAAGAAATAATATAATAGCTTCAATTCTAGCAACAAGAGTAAATTTCTCCTCAAAATCAATATCTTCCCTCTATGAATAACCTTTGCAAACAAGTCATGCCATGTTCTTGATCACTTCACGATCTTCATTTAGTTTGTTTCTATAAAAGCCCATTTCCTATCACATTATTTTCCTTAGGTCTGGGAACTAGAATCCATGTATTATTCTTCTCAATCTAATCTAATTCTTCTTCCATAACTTTTACCCAATCTTCATCTTCGCAAGTTTCCTTCACATTTTTAGGTTCAACCTTTGAAATCAAATAATTCTCAACTCTTTTGTTTGCAAGTCTTCTTCTAGTTTGAACACCTTTATTATGATTTTCTAAATGATTCAATCTCACATACATTGAAGTCTTAGGATTTTCATGAATTCTAGTTTCTTGTGTTTCTGTTTTTTCTTCATCTGTAATGACTTCTTCATATTGATTCCCTTGAACAATCTAATTCTGATTTTGAGTTTGTTATTGCATTCCATGATTTGTACTGTCATCTTGATAATCTAAATCATATCAACAAGATCTAGCTTGTCTCTGATTTCATTCATCCAGTTTGATATTTATACTCTCAACTATCTTTCTCATCCTATTATTGTAACATTTGTATGCCTTGCTCTTTGTTTAATATCCAAGAAAGATACCTTCATCTCATCTAGGATCAAATTTGCCTAAATCTTCATCTCTTTTGATATAACATTTTCTTCTAAAGATTCTGAAAGATTTCATAATAGGAATATGACCTTACCATATTTCATAAGGAGTCTTACCAGTGTCATGCTTGATTTGTACCCGGTTCAATGTATAAACTACAGTGCTCACAACTTCTCTCTAATAAACATGTGAAGCATTTCCTTCAATCATTATTGTCCTTGTAGTGTCTAGAATAGTTATGTTCCTTCTCTCTGCAATGCCATTTTTTTACGGGGTCTGTGGTGTAGACATCTATCTCTTTATCCCATGCTCTTCACAAAATATATTAAATTCACCAGATATGAATTCACCACCTCTATCGTATCTCATATATTTCAACTTCAAACCTATCTATGTCTCAACCATAGCCTTGAAAATCTTGAATTTTTCAAAAGCTTCATATTTCTCCTTTAAGAAAGTAGCCAACATCATCCTTGAATATTCATCAATGAATAATATGTAATATATATCTCCATAATAATTTCTAGTTCTAGATATACCATATAAACCAGTATGCACAAGATCTAACAATACGCTTGAAGAATAAGTCTTGTTTTTGAAAGTAGATCTTGTTAGCTTACCCATCTGACATTCCTTACACATAGCATTAGCAGGCTTCAACAACTTAAGTAGATCTCTCACTGCTTTAGTAGCACTTATCTTGGCAATGTTATCAAAATTCACACAACTCAACCTCTTATGCCATAACCAACTATCATTAATTTGAGAAATAAAACATCTTGTACCGGCACTATTCAAATGAAAGACATTACCTTTAGTATTTGTACCTAATGCAACCCCAATACCTGAACTTCCCAAGATTCTACACTTGTCATTCTTGAATTGCAGATTATAACCTTTGTCAACTAACTATCCAACACTCAAAAGATTATTCTTTAGACCTTCAACATATAAAACATCATCATCATTATTCTTACCATCAAGATTAATGGGTCATTTACCATAGATAAGACAAGGAGTGTCATCACCAAATATAGCAACACCTCCATCATACCTTTCCAAGCTCACAAATTTTCTCTTATCTCCACTCATATGATGTGAACATTCATTATCAATCACCCATTCATCTTTCTCTTCAACACATGCAAATAGGGCTCTTTATAAATTCATGAAATCAGTAGTCTCATTAGGAATTAGATCTTCTTCCTTGATATCAATAAATAACCATTCATCATCTTTTGAACCACCTTCAACAGACTCATCATCTGTCACACCTTCATCAACAACATATTAACATTTATTATGATATCTAAGTTGGAATTTTCTACGTTTATGCTTAGGCTCTCTTTTCGGACATCTTGAAGAAAAATGACCAATCTTTTTGTAAGAAAAACATTTAAGGGGCAACTTTTCTTCATACTTACTAGCACCTTTAGGAAATATCTTTGCAATAAGGGCTTCAAGTTCTTCAAGATTTATCTCTTATTCTTTAATTTATTCTATCTCCTTTGTATATCTTTATGTACTTCTAGAAGAGCTTTCTCCCATATCATATCTCTGCTTATCCTTAAAAATAGTATATTTGAATGTAGACTCAACTTTAGGAATGACATTGCCAAATTCACTCATCTCAAAAGTAGTCAACTTACCAATCAACATGTCTCTTGTCCCATTTGTCATTGTTATGATCTCCTCAATAGCAACAACCTTGTGTTTTTAGGAATGAGGCAAGGATCTCAAGATTTTAGCAACAATCTTTGATTCATCTAACTATGCACCAACTTACATGATACCACATATAAGCTCATTCACCTTCTGCGTGTAGGAAGTAACATTTTCATCTCCACTCATCCTCAATGTCTCATACTTTCCTTTTAGGACCTGCAACTTAGCTAGCTTCATATAGGTATAACCTTCATAAATGTTTACAACTTCTTCTAGATATCATGTGCAATCTTCAATTCCATAACATTTGTGTACTCTGTATCAGATAGGGTGCTCAACAATGCTTCCTTAGCTCTGATGTTGTATTCAAATTTTTGCTTCTCATCAGAAGTAGCAGTAGAAAGATTTATAGGAGGAATATATGTTGACTTGGTAATCTCCCAATATTCTTCACCAATGCATCTCAAGTGTGTTTTCATGCAACCTTTCCATATAGAATAGCTAGTGTTATTAAATCTCAAACTGTCATTCTTAAAATAGGTCATCTTGGATCACCTCGAGCGATTAAGCTTCCCAAAGAGGAACTGGGCTCTGATACTAATTGATAGAAATAAGGAAACACTTCAAACTTTAAACTTAAAAATTCAAACTTTAACAAGTTTTTAACCTCAAAATTCATATATGATTAATTAATAGTAAAGCATAAATCCACAACACATCAAGAACATATAACACTAAGATTTTTTGCGTAAAAAACCTAGTCAAGGGAAAAACCATGGATAACATCTGCAACATGTCTGGATCAGTTCCATTTAAGTATAGACACAATTTTATTTTCCACACCACATCTCTACCTCAATTGCAGATTCCACTCATACCTCTCACACACTTCCACTCACATCCACACTCACACACACATACATGATCGCAAGATCATCACATTTATACAATTCCTCAACTTATTTATCCAAGGTTGGCCAAACACCTAAATTAAAAAATTACAATAATATGTAATATAATATTAATGTGAACAAATCCATATCGACTAAGACATAGCATGGTCCCAAATCATATGCCTCAAACATGAAACACACTACATCACCAAGTCATCCAATAACATGAAGAACAAGGTCTCACCAACTGAAAATCACCAAATACGATCACACCAATCAATGTGAACCAACAACACAATAGGAGTAAAATATAGAAACATACACAAGCATCATGAATAACCTATAGAACATCCACATCAACTCAAATATCTGAAATCATAAACATCTCTAAACCAACCCTGAAGAACACAACAATAATGATTGTCAATCAAGAAAAATAGCTTGCAGACCTCCCAATCATAAACCAATCGAGTTGAGTACACATATCAATGTACCAAACATGTCACACGGATCTATATATCAATATATTGCAATGTTGAACCATACCGAACCAAATATTGAAACATTGTCACCTTTGAACAACCAAAACTACGAGTCTCAACACAGAAACCAATAACTCGCTGAAATCACCATGCATACCTCTGTACATTAACGTGAATCAACTACAAACATCCCTCAACACAAATATACCATCTATAGATTCTGATCTTCAATACAGTAGCTACACCGGGCCAAACAACTCACTATACATAGGAACATTGTCCCAAACAATAGAAATGTGTTTACATCAATGTCACCACATATATGCATAATATTGAAACATATACATGATATTAGAATCTACTTTTTCTAGAAATATTTCTTTTGATAACATTCAAGTTCACAAAATATTACAGTTATTACCTCTCCCTTTTTAACCTTGCTAAGAGGATGGAGAAAATTCAAAGAAAATTTTTATAGACTCGTATTGAGGAGAAGTCTAGAATTTCTTTAATGAGTTGGGATAGGGTGTGAAAGTCGAAGAAGCGAGGGATTCTTGGGATAAGGAAGATTAATTTTTTTAACAAAGCTCTGCTAGAAAAATATGGGTGGCAAATTATTGATGGTGTCAAAGATTGGGTTGAAATCATTAGGGCTAATTATTTGGATAATGGTCATCCAAGTCAATTTATCTATGATCCAAATCTTCCTATTCGATTACCTATCTAGAATAACTTTTCAAAGATGATAAATATTATAAAGTGAGGGAGAAGGAAGATTATAAGTAATGGTTCTCAGATGATGTTTGGAATAAGGATGATACTTTATCCTTAATGAATAACTTAAACTCTTTTAAAGATATATTGAATACGAAAGAATGACATTATAATAAATATTATAAAGTGAGGGGGAAGGAAGATTATAAGTAATGGTTCTTGGATGATGTTTGGAATAAGGATGACACTTTCTCCTTAATGAATAACTTAAACTCTTTCAAAGATATATTGAATACAAAACAATGACATTTTTCTCCATGATTATGTCATCTGGGAAGGAAATTATCCTTCCTGGAAAGACTTAAGACTATAAATTTATGAATTTGAGGGTTAAGGAATGCTAGTTAGGAGAGAGTGGATAAATAATTACTTATTCTTCAACAAACTCTTGATGATTATAGCTTTTTTCCAAAGATAGGGAGGACTAGTAGATCTAAAAACATGATTATTAAAGTGCCTTCTCTATGCAATTTTCTTACTCTTCTCTGGAGAATCTACTTAGGAAACTTTTAATTGGAATCAAATTTGGATGCCTAAACTTATCCTTAAAATAAATTGTTTTTGGTGGATTGGTGCTCATAATAATGTTCTCATCATTGACAACCTAAATAAAAGAGGGTTCTTGTTTTCCAATAGATGCTCCTTATGTTATGTAGATTCTAAAAGTATTGATCACATCTCATTCCATTACCCTTTTTCCTGGGAAGTGTGGTAAGTCATTTTCTCCACCTTATCTCTCAACTTGATTCTCCCATGTAATATAAGGCTTTTTATGGACAATTAGAGCTATTGCCCTTTTAAACACTTGATCGTACATGATCTTTAGAGACAAATCCCTCCTCTTATTTCATGGGCCTTGTAGAAGGAGAGAAACAACATGATTTTCAAAGATCAATCAAGGACTAATGTGAAGTTGTTTGTAGCTACCCAACAAAATTTCAAGATAACATTAATGTTTCTTCATATGGATATTCCAAACTCATGAGAATCTATAAATAAATCAGGGTTAAACAAATTTGGGGTCTAAATCAAGATCTAACTAAGATTAATTGGACCAAATTTTTGCTTAAAAGATGAGTAAATGACGTCCTCCTAAGGAAGGTTGGTTCAAGTGTAACTTTGAGAGTTGTTCATAGGGAAACACTGATATCTTGGGATCAGGGCGAGTGATAAGGGACAATAATGATATTTTAACTAAAGTCTATGGAAATTATTTGGGGATTATCTGTAATAACACAACATAAGCCTTTTCAACATGGAAAGGCAGAAAAATGTTAAAGGAGTTGAAATTTCAAAAAGTTATTCTTGAAGGGGATTCTAATTTAATTGTTACTATCCTTATCAAAGTAGGTGTTTATCTATAGGAAATAAGAGGCATCATGGACGAGAGTAAGTCTATTCTGCAGATTTTTCTTCATTCAAAAATCCTCCATGTCTACATAAAGAGAAATAAAATAGTTGATGAAATGTCAAATTTAGCTCTAAGATTTAATGAATGGAATTATTTGAATTACAATCAATGCCCACCTAAATTAAAAGAAATAATGTCTAATGATAGAATTCAAGCAAAGAAAAATTAAGAAAGCCTATAATAAAACTTGCATAGGTTGGTGTGCAATCTCAAAATTTAAATGTAAAATGATGAGGTGGCTTTTTCTGATGATGTGGTCTATTGAAGTTATACTCTATAAGTTTGACATGGGTGGTGGAGATAAACACGTGGTTATGGTTCATTATTTAAACACTTGGAAACGAATTTCCTATAATATCATATATCCAAATTGTATTTGTTTGAATGGTGGCACGACTCAAGATGATAGTGGAAAGGAGATAAAATTAATTATTAGGTTTTTCACATATGAGAGTGTGATATTTGGTACTGCAAAAATTGTCCCCTGCCATTTGAAGTGTGAGATTATTATCATCGAACCCTGGCCCATTTCTATTTGTGTATTTTAAAAAAACTAGCTTTATTTCAAGTTCTACAATTTACCAAGGACTTACAAAGTTATTCCTAAACTCAAGTGGGAAATCATGGCTGGTGCAATGAAATGATAAGAGCTAATAAATTGTGATGAATTGAAGTAGAAAAATGATCTTTGGAAACGTTTAAGAGTGTTGGCCTGGTTTCATTCTTATCTTACATGCAGATGTATAATCGTACTCTCTCTTCCAAGTTCTATAATTTCTTGAGGAAGGGGGAGATGACTATAAGAAGCATAAAATTATTTGTCACCGTGGAACTGATTATTGAGGTGACAAAATTAAAATGTGAAGGTTTGAAGGTAATGAATAAGAGCTTAGATGATTTTAAGGAGTTCATAAAGAATTTTTTTTTAAAAAGGTTAGAATTTATGTCAATATTACAAAATAGGTATGATAGATTTATTCGTCCCCATCCATATGCTATGGTTAGCTTCCATGTTATGCTCTACTTTACTCTTGAGTATAGGTATGTAGACACTTAAAAATGACTAATTGCTTTAATGCAATAAGTTTACTAACTTTCTTCTTCAATTATTAAATAATATTTATTATTTAATTAATTGGTGTCTTTCCACTATAATCTAAACTTAAAATCATCATTTCTCTATAAATTCCTAAATTAAGTAATTTTAATTAATTACTTAATATTTCATCAATTATTCACATATAAAGTAATTAAATAATTAATCATTATTTAATTATTCCCTATCTTATTGAAATTAATTAAATAATCATATTATTTAATTAATATCCCTTATTTCTTATTATTATTACATTTATGTAATAATTAATTCAATTTCCCTCTCATAATTAAATAAATTATATTTATTTAATTAAACTAATTGTTCCTCTTATAAATAAATAAAGAATAATTATTTATTCATATTCCTCACATGTGCAAATAAATAAATTCTTTTATTTATTTAATCATATTTATCTCCTCAATTATGAGTTTTAGTTAACTCCACCATTCTCTCTCCTAATTGATCAATTAAATTAGTTATCTATTTAATCTATCTCATCTTCTACTCCACCTCCTCAATTAAACTCCTCAACCAAATCAGTTAACTCTTCCATCTATCCAAGCACGTGCAATTAGTTGAGTTCAACTCTCACTCACGTTGAGTTCAACTCTTCAATCTATCCTCTTAATAGATCCATCTATTATGACAACATGCAATCAATTGAGTTCAACTCTTCAATCACAACCAATCAATCCATCAATGAATGAATCTTGATTGGAACCCTGAAAATATTATAAATAGAGAGCTTACTCTCTGAATTTGTTAAATATAATTGCTTTGAATTCTCATGTTGGTACATAGAGCACTCATTTTTCTGAGAGCCCACATTGCATAGAGAAGGAGAACATCGAAGGATTACTTTTGGTTTTCATGTCCATTTGTTTTGATTGATTTCAATATTATTTGATGATTATGCATATTGTTATTTTCTTCCTCTTTCGATATTGGGAATACTAACTACTTAACAAATCTCTTTGTGGTTGATAGTTTGATGTTATTGCAGGTTTCTATAGGCCTATTTATCCCTAATTATAGCTGGTGAACCTAACGTGAAGCACAAAGCTTCAATTTTTTTGTCTCTATTTTTGCACAATTACAAATTTAATTTTATGGAGACATAGTTTCATTTGTCACACTTGCATCCTTAAATAGACACACTTATAAGAAAAATGTCGCAGTTACCCCTCTAGTTTGATGCACTTACAGGTTGAAAGCATCACAATTATAGATCTGAAATGTCGCACTTGCACTATTTATGTGACGCACTTGCCTGCTATTGATTACTGTGTTGTTTTCCTTGACGATTTGTGTTATTCTGCTTATTGTTTTAATCATTGGGATTGTTGCCTTAATTTATGATTATTTGATAGCAATCCATATTTATCATATCCATATATTTATCATAGATCTGCTTATTTTGACGATCAAAGTATTATTATTACTTTGTTTGTTCTTTCTATTTTGACATGTTATAGATCCATTCAACACACTTACCTACCTAAACTCGACACACTTACAGATAAAGAGACACACTTGATTGTTTCATTCATCACAGTTACACATCTGGATTAACACACTTACAAACTTGAAATATCGCAGTTGCCTGACAAAATATAAATAATAAATCTCTTTTCGTCTTATTTCTCTCTAATATGTAAACTATGCTTTTTGTGGTAATGAAAAGATACTATGAGCCCCCAAAGCATAAAAATTTAAAATTTGGGACCCTGTTAAACAACAAAAAATAGAACGAGAGATTAAACAGAATAAAGGATCAACACACAGATTCATAATTGAGGCACTTGAAGTAGAGATTGAATACAAAAGTATTATACACACTTACTTAGACAAGGTAAGAGAAATTTTTGAAAAAATCAATTGTCATTATATCAACACTAGCATGCTTGTGAATTATCATATCTAATTGCTAGGGTTTTCAGTACTAATGGTTTTTTTGTAGCTTGTGGTGTGGAAGTAGCTTAAATTTTGTCTAATCTAAAATCAATTCATTCGTATTTTGGTGCTTAAAAGGAGCACTGTATTCTCAAACATCATAATCTCATCTTTCGAATTGGTGCTTAAAATTATCTTGTGGTTAAGAATTGAACAAAGCAAAGTACATTTGGATTTGGTGCTTAAAATTGAACAATCAAACCCTCATCTGGTTTAATGCTTACATGAACCCACATGCTTGTATGGATGGTTTATATTAGAAAACATTTGGCTTTTTTATGTTGAATCGATTAACCGTGTGGTTTGACTATTTGGTGTGCTTGCATATTTTGTTAGAATAAAATTTTTTATTTTTATTTTTTTAGAGAGGATCGTCTAGGGAATGTGCTTCTTCCTTAGAGGATGACATCAAACTAGTAAATCCTTTTGACCAGTATATAAATGAGACATGGAATAAATCCCAAAATCATCTCAATCTAACCAAGATTGGGCGAGGTGTTTTTATGATAGTTTGGACTGAGTGAATATCCCTAAGTAGACAACATGGTCTGCTAGAGACTTAAGTGTCTCACATGGGTACAAACTGAATGGGTAAACACAACATACCTCACTACAACCTGATTAATTAGAGGCCCACACTGTTCACCTCTCAATCAAGTGTCTTATTATAGTGCAAGGGGTTGTAGAATTTCTCCCCAATATTCCCATCATATGTGTCCCATGGTATTGTGTCGGTGAAAGAGATCTTCACTAGAATGACAACAATACTGGGCAAAGGCAAAAGTATGGGCACCTATAGCATTGATCTTCATGTCCTCGCAGTGTGAAAATGGTTGTGTGAGTTGACGTACATCCAAACAATGGGCCTATAACATTACATTTGAAGCCAATTTGACCATAGATTAATATGTCTGTCTCTATTTTTGTTCTGATTGATCATGTGAAAACTTGCATCTTGAAAAAGTTGTTGAACATACACTAATCATTTCTTTTTTGAGTCATTTTTGAAGCTATACTAAATTTTTTGATTGTTGAGTTTGTACACATCTCAAACATTGGTCCCACAATAGTGTCATATCAATATCCTATCAGAGAAGCAAACAGTTTCAACAACACAAGTCCTAAAATGTTCCACTTATCTCTTATCATGAAATTTGATGATCAACATGCCCTTGCATATTAGAGTCTCATATCCAGTATTTTAGCATCATCCCTAGATTGCATAGTCATCATTAAAGACCAAAAATCCAAAAAAAACTCAAAAACATAGCTTGCATATCCTAAAGGTTAAGTTTTCCACCTTTTAGAATCATTTTGTAGATTAAACAATGCATCTTCTTAAGACATTCCTGTAGTGGTCTTCTGTATTATCTTGGTTTTGTCAAAATTCTGATTATCATCTCTTTCCTTTGCATAGGTACTCATCTCTCTGATTAACACTTGTGTCTTAGATAGACATCATTTCCAGTATCAGTAATTTTGTCCTACCTTTTTTGAAGTCAAGATAGTCTACAAGATCATTTAGGTCTTTCTTTAGAGGGTTTACCTTCAAAGTTTATAGAATATCTCTTAGGGAATATTACTTATACCTTAGGTATCATTTTAGGCTTTCCTTTCATAAACCATATTGGAATCCTTTTTTTTTTTTTTTAAATAGTCTCCCTTATTGTCATAGCATTTCAGAATCTCTGAAAAACCCAAAAACCTAGAGTCTAGTCGTTGTCATCTTTTCTAGGTTGCATTTATCCTTTGCATATGCCATTCACAAGATCAATAAATAACAAGAGAAAAATGGACCCCAACACAAAACCCAGACATTATCCTAACAACAAAATTGATGTTCATATTCAGAGGACCCTACGAATAGGTTTCAACAATCCAGAGACTATTCAGCATCATGAGAAAACACATGTTGACATCCCATAGTTACCTCCTATCCCTCTACCAGAGGATGAGTTTTCCTTTGAGAATTTCAAAGATAAATGCAATTAAATTAAATAATTTAATGATGCCTTAGCAAACCCTAGGGTAATGACTATAGTGGGATCCCTATTGGCAACTGACCCAGATACATACTTCAAACTGCTTGCACAGAACGATGCAAACTACCCACTGGATTTGATTCTTCTACCACAGTAGAGGATACCTCCATTTCATCATCTTGACATGCTTCCACAACATCTCTTCTGATCACTTCAACTCTACCTTATAGCAATCCCACTCAATGCACATCCCAAGTGACCACATCTTCCACCACACTAGGGACCCAATACAACAATACTCTCTTTTCCACTTTTCCACCCACATCTAGCGCACCTATCACCACAACAACACCTTCCATAATTTCCTCAACCCATCCATCAGGTACATCCAATATTTCTCCACTAGGTCATAATCACAGGAGTTTCTCAACAGGAAATACAAGTCACCATCCCAATAGTCTACCAATAGGAGTCTCACAAATCAACCAAGGGGCACCTCAACAACAACCTAACAAAAATCTCCCCGCGAGTGTTCCTTCCAATTTAGGATCCCCCAAATCAATTAAGGAGCACCTTAACAACAAACTTACATCAATCCCAACTATTCAAGGATTTTGGCTGCCTTTTTGAAACATCATGGAGTAACTGAGCCCAACACTTCCAACCCTACAACACCACCCCAACAATAGCCTAGATACATTCCACTACACTAGCAACAACCTTCATACATTCCACCACCCCAGTATCAACCTTCATACATTCCACTACCCCAGCATCAACCTTCATACATTCCACCACCTCAACACAATCAACAACCTCCGTACATCCCATCATGTTAATACGTTCCACAACCTCAGTATTTTCCATAGCCTCCGCATGTGCTAAAACCTTAGTCTACTCCACATCCTTAGTGTGTTCCACCACATGTTCTTTCAACATACACAAACACAGGCTATGAGCCCTTATACAACCAGGCACCATCTTATAACATTGGGACAACATTTTATGATCCTAACGCGGTACCATCTACATTGACGCCCACTGAAACCTTTGCTCAACAACTCCAAACCTTCCTATAATAGGTCATTAACTTGAAAATAGATGCTCCTAAGAGGTCTCATACTATATTTGATCTTAGTCCTTATCCATTCGATAGGACATTGTACATGCCATATTTTCCACGTAATTTTGAGATGCCTAAATTTGACAAATATAAGGAAAAGGGTGATCCTTGGGACCATATATGGTAATTCTTCATGACTTGCATAGAAGTGGCATATGATGACACCTACTTGATGAGACATTTTCCACGTAGTCTTGGTGGGTCAGCCATGGAGTGGTTTTCCAGACTTCATCCTGGGATACGATCCTCGAATGAACTAGCTGAAAAGTTCATATCTAATATTCACATAACATTGCCATGGAAATAACATTAATGGATCTCTCACTACCAAGCAAAAGAGTGGTCAGAAATTTGCCTCATTCTTAAAATGTTAGATAAATGTTTCCTCTAATGCATCTTTCCACGTGCCCATGAAAGATAAGATCCACATGTTCATAAAAATTGTAAACTAGAATGATATGTGGAATAAACTCCGAGCATATCAAGACCTGTGAAGAGCTAGCTGGAAAAGGGCTAAAGGTAGAGAGATCCCTCACCCTAAAGGGAGTCATCAAGAAAGATACCAATAATTCAACACCTTATGAAAAATCCAAATACTAGTCCAAGAACAAAAATATGACAAGCGATGGCGTTGTTGACATGAAGGTAGCCCAACCAGTCATGCGCATACATGCACCACCAACACTAGCACAACAAAACTAATCAATACACACAGTCCAAAGAGTTAACAGTACAAATACAAAAAACCAAGAAGTTAACAAGACCTACCAACAAAGTGTTTTAAGAAGGACAATTACTCTACCTCGAGAGTTTATGCCTCTTGCAGAACCTCTTGACAAAGTTCTTGAAAAATTACTACAATCTCATTTAGTCACTTTACCTAAGATCAGACATTACAAAGGTACCAAAAAACAACATGGTGGAATGACAATGCTTATTGTATATATCATAGAACTAAGGGACATCAGACAAAAAATTTCATGCAACTGAAGCATATTGTCCAAGATTTCATTAATCACGATGAAATAGAAGTCACTACAAACTCAGGCACCACCAATCAAGCTCACAAAATCTTCATAAATTCATTGATGTATCATGGAAAAGGTAATGCCTCCATGTCTGAACATGACAACAAAGCAAACCTAACTTATCCCAAACTTGATCCCAATCTAACCATAAACACCATTACTATCCAAGGTTCAAACACCAGTTATGTTATTGCTACCCATCGCTCTAAAATCACAATGCAAGGAGTCCCATCAAAAGATATAGTACCAAATAATTCATCCAACCCACCATCAGATTAGTACAACCTCTTAGATCATCTAAAGAAGACCTCAACAAAAATTTCCATCTATGATTTTCTTTGCATTTAGCCAAATCACAAAGCAACCTTAGACATGGCTTTGCAGTAGTCCTCTATTTTGAAAGACATAAATGTGATGAATTTCAAGCAATGGTGGGAAATATATACATGCAATATCATGTTGCCTTCACTAAGAAATATATCCTAACCCATAGACTGTCTCACAATGATCCCTTTCATCTTGAAGTCTTTTTCCACCTCCATAAAATCAGACGAGTCTTGATACATATGATAG
This sequence comes from Thuja plicata, assembly GCA_018584345.1. NCBI lineage: Eukaryota > Viridiplantae > Streptophyta > Pinopsida > Cupressales > Cupressaceae > Thuja > Thuja plicata. The sequence continues at coordinate 1,072,329 of MU226770.1, forward strand.
CGGGTCTAAATACTTGTACCCTCAAATTGGTAAAAGCAATGGGATACTCTAAAAGTTGTATAGATGTTACCAAAAAGATCATTATAAGAGCATAGGATGTTGAAGAGTTTCCTTCCCAAGGTGTAATAAGCCTCCCAATCAAACTGGGTCCTGAAACACAAGACACGACATTCCAAGTACTGGACCTAGAGTTGGTTTACAACATGCTCCTGGGACAATCATGGATCCATTCCATGCAAGTTGCACCATCTACTTATCATCAATGCTTAAGATTTCCTCATGATGGAGTTGAAATTATGATGCCTAGTGATAAAGATCCCTTTCTTTATTGCACAAATCTTAGAGGAGTTATTTCTAATCAAGTACCCAACAATCAGGAGGCATTTGTTGCCTCCTCATCTCAAAACATAGATTATACACCTAGCTAAATCAAATAAGGAACCTACATCATATCCCCGAATCCAAGTAAAGGAAAAAGGATGTGGAGAATATATCTATGTAAACTTCTTCTGTGTAGGCAAGCTATCAATCTCACTCCATTCTTTTGGAAAACCTAGGCAATCTCTTAAAAGGAAGCAGAAGCTATCAATTGTCTATCCACCAACGATTTTCGTAAGATGGGGAGACATACATGAGGAGATCATTGAATACAACCTATCTTCTTGGTTGTATACAGATGAATAACCCTTGGAGATCAAAATTCTAATACATAAATATGGATGGGGGTACACCATTGTCCAGAAACAAGGGTATAATGGACAATCTGGATTAGGCAAAAATGAACAAGGAATTTCCAAGCCAATTGCAGCTACCCAAAACTTGAAGCATCGTGGCTTAGGTTATAGACCACCAGCAAAAGGCATTACGAATACCTTGCTACCCTTTGATATTAACGCTTGTATTTATAATGAAGTTGAGACATTTAAGGAACTCCATTCAAACACATTCTTGAATGACTATGAGTGGAATCCCCCTACACTACCAACACTTTACACCTTAACACTATTATTTCCTGACTCTCTTTACAAGATAGATCCACAGATCATCGAGCTTCGATTGAGGAATTTTGGAAATGATCGAATCCTTCATCCTCATCCTCATCAGAAACCTATGAATTAGGAAATGAGTCCTATATCGTCTATCCAAACCAAAGATAGCATAGCTTTGGTTTACCCTAACCTTATTGATTGGGAATAACAAAATCCACCGACCATAGAAAATTTTGAGAATGATGAAGCTATTGTTGAATTCTTCGGACTAAGACAAGGCATACCTATGGGTGACCACAAGGCAAATTTCAGCATTGAATTAGATAGTAGAGCATAGTTTGGGGAGTTATATCAATCCTCTAGTCATAAATTTGAAAAATAAAATATAGGGCTATTTGTACGCCTCCTTCTGTCGTGATCCGTGATTCCCAAGCTTTCCAAAGGCAAGGGTTAGTAGCAAAGGTCTTACAAATTATATAAATCAAGCACACAAGAACTACTAAAATGAATAACTTGAAACATAACCAATAAAATATACAAGTACAAGAAAGGAAAACAAATGAATGCAAACCCCGAAGCGCTTGAAGCTTCTATTGTCTCTCTCTACTCCTTTTAAAACGCTATTTTTGATGCTCAGTATTGGTGTGGGCAGCGTCTATGACTTGAGAAGCATCAAGAATTTGATACTTGAAATGTGTGTGTGATCGCAAGATGGCTTGAATGCTAGAACCAAACTGATGGAGTAATGGTGCACGAGAGCTTGAAATCCTAGATCCTTCAAATGGTTATAAAGGGTTTATTATATAGGAATTGAGGATGAAATGAACGGTTGAGATCAATCCCAGAGATAGGGAGATGAACGGTTGAGATTAAAAGGAACTAGAGAAGCCATCGGTAAACTCCACCTCTTCAATTGATAAAGAAGAGATAGAGTTTGATTGACTGAAGAGCTAATTGTGAGTTACCTTTTTGAACTGAAGAGGTAGGTGAAGTTACCCATGTGGACTGGAGAGATGGGTGGAGTAACCCATGTGATCTGATTAGAGTTATCTCTTTGAAGATAAATGAATATTTAATTCATTTATTTAATTAGAGTTTTCAACATGTGAGATAATTGAATTCTTTTTTATTTAGAATTGCTTTATTGAATTAATTTAATTTAATTGGAAGAATTTAATTAGTAAGTTTAAATATTTGAATTTAAACTATAGGAAATTGAATTTAATTAATTAATTAATGGTAATTAATCAATTAAGGTTAATTAATTTTGGGAATTTGATTAGATGATTTGGGGAATGAATTTAGAGGAAAATAGATGATTAATTAATGATTAAAAACCTTTAATTAATAGATGAAAATTAGTGGTTTTAATGTAAAGTCGCAAGCCTGTCCATTTTCAGGTGTCTACATTTGCCCCTCTTTGATGTGATGTGACTTGTCGCAGTGTGTCAAAGATTATTTGATTTTGATCTTGCCCCAGCGATAATAGGTGTATTTATGCCCCTTAACAAATTTGAGCGAAAAGTCGCGACATGAGCATTAATTTGTTGAAACTGCAATTTCTGAATCTGGGTAGCTAACGGATTTGAAAAATACTGAATATTGCCTCTGATATTGACTTTTGAAGTTCCCGGGGACTGGGAAGAAAAATTAGACCTTGGAGTGAAATTAGGGTTTGTAAAAATCCCTATAAGTAGCCAAGAGGGCCATTCATTTGTCACATTGCGATCTTGGAGCTCTTGATATCTTGGTGAGTTTTGCTTTAGTTTTCTCTGCTTTTTTCTCATCTTTTCTTGCGATGGCGGGCCTTCCTGGTGTGACACACATATCTGACCGAGTCTAGACATATCAGAGACCAGCTGGTGCAGGACGTCTGGTGAGTTTTACCTCTTTGCATGCCATTAATGCCTATTTTTCTCACTTTGAAAATTTGTTATTTTTTGAATTTTTGCCTTTTGTGCCGCAATCGTCTGCGGTTTTGCTGCAATTGCAGGTTTAGTGCCACAAATGATAAAAGTGTCACAGTCACCCTATTTTATTGAAATGTTTCGCAATCACATAAGTGTACAACTTTTGTAGGTTTTATTACCGCAATCGCTTTGTTAGAACTGTCTGCCTGATTTGTTTGTCTGATATCTGTATATTCTAGCTTCTGATACTTTCCTGTATGACTGATACTTATATTTTTTTGATTTATTTATGTGTGCATTTCATTGGGCGGATTCTGCGCTATTGAGAGTCAAGACCGACGGATCTTGTTTATAGGTTCTAGCTCTCGGAGGATGACAGGTCAGTACTTAGGGACCTAGGATTGTATTGGATTTGCTATATGCCATAGATCACGACCAACAGGGGTCTTATCTCCGCTCTTGTAGAGCATTGGTATTATGAGACATGCACTTTCTGGTTACCCACTGGTGAGTGTACCGTCACATTGGAGGATGTGTACCGCATCCTCCAGCTTCTGATCTAGGGTGCACTTGTTGAGTATGCCACTTGATCTGGTATTGTTTCTTTGATAGAGCTTTTTGGATTGCCCCGGGATCAGCTTGGGTTGTCTAGTGCTTATGATATTCCATGGTCTAGATTTGGTTTGGGCCTCGACGGACTATCTACCTTACTAAGCAACCTGATTTGCGGCATCTTATGCCCCGATCGTCAACAACATAGATTTTCTGTCGGCTTTGGTACTGTGCTTCAGAGTATGGTCAGGGACCGTACTGTTTATGCTTGGGGGCCATGCATGTTGGCTCACATGCACTTTCATATGTTCTATGCGGCTTACCTTAATGGTAAGTCGCTTAGCTGTGGTGCGACCCTCCTTCAGATATGGGTATGGGAGCACATAGTTGTTTGCCACCCTGTTAGTATGCGTGCTTTGCCAACCGATAGGCCTTATGTGTACATGTACGATGGATCCATTGTGCAGATCGACATGGGTCATTTGATGTATTGGCACCAACAGCTAGATATGATTCCTTACTTCATATGGAGGCCCTATAGAGATTGCCCTGTCTGGGATGGAGAGGACATCCATCTTCCCTTCTGCCGTCAGCAGAGATATCTTATTGGATGTGTTACTGACCATGTTCATATGATTGACTTTCACAACACTGACAAGGTGTTGCGTCAGTTTGGTGAGCGGTAGGACGTGTCTGATTCTTATGCTTACTTTGCTCATAGGTCGAGGGATTCTATCGTCTGGGGTAGTGTCGTATCACTCGATGTTGCCTGTACTGAGTTTGCAAGGTTACTTCCTATGGCGTGGACATGGTGATCAACCACTGTTGATGCAGGTTTGTTGTTTTCTTCACATCTCTTGTTCAGTTTCTTTACTGCTCTTATGATCTATCTGCTCTATGTGTCATTTTCTTTTATCTGATGTGGTATTGATATTTGAATATGATCTCTTTGCAGGCACTACTCCCCAGTTTGATACTCATTGGGCTTAGACTCGACCTGTTGCACTCACTAATGCCTCTCGTCCTGTTGCTAGGACACTCATGAGGAGGTGCCATCGTGTACAATGAGGGAGAGGAGGCCGGGATGGAGGGAGGGATGGTGGCCGTGATGGAGGGAGGGGTGGAGGTCGAGATGGAGGACGGGGGATTAGAGATGATGGAGGAGATGATCCTGGTCCTGGGGGTGATGGTGGTGGAGTGAGGACTAGAGGTGGCCGGAGTGGCGGTCGGACTAGTACTCCAAGAGTAGGGTTGAGCACTATTTTAGAGGATGAGGAGGAGATGGAGGAGGAAGCACCTCAGTTGGTGTGGAGAGTACGTCGATGGACTGGTGTTGTTTTGGCTCTGAGAGAGGAGGACAAGGTGGTGATTAAGGATGTAAATGTGGAGATTGGAGACATAGATGTGGAGGCTTTAGATGAGCATAGTGCAGGTACGAGCTCCTCAACTGGTAGTGGCAGCAGTATGGGGGAGAGCTCAGATAGTGATGGTGATGGATTGGGGGACAGGGCCGAGGAGGGAGATATGAATGTGGCCATGGGTGGTATGGAGGTTGATCCCTTAGAGCTAGAGCAGCTTACGTAGCAGGTACAGGATCTCCAGGCCAGGCTTTCTTCTTTTGATGCCCGTGCTACAGCATTGGAGGCCTGGGTTACAATGGTCGAGTCTAGAGAGCGATAGGCTCGAGCAGAGGTTCGGTCATTTATTGATAGTGTACAAGACACCTCTCACCAAGATGTCCTTGACCAATACTATAGATCTGGGTGTGATTCCCAGAGAGAGATCGAGTACTAGAGGCGCCATTATGAGGGTGCAATTCCTGCATAGCAGAGGGTGCCTAGTTACCTAGCTTCCCAGAGATCGAGCAGGGCCTAGCAATCATAGAGCAGTGGTATTGGAGCTCCTGGTTCATCACAGAGACCAGCTTCTGATATGCCACCCCCTTGTCCACCTCTTCGCGAGGGTGGGGGTAGCACATGTTGATCCCATTTTGTATCATGTACCATTTTTGTAGTGATGTCATTTGATATACTCTGAGTAGTATCCATTTTTGTATCCCGACACACTGATATTTATTGATATATATGTTGATTACCTTCCTTTGTTTAGACTTGCGACCGTTCATTATACTCAGATAGTTTGATTTATATGAGATGCAACTAGTGTTTTTGATATAATGTGCATTGGTTTACTTGCTATATGTATGATTCTACATGATTTGGTGGTTTAAATGATGAGATGTATATGCAATATGATTCTATTATGAAGACTCGTAGATGGATGATTTAATTTTCCTATGATACCGACATGTTCATGCAGGATCATGAAAATAAAATGCATGTTTATATGAGATGCTTATGGATGTATGTGATTTTATGATTTATCATGTATGCAACTACTATGTTTTTTAATTTTTTCTTATGCACTTTAATGGAATGAATGCAATCTATTATGCACAAAATATCTGAGTAATGCATGTGTAAATTAGAATGAAGTTAGTTTGGATAGATGTTCTATGAGATTGATCTATTTAGACATGGAATGGTAGAAATATTTTTTTTTGCTTTTTTGATCGATATGAGTTGATAGAAATTACGAGTGTCCCAAGTCGCTGCCCCTGTTTTCAATATTTGTCATCATTGCATCTTTTTTTTTGTATTTTTTGAAATTTCGAAGAGAGTCCAATGTATCCAAATCACATACCACCTGGATACCACCACGACCTCTTGATAAGCAGAAGGAGTAGAGAGATTGACTAGAAAGAGAACATAGTGCACCCAAATATTGACCATCTAGGTTCAGCTATTTCCCTGTTTGAAAAGAAAGAGAGCCAAAAGCACCCAGATATTGACCATCTAGATACCACTTTGTCCTCTGAATAAAATGAAACAAGGAAACCAAGATAGAACTTCTATGCACCCAGAGTCCATCTGGGTAACACCGTGAGCTCTTGATTCTGAAAGGGAAAGCCAAAGCAAACAAGATAGAACTCCTATGCCCCTAGAGTCGATCTGGATAGCATCACGAGCTCTTGATTACAACATAAAGGGAAAGACCATAGAAACCAAGATAGAACTCCAATGCACTCAGAGTCCATCTGAATAGCGCTGTGAGATCTTGATTCTAACATAAAGGGAAAGACCATAGAAACCAAGATAGAACTCCAATGCACTTAGAGTCCATCTGAATAGCGCTGTGAGCTCTTGATTTTATAAACCAAACAAGCAAATAAAAGAGATGGAATGTTCAATTCTTTCCCAAGGTTAAGCTCAGATCATGGAACTGCACGACTGTCAGATAAGTGACAGCACCTACCGCATTTATCCTAAATCATCATGGCCCTGAAATTGAAGTGAACATTCAACAAATAACAATCAAAGAAAATAAGTCATGATTTATCAAAGCTAGTCTCCTCACATGGTGGATCCTAGAGTAGCATAAGAACATAACCATGAAATATAGACTGACATCTGACCGACCTAGTCTACATTTTTGGGTGGTTCCTTGATGCAGTTGGATTCTCTTGATTGGCTCGACTCTTTGGATAGGCTTGATTGGCTTGATTGCTTGAGTGTGTCTGGTTTCAGTAATAGATTAATCATATAAGACTGACATGTCTAGTTTGAGCGTATCCATCACTATGTAAGATGATTAATATGATTTGATTGATTGATTGTGATCGTGTTGGTAGCTGATCAAGCTGTGTCAGATGGGTCCCATGCTGGTTTGCAAAGCTCATGATTGTGACAATTGATAGCTTGGCTTGGTCGCCAGTTGTTTGCTGATAGGTTTGATAAATTGATAAAGCTGTGTCAGATGAGCCCAATGCTGATTCGCAAAGCTCATGATTATGGCATTTGATTGACTAGGCGTGATCTCCCTTTGCTCTCTTGATAATTGAGTTGGTTTTATTGCTTTGGATTTTGTAATTTTTTGAATGTTTTTGATGAAGATTGATTTTCCTCTTGATTTTTGGATCTTTTTTTTTAGGATTTTTGATGAGTTTTCCAAATTTTTCAGGATATTTAGAATCGCCCCCTAGTCTGGTGGACCAGTATTGACCATGGGTAAGTGCTTGGTGCTAAGAGGGGAGTATGCTTCTGGATATAGCTTGGGTAGTCAGTCTTGCATTTGAAGTGTGCTCAAGCTTTTGATCTTGGAGTTCATTGATGGTGAAGCTGGATTTGAACACTTGGCACCTATTTGCCAGGTTTTCACCAAGGTACCTACTCAATAGCACCTATTTGTCAAGTTTTCACTGAGAGAGCGATTTTGTTTCTCTTTACTTTTTTTTCTTTTTTTTTTAAAATTTTTTTTGTTGTCGCCAAGGCGCCTGTTTGCCAGGTTTTCACCAAGGTAACATTTTGTATTTTCTGATTTTTTTTTCTGGATATGTAGATAGGTGCCTTAACCATAGAGTCCTCAAGGGTAGAACCTCTTGAGGTGCATGTTGTTGATGTATCCATGGAGTTTATCTCCTTTTGGTGTCGCCAGCATGAATGCCCCACTCTAAGTAGAGCTAACAATGACAAATGGTCCTAGGCAGTTAGGCTCAAAATTTCTGGGTTTGACTCGCTCTGCTTGGTTCTTTTGATTTTCCATGAGGACAAGGTCTCCTACCTCAAATGTTTGTGGCTTCACCTTCTTGTGATAGTTTCTTCTAAGGCAATTCTGATAGCCTTGTAAGTGGTCGAAGGCATGTTGTCTTCTTTCATCTAGTAACTCCAGTTCACTGAGCCTTGCTACTCTGTAGTCCTCATCTATAATCAGGTTCTTAAAAGATATCCTTAGGGATGGGATTTCCACTTCGAGGGGTAATAATGCCTCTGATCCATAGACTAGGGAGAAAGGAGTGGCTCTTATAGGTGTTCTCACACTATTTTTGTATGCCCATAATGCAGGACTAAGTTGTAAATGCCAGTCTCACCCTGATTCGTTCACTGTTTTCTTCAAGATTTTCAAGATTGTCTTGTTTGTAGCTTTGGCTTGGCCATTCCCTCGAGGATAATAAATGAGGAGAACCCTTTCTTGATATGGAATTGTTCACATAGCTCTTCAACATCCTTGTTTTGGAAAGGTGTACCATGATTTGTCAAGATAGTTTGAGGGATCCCGTATCGACAGATAATGTGGTTAAGTATGAACATTGCTATTTTCTTTCCAGTTATGTAAGTGAGAGGAATTGCTTCCACCCACTTAGTGAAGTACTCTATTGCTGCTATGATGTATTTGTGTCCATTTGTTGAAGGTGTAATTTTTCCCACTAGGTCAAATCCCCACATGGAAAATGGCAATGGTGATGTGATAGGATTTAGTTCCTGGGCTGGTGCATGGATGAGGTCTCCATGAATCTAACACTGTCTACACCTTTGTACATGTTTGTGTGCATCTGTCTCTATTGGCAAATAGTATCCCATGCGGATGATCTTCTTAGCTAAGTTGTTGCCACCTCTGTGGGTTCCACAAATTCCTTCATGTACCTTGTACAAAGCTCTTTGGGATTCCATGGAAGTGAGACATCATAGTAGTGTTCCGTCTAGACTTCGTCTATACAAAAGTAGTTGAGAGGATGGTATACCTAGAGGCTTGGCGGATGAGGGAATTTCTCTGGTTCCTAGACAAGTTGGGAGGTAAGACACTATTTTGGAGGTAGTTGTAGACATCTTAGTACCATGGGTTTTCAGAACCAACAAGGACGCATGCTGATTCTGTGATGGATGCTTGATGTGATGGCACCAAGAGTTTCTCTACTAGAAACTGGAATCTTGTTTAGTTGCCTGGCATATCAATTAATGATGCTATGGTAGCCATCGCATCTGTAGCTTTGTTTTGTGCTCGTGGGACTTGCTCAAAGAAGATATAATGGAACTTGGTGCGTAGTGTTTCCATCTATGCTCTGTATGGTATGAGCTTCTCATCTTTGGTCATATAATCATTGTTGACTTGACTGATGACTAACTACGAGTCTCCAAAGACCTTAAGGTTCTTGATTCTTCATTGAATTGCTATCTTTAGACCGATGACCAGTGCTTCATATTCTACTATGTTGTCTATGCATGGGGAGTTGAGTCTGAAAGACTTTGGAATTGTACCATGATCTAGAGTGATAAGCACTATCCCTGCCCCTGCACCATGGTTCATGCACGATCCATCAAAATAGAGTTTCCATACCTCGATCGCTGGTTGTAGTGTCATAATAGATTCATCAGGAAAGTCAGAAATAATAGGTTGATGGTCCTAAATGGGTGCCTCTGCTAGTTGGTCCACGATCACTTGCCCTTTGATGGCCTTTCTGTCTACGTACTCAATGTCAAACTCGCTTAAGATCATTACCCACTTTGCTAGTTGTCTGGTGAGCACTGCTTTGCTTAGGAGGTATTTTAAAGGATCAACATGTGCAATCAACTTTGTTTGGTGACTCAACATATAATGTCTCAGCTTCTGGAAAGTGAAAACCACTGTAAGGCATGACTTTTCAATTGGTGTATAGTTGAGTTCATATCCTACTAATGTTCTGCTTAGATAGTAGATGGCCCTTTCTTTACCTACATCATCATGTTGTGTCAAGAGTACACCTAATGCTGACTCCATTGTTGATATATACAGAAGCAATGGTCTACCTTGGACTGGTGGCATCAATATAGGAGACTTGAGGAGGTAGTCCTTGAATATTTGGAATGCTTGTTCACATTGCTCTGTCCATATGAATTTGATGTCTTTGTGCAGTATATGTTGGAATGGGTGGCACTTGTCAGCTAGCTGAGCTATGAAGCATCTGATTGATTAGAGCCTTCCTTGTAACCCTCTTAGTTGCCTTAGGTTCGATGTTGGAGGCATGTCCAATATTGCTTTGAATTTCTCTGGGTTTACTTAGATGCTTCTATGTGACACTATGAACCCCAGTAGATTTTCTACTGTGACACTGAATGCACATTTCTTTGGGTTTAGACAGAGCTTGAATTCCTGCATTCTGTCAAAGATTGGTCCCAATACTTGTAGATGATCCTTGTGAAGCATTGACTTGGCTAGTATGTCGTCCACATAGTCTTCCATTGTTTTGTGGATGAGATTGTGAAATATAGTTGTCATAGCCCTTTGATATGTCGCGCCAGCATTTTTGAGACCAAACGACATGATGTTCCAATAGTAAGTGCCCCAAGGACATGTGAAAGTTGTTTTATGTTGGTCTTCTGGTGCGATCCTTATCTGATTATACCCTGAAAAGCCATCCATGAGTGATAGCATTTGATGTCCAGCGGTTAGATCTACTATCGTATCAATGTTGGGTAAGGGAAAGTCATCCTTGGGAAAAGCTATGTTGAGATCTCTAAAGTCTATGCAAAACCATATCTGACCACTGTGCTTTGTAACTGGCACCAAGTTAGATATCCAATTTGCGTATGGTATAGGTCTTATGAACTTAGCATCCAGGAGCTTCTTCAATTCTTCCTTGACTAGCATTGCAACATGGGGATGCATCTTTCTCAGCTTTTGCTTGATAGGTTTGGCGTTGAGTAGAAACGAGAGATGGTGTAGTGCTAGCTCTGGATCTAACCCTGACATATCTGAGTAGGACCATATGAAATTGATCATCCTTGCTTTAAAGAAGTTGATAAAATGCTCTCTCTCCTCAGGGGTGAGTGATTTTGCCAAGTATATGTTCTTTGGGTTCTTGTCATCTCCCAAATTGACTTCCTCTATTTCTTATCCTAGTAATGCCAATTGCTCCTCTGTCAAGGGGAGGAGTTCCTTCTTTCCATCTTCTAGCGCCTCAGTGAGGTTTTCACTAGAAGATACATCTTCTTTTAGCTTTTTATCATTTTTTTGTTCTTTTTTCATTTGTGGACTGGAAAGAGGAGCTACCTCCCCAAAATATGCCACTCTATTGAGGTCAATGGAGAAGCTTGCCTTGTGGTCTCCAGATGGAATGCCTTCCCTAAGTCCCATGAAATTAGCAATAGCCTCATCATTCTTGAAGACATCTAAATGAGGGGGTCCTTGTTGATCCCACTCTATTAGCTCCGGGTGTACAAGACAGATGCTTTCATGGTTGTCTGACTCTAGTTGACCGAAAGGGACCATAGATATGGTTCCTACAAAACTAGACTGTGATGTGGACGCACCACTTAAGGTTTGATAAATGACATGCTTATCTATGCAGGGTTGTTCAGCAATGGACAGTTGGTCAAATAAGTCTTCTAAGTTTATGATAGTGTCTGACCAAGGGGAATAATCTGGGATCGACGGTTCAAAGTCGTGAAGGGATCTCCACTCATACTTGTGGGAGCTAGTCTGAATAGAACACTTGTCAGATGTCTCACTTCCTGCATTATCATTAATTGCTATGTGGAGGTATATTCAGGTTTGTGTGGTTCCCTCTTTGGCGGGCAAAAACTGTGCTAATATGTTGCTTATCAAGACATGTCTTGTGTTGTGCCCCCGGTGCATCTCTACTATTTGTTCCTGATCGACTTAGATGTCTTGGATCACCAGACTAGTTCTTTGTTTTCCATAGCCCAACCCTCTCTTGTTTCTCTGGGTTGGTGGGAGAGACAATTCCATTATGCCTTGTTGTCTTGCCCCCAACCCGGTAGTACCATCATACCCAAATCTTTGTAACATTGTATAACCATTACCATAGTTCGACAGGGGTAGGGTTTGTAAGATTGTCTCTTGTGGGTCTTGGTATAACCATGTACTGATATCTTGTTCAAATAGATTTTCTTCTGCTATGTCTCCCCATCTGACGAAGGTTGTGGGCGGACATCTGAATAGAATAGGCTATGGAGTTTTTGTTGTAATAATAGGTTGTGACATGCCATAAGTTCTCAGGCTCTGAGGCATGTGCATGATGGTGAAAGCCTCTTCATATATGTACTCACCACAACCTTTGTTGGTGATGGATATTTTGCCCACTTTTCGTGTGACATCCTTAGGATTTGAATCTAAAGAGGAGGGAATACTTGTGTCTTGGTTAATGGCTATCTTTTCTACTATCCGTGTGACATCCTTGGGATTTGAATCTGAAGAGGATGAGATGCTTGCATCTTGGTTTGAGGTTACCTGGTTATCAGTGTTGATTTGGACAACATTATAGTATTGGAAAGGATTGGGATCTCCCTCTATGATGATTTCCTCTCCCTGGTGTGGGAACTTGATGCATTAATGGTACGTCGAAGGTATGGCTTACATTTCATGTATCCAGGATCTCCCTATTAGCATGTTGTATCCCAACTCAAGGTATAGGATCTAGAAGGGAGTGTTTTTGACCACTGGACCGATACAGATAGGTAGAATGATAATACCTTTAGAGGACCTTTCCTCTTCATCATAAGCTCTGATATTTATCCTCCTTGTGACATCAATGCTTGATTCTGAATAGCCCAGTTGCTTGATTAACTTTAAAGTACAGATGTTTAACCCAGCTCCACCATCAACAAGGACCCTACATATAACACTTTTGTGGACGTGGAAAAGTAAGTGCAAATGATCATTATGTAGGGGTTTATGCAGTGGCACATCACAGTCTGTGAATGTGGCATATTTGTTAGGAGCTATATGGTTAACCATCATTTGGAAGCTCTCAGGTGTTATGTCCCTTGGGACAGTTGCATTTTGAAGGGCTTGGTCAAGTTCCAATCTATGTTGTGGAGATATGCGCAATAGGTCAAACATAGAGATTTGGGCAGGTGTGCGCTTTAGTTGATCCACTATGCTTGGGTATGGATCTGAGTTTGCTTTAGGATTGGCAGATATAGTAGATGAGGATGGTACTCCTTACAAGACAACTCTGGCATGACGTGTTGTTACAGCACATTTGTTACCTTGGTCTTTGATAGTGATTGTAGCCACATGGCTATCTGAAGGATTGAGGCAATTGATAACATTATCACTGTTGGCATATACATAGCTGACTTTTTTTGCCTGTCCACTAGACCTAGAGGATTTTACCTTGTTGTGATCATGAAAGGTACCGTTGAAGATAGTTTGATCATTTGTGCCTTTGGTTTGGGTATTTGTCACATCGATGGCCCCTGTGTCAATCAGGTCTTGGATAATGTGTTTGAATCGGTAATAGTTAGATGTTTTATGCCCTTTCACCCGATTAAACTCACATAAATCCTTGTCATTATACCACCTTGGTTTGTTTGCATCCTGTTCAAAGTCCCTGATTTCTGGGAGAGTGATAGTGTTTGATTGTATCAACTTTCGTAAAGCTGATTCTATCGGCTCTCCTAATGGTGTGAAATCTCATTGCTGGAATTGAAACTGTGGTCTGCATTGATTCTGTTGTTGACTGTTTGACACAACAGTCGCTTGTACATGGGGAGGTTGGTTTTGGGTGTATGCTTGTTGAGTGGGCCCTATGGGTTTTTGTTTGGCCACAGGCGTGCCTTGTAGTGACACCTTGGGTTGTGCGTAGTTGACTATCTTCACATCAATGACACCATCGCTAGTGACATTTTTGTTTTTGTTCCACCACTTAGCTTTGTCCGTTGCATTTTTGTTTGTATTTGTTTGTGTTGGATCTGCAAGGATTCCTCAATGAGTTGTGTGAAGTTCAGAGCTAACTGTAATTCTGTTGTGAATGACATATCTGGGATTAGATTGTCAATGAACATGACTATTAGGTCTTGTTTGGGCACATCATATATTATGCAGTTTGTCGTATTCCTCCATCTCTGTAGTAACTTCACAAAAGACTCTCCATCCTTCTATTTGATATCGCAAAGGTCCTTCATGCTAACCTTGCGCTCGATGTTATGATGGAAGTGAGCTATGAACTTTTTAGCCAGTTCACCCCAAGACTGAATGCCATGAGGTAAATGTGAGAACCACTCCATTGCTGGTCTGACCAAGCTTTGTGGGAATAGTCGCATTAAATATGTCTCATCATGGGTGACTTCGACGCAAATAGCAAAAAACTCTCGGATATGTGCAATAGGGTTGGTATTGCCCCTATATTTGTCAAATTTTGGTACCGAGAAGTGATTTGGGAATGGAGACATGTGGAGAGAATGGTCAAAGGGGTATGGGTATAAATCCTCTGCGGTGTAGGATTTAGT
>MU226770.1:1091436-1111714 GCA_018584345.1 Thuja plicata
GGAATTTGATTAGATGATTTGGGGAATGAATTTAGAGGAAAATAGATGATTAATTAATGATTAAAAACCATTAATTAATAGATTAAAATTAGTGTTTTTAATGTAAAGTCGCAAGCCTGTCCATTTTCGGGTGTCTACACTATTAGGTGAAAATTGGAAGGCACCTTGTAGCTACAAAATAGTAAAAATAAAAGACGTATCCAAGGATGAAAACCTCACTGAGGCACCCGAGGATGGAGAGATTGATATACTTCTCATTATAAAAGAACAAACACCATTAGTGGCAAAGAAAACAACAACAAATAACATTGGCACAGTAGAAACACAAAGGTTAACCCACTTGGCAGAGTCATTAACACTGGAAGAAAGAGAACAATTCATTCAGTTCTTTAAAGATAGGCAAATCAACTTTGTTTGGTCGTTCTGACATGCCTAGGCTAGATCCAAAATTAGTGCTACCTAATCTTCCACTAAATCTATGGGCAAATCCATACAAACAAAAGCTCCAAAAAATGCATTCCCTAGATAACACCATTGGTCAAAGCAGAATTGAAGAAACTACTAGACATAGTTTTTGTAAGGCATATTGACTATGCTGATTGGATCTCCAATCTCGTACCTATGTCTAAATATTGTGGGGCTATAAGAATTTGCACCGAATTCATAGATCTAAACTTGGCTTGTTCAAAATATGACTTCTCCTTACCAAACATAGACATGATCATTGATCTAACTTTAGGGTACAAGATGTTATCACTCATGAATGGTTTCCAAGGATATAATCAGATCAATAAAGTGCCAAAAGATCAACACAAAACAACTTTCACTTGTGCCTAGGGCACTTACTGTTGGTGTGTCATGCCCTTTGGTCTAAAAAATGTAAGCGCCACATATTAGAGAGCAATGACAACTATCTTTCATAACATGATGCATATCACAATCAAAGACTATGTTGATGACATATTGATAAAATCCCAGGAGAGAAAGCTATATTTATCATTATTAGGGTCAGTCTTTGACATACTCCAAGAATACAAGGTATGGTTAAACCCAAATAAGTGTATATTTGGGGTCACCTTAGGAAATTTTTTGGGATTCATTATCTCCCACAGAGGAATGGAGATTGATCCCGAAAAAGTTCAAGTAATTATTAATATGCATTTGCCAACAACTTTGAAGAACCTGAGAAGCCTACAGGGCATGATACAATCCATAAGATGATTCATATCAGAACTAGCCCAACAAATGTCATCCATTCCAATAATTTCTACACAAAGATGTCAAAATTGCATGGAAAAAAGAATGCCAAGTTGCATTTCAAGTGCTGAAAGATTATCTGCTCTCAGCACCAGTCCTAGTGGTGTCCCTTCTAGATCATCCCCTACTACTATACAAATAGCTACAAAGCACTCACTGGGGGCATTATTAGCAAAAAAAAAATTCAAAAGGAAAATAAATATTCATCTACTATATCATTTGAACACTTGTGGCTTATGAACTAAACTATACTATAATTGAAAGAGGATGCTTGGTTGTTAGTTTTGCTTCCCAAAAGCTCAGACATTACATGCTAAGTCACAAGATGATCCTAATAGAAAAAATTGATCCCTTTAAGTATTAATTGAGTAAAGATACATTGAAAATGTGACTCGCCAAATGGGTCATGATACTCAGTAAGTTTGAGATTGATTACATGGATAGAAAAGGCAATAAAAGGACAAGCAATTGCATATCGACTAGAAGATGCACCATTACCTTCTACACATCTGATGCTGATAGAGTTTCCAAATGAAAGCATATTTTCTCTTCAAGAGTAGACATAGTGGAACCTATACTTTGTTGGTTCCAACACACACACAAAGGATCAGGTGTCGGTATAGTATTTATCACTCCTCAAGGAGATTCCATTCTGAGATCATACAGGATGAGCTTTGATTGCACCAACAATATAGATGAGTATGAGGCACTGATCATAGGGTTCAAGAAACTTTTCTAGTGGAAGATCCAACAATTACAAGTGTTCCAAGATTCTCAATTAATTATCAACCAAGTCAATGACAATTACTACATTAAGGATGACAAGTTGATTCCCTACAAGGCCTTGGCGAAAGACATGAAGCAACATTTTGAAATGACATCATTTGAGTAGATCTCGAGAATCAAGAAAAAAAAAGCATATGTAATGGCTACTATAGGATCCTTACTCGACATGCCACCAAATGTGACAAATTGTGAATTCATGGTCAAACATTGTTATAATTGTGGTTGTCATTGCACCAAAAGATTGACTTATCAATGCCCGATACAACCACTATACTTATAGAAGACATAGGAGGATGTTAAACCATGTCACAAATCCTGAGGGGAGCGCTGACCAT
This sequence comes from Thuja plicata, assembly GCA_018584345.1. Taxonomy (NCBI): domain Eukaryota; kingdom Viridiplantae; phylum Streptophyta; class Pinopsida; order Cupressales; family Cupressaceae; genus Thuja; species Thuja plicata. The sequence continues at coordinate 1,093,815 of MU226770.1, forward strand.
TTTTCTAAAAATCTCCCCCTCAATGTTACCCGAGGGGATTCAAATCTATGACCAAGCTCTGATACCACTTGTTACAAGTGTGATTTCTGTTGCACCAAAAGATTGACTTGTCCATGCCCGATACAACCACTAGACTTATAGAAGACACAAGAGATTGTTAAACCATGTCACGAGTCCTGAGGGGAGCGTTGACCATTTTTCAAACAAAGGGATCACGGTCCCTTCCTTTGAAGTGCTCAAGTCAGAATTCATGTTTGAAATTGTTGGTCCCAATTCTCCCTAGTACCAAGATATATATGCCTACCTAACAAGACAAAAAAATCCCATTGACTTGTCCCAGAACCAAAAGAAGTTTTTGATAAGGTAAGCCCCCTGTTACAAAATAATTTCTAATACACTTTATCGACGTAGTCTGGATGGAACACTCCTCGGATGTCTCAACTCAAAAGAATCACAAGTGACAATATTAGAAGTACACAAGGGCATTTGCAGTGCTTATTATAGTGGTTTTACCTTAGCCAAGAAGCTTTTAAGAATTGGATATTACTGGCCTACAATACAAACATATGCTTGCCTATATGTATAGAAATGCAAAAACTGTCAGATACACAAGAATCTCATCCATGCACCTTCTCAAGAGCTACAACCACTAACATTACCATTGCCCTTTTCTATTATAATAATTGGGGGGGGGGGGGGTGAATTAGTTAGAATCACAAATTATCCTACAGTCCCAAAATTCTCCAGATGTATATCAAAACAAATTCAATCATATAGTTCAACTCGGTGAAAATGTGTTCTGTAAACTTAAACTTGCATCAATAGTGTTTACTGAATATCAATAAATTACTATTGTGATTACCCATCTAGGTCAACAAAATAAAGGGTAAAGTAAAGTAACTATCCACAACATTCATGCACATTGACATAGATTTTTAACTTGGAAACCCTGCTAAGGGAAAAACCACCTAGGATCGGTAACCCAAAATATTTTCATTCTTTTGAAGTGAGCTCGGTGAAGAGCCAACCCTATTAAAGGTTGCAATGCACACTGTTAAATGTGACCTAGTTAGAGGATTTAAAAATACCAATTCTCTCTTGACCATGCATTCACTATGGGGTCAACAAAAAAACAATCAACATTCTATGAATGTTTTAATAAGGACTCGTTGTCCTACTCGGTTAAGAGATTTATGTGTAAGAATGGTTAAACTAATACAGTAATGATCTGATTACAATACAACCTAGATTTGTAGATATTCAGATTTATTCTAAGTAAATAATACCTCTGATCAATTTTGTTCACTTTAGTTCATCTCATTCAACATCTTTGTTCTTCTCAGTTATGCTCTATTTGCTCTGTGCGCTCGGTGATGTCAACAGAATTGCACTCGGTTATGTCTTTAACCAGTTTGATTAGTCATGCATTAATTCAAATTTATGCTCCAACATATGTGTGCATCATCATTCACAAATGAATCTCTTGTCTCTTATATAGACATCATGCATCATTTAATTTTCATCCTTCAAATCTTGCTGCTTAATCTCCATCATTCATTTTCTTGCTTGATCCACCTTTGGCAGTTGTGTTAAAAACATGTTTTAATCTCTGTCGTCCGATCTTCATTGAATTTTAATAACCATTTGATCAAACAACAAACTTTATCTTTTACCTTGAAATCATCAATTTCTAGCTAAGTATCCAAGTTGGCCTCGATTATAATTAAATTTCTTTAATTCAATAGTTGTGTCGACAAACCCTTGCTTAGTTAATATTGTTACTCGGTATACAATGGATTTTACTTGATGTCGTCTGTCACTCGGTGTATGCAGAAATCTTCAATTACCGACCACAAAAACATTGTTTGTTCTAGATCTTCAATACATAGAAAAAATTTCCACCATCATAACACTCAAATAAGTTGACATCAATGACAATACATTAACTGATAATGTTTATCATCACTTCTGCAACTGGATTGAATATCAACAAATGACTTCAAACATATAAATAATTATAGTTCATCAATCTCTCCCTTTGGCATTGATGACAAAACAATATGAAATATGCAATATAAAACGCCATACAAAAAATACCAAACTATTTTTCTATAACTGTAACAATTCAGTAGCTCTCCCTAGCTTGAATATAATCTGTGTCAGTATAAACAAAATATGCAATATGCAGAATCTCCCTGCAGTTTTGTCATTCCAACTCTTGAATCTCTCTATAGATTAGATAAGTCTCTCCTTTTCTCTTTTCTCCCTTTAGATGGATATATATTTCATTGAATTCTCTCTCCCTTTGACAACAATGAAAAAAATAAATATGCAGCTCTTTAGTAGCCAAATGAAATATCTCTGATTTTCAGTGTAGTAAGTACCTTTCTGTGTACTGATGTCTTCTGTTTTGGTCTAGTTTAGGTTTTGCATCAACATGATTGATATTCTAATTTCATGTAGGTTGATGCAACCTCCTAATCTTCTTAGTTACCAATAGACAAGGGACAAGCCCCTAGTCTACCTCTCAAGTACTCAAAAGTATCCTTTGGTAAGGGTTTTGTGAATATGTTTGCAAGTTGTTCCTTTGATTATACATATTCTAGTATTACTTGTTTGTCTTGTACTTGTTCCCTCAAGTAGTGATATTTTATAGAAATGTGCTTTGTCTTTGCATGCATCATGGGGTTCTTTGAAATATTAATAACACTTGGGTTATCACAATAAATCATTTCTGGGTCAGTGATCTCCTCATTCATTCCTTTCAAAAATTGTTTTATCCATGCTATGTTAGAAAAATTTGTAGCAGCAACAACATACTCTACTTCTGCAATATACTATGATATGCATCCTTGCTTCTTGCTAATCCAAGTAACTAGTCTTTCACCAATAAAGAATGCTCCACTAGTAGTGCTCTTTCTTTCATCTATATTTCTAGCCCAATCAACATCTGTATAGACTTTCAATTCAAAATTTCCTTCTCTTTTATACCAAAGTCCATAATCCTCAGTATTCTTCAAATATATAAAAATTCTTTTAACAACTGTCATATGTGACTCTCTGGGGTTATTAGAAAATCTTGCTACTATTCCAACAACATGTGCAATGTCAGGTCTTGTGTGTACAACATACATCAATTTACCAATCATAGATCTATACAAGGTTTGATTTACCTCAGGTGTCTTGTCCTCTTTTGTCAGTTTGCATCCTGTCACCATAGGTGTTCCGACTGGTTTTGATTCCTCCATTCTGAATGTGTTCAGTACTTCCTTGATGTATTTTGATTGTGTGATGTATATTCCTATAGTTTGTTGTAAAATTTACAATCCCAATAAAAAAATTTAATCTGACCAAACATCGACATCTCAAATTCTTTCCTCATTTCATCAGCAAATGAAGTGCATAAGTTATCATTACCTCCAAATATTATATCATCAATAAATATCTCAACAATAAGTGTCTTATCTTCATTTCTACTTTTTAAATACAAATTGTTGTTGTCACTTGTTCTAATAAATCCAATACTTATGAGATAAGAATGCAGTCTTTCATACCATGATCTCGGTGCTTGCTTTAGTCCATATAAAGCTTTATGTAACTTACATACCATGTGTGTCTGATCGGGATCAACAAATCCTTTAGGTTCTTCAATGTATACTTCTTCTTCAAGTATTCCATTAAAAAATGTAGATTTCACATCCATTTGATATACCTTGAATCCTTTATATGCAACATATGCAAGTAGTATCCTTACTCCTTGAAGTCTAGCAACGGGTGCAAAAGTTTCTCCATAGTCAATTCCTTCTTCTTGTGCATACCATTTGCAAACTAATCTTTCTTTATTCCTGATTACATTCCCATCTTCATTCATTTTGTTTCTGAAAATCCATTTGGTGCCAATGACATTTTTATCTTTTAGTCTCGGTACTAATGTCCATGTATTATTTTTCTATATCTACTTAATTTCCTTAGACATGACATTAAACCATTCTTCATTTTCTAATGCATCTCTAACATTTTTAGGCTCAAATTCACAAATTAAACAAGTATCATCTTTGAACTTACTTCTTGTCAAAATACTTGATCTTTTATCTCCAATGATTTGATCACGTGGATGGTGTCTTCTCACATATTTTGTAAGTACATGTTCAACTCTCTAATCTTCATTATCTTCTTCTATATCTTCATTGTCTTCTAGTTCATGATCTTCTAATTCAACATTTTCTTGATTCTCATTTTGTTCTATCTGCTGCCCAGTGACATTAGCCTGTTTTCGAGTAACATTAGTTTGTTGCCTGATAACATTACACATCAGTTTCAGTAAAGTATCAGGTTCTTCCCAGTAAACAAATATACTGGAGTCCTCTAGTTCTTTCATGTTGTCTTCATCATTTAGCTCAGAAAATTCATCAACTTTCACATTTGCACTCGCAATAATTTTGTTAGTTGACTTGTTCAAACATTTGTAAGCTTTGCTCTTAGTAGAATATCCAAGAAATATTCCTTCATCACTTTTCAAATCAAAATTTCCATTTCGATCATCTTTCAGAATATAACAATGGCTTCCAAAAATTCTAAAATAGCTCACATTGGGAGTATTACATACCATAGCTCATAAGGTGTTTTGTTTGTGTCCTTCTTCAGTTGTACTCGGTTAAGTGTGTAGACTGCTGTGCTGACTGCCTCTCTCCAATATGTTTGTGCAACTTGCTTTTCAATCATCAATGTCCTAGCACAATCAACACTTGATCTATTCCTTCTTTCAGCAATACTGTTCTGCTGTGGTGTCGTTAGTACATAAACCTGTCTTTTAATTCCATTCTCATTACAAAATTTAGTGAAATCATCATAAATAAATTCACCTCCTCTGTCATATCTCATACACTTAAGATCTTTACCAATTTCTTTTTTAAATTTTGCTTTATACCACTTAAACATATTAAAAGATTTAGATTTCTCTTTTAGAAACATAACAATCATCATCCTAGAGTAGTCATCAACAAATAAAATAAAATATCTATCCCCAAAATAGCTCTGTGTTCTCATTGGTCCACATAAGTCTCTATGAACTAACTCCAAAATATCATTAGAAGAGAAATTCTTGCTCTTGAAACTATATTTTGACATCTTACCCATTTGACAATTTTTGCACATTACATGGTCTGGTTTAGTTAAGCTCGGTAAGCCTCTAAATTTTCTTTTTCTACTAATGTTAACCATGTTGTCAAAATTTACATGACAATATTTTATGCCATAGCCATATATATTCATTCTTTGCTAATAAAAAAGTAGTTTCAGGTGTGTCAAGATAGAATAGGTTACCTTTAGATTGTTCACTAGTACCGATCAATTTTCCTTTTCCATTATAGATTCTTGCTTTTCAGTTCTCAAATGCGACTCGGTGACCTGTGTTATTCAACTATGAAACACTCAATATATTGTAGTTAAGTCCTTTTACCCAATAAGCATTTTCAAATTTGATCTGATTGTTCAGCATAATAGTACCTTTTCCTTTTACTTGACACGGTGTATCATTTCCCATTCTCACTAATCCGCCATCATTATGTTCAAGAAATTTGAATTTTTCTTTATCACCAGTCATCTGATGTGTACATCCACTATCAATAACCTAAATACCATGTTTACTAATCTTAGAGATAAGTGTTGTCTCTACATACCTTTCATCTTCATTTGAATCATCTTTAAGTGCTACAAAAACTGTCTCAATATCCTCATCGCTGTCAGTACCACTTATTAACTTTATCTTCAGCAATGTAACAATGTTTCTTACCTTTATCCTTGTAGTCTCAATTATCTCTTCGGTCATACTGTCGATTATTTCTTAAATCTCGGTCATCTTTTCTATCATTAGATCTATCATTTCTATCATCATATTTCTTGTTAGGGCATCTTGCAGCAAAATGGCAAATCTCTTTACAGTTAAAGCATATCAAAAGTAGCTTACCTTTATATCTTCATTTGCCTCTGTGCAATCTTCTAACCATTAAAGCTTGAAGTTCATCAAGTTCCTTGTCATCACTATCACTGTCACTGTTAGGTATTTGCTACTAGATTTACCAATTTTCAAAGTAGACATAAATGCAGACTCCATAGATGGTACAATACTATTGTCAAAGTTATTCAGCTCAAAATAAATCAATCTTCCAACAAGACTATCAACTGTAATATTGTTTCCAGGCGCAACTCTCATTTCATGAATTGCAGACTCTTATAGAATAGATAGGAAATAGAGTTCTAAGAATCTTACTCACAATTGTGTCTTCATCAATGGTTCCACTAAATCCTCAAATAGCTCCCACAACTTCTTTAAGTCAGTTATTGTATTGTGTGATGTTTTCTCCTTCCTTCATTCTCATGTCATCAAACTTTCCATGAAGGCTCTCAACTTTGGCTCTAAGTACATTTGCATCTCCTCCATAAATTGTTGTAAGTCGATCCCACATCTTCTTGGCACTAGTACATGACTTGATGTCATCAAATTATAAATCTGTAAGTGAAGAAGCAATCTCCACCATAATAAGGTCATGTTCATGTTTTTCTTTCAACTGATTTACTGTCAAAGCTCCAGTAGGTAGGATGAATTTATTGTCCTTAAAATCTTCAATGTTTGTTGCACTTCTAGATAGGTATAATCTCATTCTGATTTTCCATGTTGGGAAATTATCCATGTTCATCTTAGGTGCATCTCTCTTATACATCTTGTGATCTTTAGCTCAAGTCCTTTAAAACTTTCTGATAAGCACTCCTGCACTAGTATGCACTAGAGCTCCCTGATAAGCATTGTAAGCTTTGATACCAATTGTTAAAATAACTGAGAGGGGGGTGAATCAGTTAGAATCAATTTCCTCACAAATTACCTACACTCCCAAATTTCTCCAAATGTATATTAAAACAAATTCAATCATATAGTTCAACTCGGTGAAAATGTATTTTGTAAACTTAAACTTACATCAATAGTGTTTATCGAATATCAGTAAATTACTATTGTGATTACCGATCTAGGTCAACAAAATAAAGTGTAGAGTAAAGTAACTATCCACAACATTCATGCACATTGACATATAGGTTTTTAACATGGAAACCCTACTAAGGGAAAAACCACCTGGGATCAGTAACCCAAAATATTTTCACTCTTCTAAAGTGAGCTCAATGAAGAACCAACCCTGTTAAAGGTTACAATGCACACTGTTAAATGTGACCTGGTTAGAGGATTTAAAACTACCATTTCTCTCTTGACCATGCATTCACTATGGGGTCAACAAGAAAACAATCAACATTCTGTGAATGTTTTAATAAGGACTCACTATCCTACTTGGTTAAGAGATTTATCTGTAATAATGGTTAAACTGATACAATAATAATTTGATTACAATAAAAATCAGATTTGAAGATATTCAGATCTATTTAAGTACATAATACCTCTGATAAATTTTGTTCACTTGAGTTCATCTCATTCAGCATATTTGTTCTGCTTGATTATGCTCTGTTTGTTCTGTGCGCTTGGTGATGTCTGGAGAATTACACTCGATTCTGTCTTTAACCAATTTGAGCAGTCATGCATAAATTTGCATGTATGCTTCAACATATGTGTGCATCATCATTCACAAATGAATCTTTTGTATCTTATATAAACATCATGCATAATTTATTTTTCATCCTTCAAATCTTGTCGCTTAATCTCCATCGTTCATTTTCCTGCTTGATCTGTCTTTGACAGTTGTGTTAAAAACATGTTTCAATCTCTGCCATCTGATCTTCATTGAATTTTAATAATCGTTTGATAAAATAACAAAATTTATCTTTTACCTTGAAATCATCAATTTCCAGCTAAGCATCCAAGTCGACCTTAGTTATAATTAAATTGCTTTAATTCAATAGTTGTGCCAGCAAGCCCTTGCTCGAATAATACTGTTACTCGATATACACTGGATTTTATTCGGTGTCCTCTGTCACTCGGTGTATACAGTAATCTTCAATTACTGACCACAAAAACATTGTTCCAGATCTTCAATACATAACAAATGTTTTCCACCATAATAACACTCAAATAAGTTGACATCAATGATAGTACATTAACTGATAATGTTTATCATCACTTCTGCAACTCGGTTGAATACCAACAAATGACTTCAAACATATAAACAGTTATAGTTCATCATTTTCACAATGGGGGTTCGACCTAGTTGGCAAGATTCATCTCTTATCCTTTGATGGTCATAAGTACATTTTCACAATGACTGAATATTTCACAAATGGGTTGAAGCAATTCCAATGACCTACACCACTGGCGAACAAATTTCCAAGTTTATTTTGAACTATATCATAAGTCAGTACGATGTTCCACATACCATCATTACAGATCATGGCCCCCCTTCAAAAATAAACAAGCAGATGATCTCTACAAAATTTTCCATATCCAGTATAGCTATTCTTCACTCTACTTTCAGCAAGGCAGTGACTAGGCTAAGGCTACAAATAAAACTATTAAAAAAATATTGAAAAAGATAGTCAATGAAGCTGGTCAGTTCTAACACATCCAACTCAACCCTGCCTTATTGGCATACCAAATAATTTTTTGTACTCCCACAAAAGCCACTTCATATTCACTACTATACAGTACTAAATCTATCTTTCCAATAGAGGTTGAGCTCCCATCATTGCATGTATCCCTCCCGTACATCATTTTTGATGAGGATTACTGGGTATCTCAACTACAAGAGATTGAGTTGCTCGATGAAAAGAGAAAACAAAAGTCTGACACATTTTTAAGCATATCAATAATGTTTCATGAGAAGATACAACAAAAAGGTCATTTCTAGAGCTTTTGAAATTGGTGACCTAGTCCTAATGGAAAATCAGAAAATCAGACAAAGAGAGAAAAACCAACAAAGTTTGAACCAAACTGGTTGGGTCCTTATATCATCATAATAGTTTATGGGTCTGGAGCATATCAAATATCCACATTAGAGGGCCAACCTCTATCAGACACAATCAATAGCTTGCATCTGTGTAAGTACTATTCATAACGGTTAGAGTAGACCCATTTCAAAAAAGTCAAAAATAAATAAATAAATAAAAGGAAAAAATGGTTACCTTGGTGAAAACCTGGAAATCAAGCATCTTCGGTGACATGAAAACAAAAATACAAGAGAAATAAATTTATCCTATGGTGAAAACCACTTCGATGGTGCCTTGGGCAAGTACCATGGTGAAAATTGGGCAATCTAATGCCATGTGTACAGATCATTTCTCTACCATCTCTTGTCACTCCAATATGGTATCACCAATCATTTCACCAATGTTCCATAATAAAAAATTTCATGGCTTGAAGTTTGTCAATTGTTTGTGTCCCATACTCCCAAATTTAGCACCAAGTCAGTCCACCATGGCCATTCCATAATAAATTGCCCATTATGTTCTGACTGGGGGCACCCCAATGTCATGATCCATTAAGCACTGAGAAAATACCAAGAATGCGACAATTTTTTCATTAAAAAAAACCTAAAAATTGAAAAAAAATCTTTAAATACCTAAAAATTAAAAAATGTCTTGAAAAATCTTAAACATCAGAAAATCTTCAAAAAGTTCAAAAACATCAAAACATTCATCTAGGGCGACCATGTTTGGGGTGTCTATGATAGGGGCCTTCACTTATGTGATACACCGCACATATCTCAACTCCAAACATACGAACCGTACGGTGGACCAAAAACATTTGTAAAAAGTCCTAAAATTTGTTATCAAATAACCAAAAACATTGTAAAACTAAGAAAATTTTGCAATAAAATTTTCTTTGGATATCAATTCAGTTCTTTTGCATTTAGAAACAATCATTGAATTATTTCATTCAACAAGTCTAAGCTTTAGCGAAACTAGGTCAAAATAGTCAAACTTATCAACACGTCTTCAGCCAAATTGATCACACTATTTTATCTATCAATAGAATCACATAGCACAATCTTTTTTCAAGACACTCATGTTATTTTAGACAACAAAGGGAACACTTGAAACTAGATGGAGCAGACTTACATGGGGTACCCTATACTTCATCTAATAGCCTCATCAAAATGTCAAAAATCATGTCCAAACTACTGCAAAAATATAGACACATAATTAGTATGGTTGCTTACTTGTTGAGTCAAGTTGGTCTTATTAAGTCATATTTTTTGCAATTCATGTTCTTATGCATCTCTATGATTCCACTTAAGCAATTAGAGGTGTCATGATGGTTAATGACTTATCCTTTTGTCTTTTGTCTGTGGGGTGTTGACTAAAATATTTTAATAGAGGGTTTTGGGTGTCTGTGGTAAGATCCTTCACGACCACATGTGATATCTAATTGAAGGGATTTCAATAGATAGTTTGGTTGTGATACAGCACACATACCTCAAATCTTAACGCCCACCCTCGATTTAACAACCCACATTCCTTGTCTATTTAGAGTGCTTGTTAGAATGTAAAAGGATAGTCATACCTAGATCTTTAATATCTAGGTACGATGATATTCATTTTTTCTATAATAAAAGTAACTCAATGATGAAAGAAATTGATCAAATAAGTTGGAATTCAAATCTGGTTAAAAATAAATTTAGGTTCCAATCAAGATTTTTTCTTATCATTCTCATATTCACTCTCTCATTTTCCTATCTATCACTACTTAAAGTTCTCTCGACCAGTCCTAAAAAAATCCTTAAGATAAAGTATCATGATACAACAACAAAATACACATCACACATGTTAGTTTGCATACATCATAGATCATATAATATACATAAAAAATGCATCCATCCATCATATAAAAGCACATATAGAACAATGTACCATAGTCCATCATCATATATGCATCATAGATAATCATGGCATCGCATAAAGGGAATATGAAAATACAAAAAAAAATATATCATAAATCATGGAATCCCATAGACATCATGTACATCACATAAAGATTAAAGTAAAGTATATCATATATTACACATCATGAATACATCCATCCATTATATAAAAGCATATAAAAAATACATGTAGATCAACATACCATAGTCCATCATCATATATGTATCATAGATAATCATGACATTGCATAAAGTGTATATGAAAATGCAAAAAAATTAAGTGCATAACACATCATCACAAACATCCATCATAATAGGAATACATACATAAAGGAGCATATCATAAATCATAGAATCTCATATACATCATGTGCATAAAGCATAATGTAAAGTAGATCATAAAAACATCAAATAAAGCCACCAAAAATGCATCACACACACACACACACACACACACACACACACACACACACACATATATAGCTTGAAATATATCATGGTATAATGTCTTAAAGGAGAGCTCACAAGCTCGCAAAATATATGAAAAAGTGTATATCCAGGATAACCAAGAACTTCCTCCGCCCTCTAGTTTGGGAGGCCTAGGTGGCATTGAAGAAGAAGTACCAACCTTGGTATGTCCTAGAGGAGCACCCATCACTAATGGTGATGCTCTGCCAGGAAGAATCACTGCCCCATTTCCTTGAGATATTTGAGTCCCCTGATATTGATAAGATGGAGTGTAACTAGGAACCCTTTGTACTACTGGAAAAAAACTGCCCATAAGCCCCCCTCTAGTAATAAATGTCCCACTACATATCCCAATCCTTTCTACTAGCATATGTACTTTCCTACAGAAGCATGTCAATCAACTACTGTGTAGTGGCTTCTTGACCACTAGCAATAAAATCCGTCACCTTTGTCTCCACCGCCCTAGCTCTGGTATCTACTACTTTCACTCTACTCTCCACTACCTATATTTCAACCCTAATGTTATCCCTCTCCACATCCATCTCCCTCTCTATCCTCTCCATCCTCCTATCAAAGGCAGTCACCCTCCCAACATACCAATGACTCTCTGCATCTGTAGCCTAAGCCCTACCATCTGCCTCCACCGCTCTTGCCTCTCCTCTACTCAAAATCCTAAGTACTCCATCATATTTTCCATGTAAATATTGGTAGTGTTGTCTTAGACTATCCACATCTATTGTATCAATATTAAAATTGGAACCCTTGGTTATCACAGGTACATCTTGTGCTCCCTCATCAAATCCCCCCATAGCTACATCCGTCAAACCATTATCATAACCACATATAGCCACATATAATTTTTTTTATATCATCACCTCTTGAAACCTCCATCATCTCCTCATCACTACTGGAAGAGACAATTCTACTTCTAGTGCTCCCAGTCTCCTCTAAACTACTCCCGATCACATAAATGTAAGCCTCCTCCTCTCCCACAAACTCTTCTACTACTTCCACAAGTGCACCACTAGGAGGAATCAATGGGGCAACTACAACACTAACCCCTCCACTACCCCTATCATCTCTATGTTCATCTCTATCTGCATCTCCTCATTGTCCATCTCTCCCTTTGTCTCTCCCTCCTCTTCGTCCACCTCTCCTTCCATCTCTCCCTCCTCAGTGACCATCATCATCTCCACCATCATCACCATCACCTCTCCCACTTCATCCTCCATCCCTCCTTCCATCTCTCCCTCTCCCTCATCCTCTCCCTCCTTGACCACCCCGTCTAACTCTCCTACCCTATATCCCATGTCTCTGCATTGCGTGTCAGGATCATTTATGCATATCTATAGGAATTGGTACACTCAGATACATATATGGTATAGGTCTATGTTTATGCCACCAGACATCAAACTTGGTTGTAGTCCTTTCACCTCCAACATCTAATCTCCACTTTCATTTGAGCGATACCAAAGTGATGAACTATACCATTGCGGTCTGTATGGGAATGATAGGTCCCCAAACTTTGAGATCCATCGCACACCTAGAAATCTATGCTAAGCCAATTGGTACTCCATGTCTCTCACCAAACTATCTCAATACCTAATCTAATAATTGTATCTTGATGATATATGAATACTATGTAGACCTCCCAATCAAATATCTCTCTTGTCTACAATACTTTAGATGCTCATCCTCCCCATGCCAAACTGGACATCCAATATACAGCCTCCATCTGAACTCCCTCATAATATCCAATAAATGTCTCTAGTACCTAGTGTGAGCCACTTCTTTGTGAACAAAAGATTCATATTAGTAGACATAGGGTTGTCCTACCTATATCATTGGTTTGTCAAAAATTGGATGGAATACAACTATGTACTCGAAAGACCTTGTGCAGCTCCGTGATCAATGGTAAGCTATATCGTGAAGCTAATGATATAGCATAGATAACACATAAGGTCCCCATTCATACACAATACCTCTCTACCACATCTCACTGATAATCTCCCCCACCCCACAAGAAACCCATTCCCTCTCCTATCTAGAACTAGAACCCCTGCTACTACTGCACACAACATCAAAAAGTATGGATTGTATCCTAACATATCCCTCTGCCATTTGATCTCATACCCATGAATCCCTAGCTCATCCACTTTTCAATGAAATAGATCAGATAATGTTTCTCTCCTAGTCTGGAATGAGTACACAATCCTATCCCCATTGATAGGAATCCATAGAATCTTGTATACGTCCTCTCGAGTCACTACACTCCCCAGTAGCTAAGTGAAAGGAATAAGTCTCTAAGTGCCATCACTCACATAAGGTGGTAATGAGGGACCTATATGCCCTAATCTCAGGCATTAAGGTAATATGTTACAATCCAAGACTATCAAGGTGCTCACGCTCCTCATTAGTCATTCTATGCATATATGCAAGCTAGTCGGGATGACTCTCCTGTGTCACGAGAAAATCATCCCTAATCTACATATGCAATAAAGTCACATAATCAGTTTAAATAAATTCAATTAGGTCTATCATACATCTAAGATATTCCATACATATGCATGCATAATTAAATTGTATTTCATTTCATGCAAAAATCTAAAATAAAAGAGTCAAAATGCATTCATTTCACCTAAAAAGTTCATTTTCCATTTAACTAGTCAAGTGTGGCATTTTAATCAGCCAAGTGCGGCTTGATTAATTTTTTTGAAATGATAGGAAAGTGTAGCATTTTAACCCCTTAAGTGCAGCCAATGAATGCATCAAGTGCATCATTCTCCATCCAAGTGCGAACGGGTTAAAAGAAACACCACATGCAATTACGATGTTTTATACCCACAAGTGCGTCGATTGTGACACACAAGTGTGGCATTTTAGCCTACCTAAGTATGACCTAATCTAGGAAAGTACACAAAAAATGAGGAAAAATATATGCTAAAAAGGAAAAACTTACTAGAGGTGGGGCGTCAATTGGTCGTTGATAGGTCCTAACTCGATCGTCGATATGCACGCCGTCCTTGTAGTCCTCCATCATCCTCTGAATCCCTCAGAAATTGCTGCTTCCACACCTAGTTCTCCAAATCCCAAAGTGCACAATGACTTAAAATGAACCTCCAAACCCATTTTATACCCTCCTTAGCTCAACTTGATAGTCATGCACACCTTGCATTTCTGTTGGTCGCGATGTCTTTTACCTTCCAAAGCCCATAACTTTCACATATGACCTCTGTTTTCCAATTCGTAAATTGTGTTGTGATCCTGGTCATGATGCGAACAAAACGATCCCTCCATTCCATTTTTCACTCCTTTCCTTGAGGGGGCACCATAATAACTAGTTGCTGACATTGTTTCGCAAGGGCATTAAGGCATATTTTTCAAAAATATTCTTTGAATAATGCTTGAAAATACATTATATCAGAGAGGGGCAAAATGCAGACACTTAAAAATGACTAATTTCTTTAATGCAATAAGTTTGCTAACTTTCTTCTTCAATTATTAAATAATCTTTATTATTTAATTAATTGGCGTCTTTCCACTACAATCTAAACTCAAAATCATCATTTCTTTATAAATTCCTAAATTAAGTAATTTTAATTAATTACTTAATATTTCATCAATTATTCACCTTTAAAGTAATTAAATAATTAATCATTATTTAATTATTCCCTATTTTATTAAAATTAATTAAATAATCATATTATTTAATTAATATTCCTTCTTTCTTATTATTATTATATTTATGTAATAATTAATTCAATTTCCCTCTCATAATTAAATAAATTATATTTATTTAATTAAACTAATTGTTCCTCTTATAAATAAATAAAGATTAATTAATTATTTATATTCCTCACATGTACAAATAAATAAACTCTTTTATTTATTTAATCATGTTTATATCCTCAATTATGAGTTTTAGTTAACTCCACCATTCTCTCTCCTAATTGATCAATTCAAACAATTATCTATTTAATCTATCTCATCTTCTACTCCACCTCCTTAATTAAACTCCTCAATCAAATCAGTTAACTCTTCCATCTATCCAAGCACATGCAATCAGTTGAGTTAAACTCCTACTCACTCTGAGTTCAACTCTTCAATCTATCCTCTTAACAGATGCATCTATTCTGACAACATGCAATCAATTGAGTTCAACTCCCACTCACTTTGAGTTCAACTCTTCAATCATAACCAATCAACCCATCAATCAAGTAATCTTGATTGAAACCTTGAAAATCTTATAAATAGAGAGCTTATACTCTGAATTTGTTAACCATAATTGCTTTGAATTCTCATGTTGGCACATAAAGCACTCATTTTCTGAGAGCCCACATTGCATAGAGAAGGAGAACACTGAAGGAGGACTTTTAGTTTGCATTTCCATCTGTTTTGATTGATTTCATTATTATTTGATGATTATATATATTGTTATTCACTTCCTCTTTCGATATTGGGAATACTAATTGCTTAACGGATCTCTTTGAGGTTGAGATTTTGGTGTTATTGCATGTTTCTACAGGTACCTATTTATCCCCGATTACAAGGTATGCAATTGTGTATGGCCTCATTTTTTTGATCCTCAACCACATTACACACAAATAAAAAATAAATATGTCTTTTATGAATTCTCTTGTTTTTGCATGGACATTGACAAGGGTGTGTCTCTTTGCACCGATGCCTCATATTTTCCCTTTATAAGCATGTCTTGGATTTTCTCCTGCACTGCAGTAGGCTACTAATTCAGAGTGGAAACCCTAGTAACCCCACAAGATCTATTAAAATTGAGCTAATTGAGAGTAAACCCTATTCTTGAGAGAGACCTATTGTCTCATTGAAGAAAAAAGTAAAAGCTACCAAAAACCTAGTTTAGGAAGAGGCTCTTGAAGTTACCCTGTTGAAGGTCACCCATAAAAAATGGAAGGCCCAAACATATAAAAAAAATGTCCCTCCAAGGCTAGTAAATTATATGTTGAATCCTCCAAAGGGAAAATTATCACTATATATTTGGAGGACCCTACCTTCAAAAAAAAAAGATGATGAAAATGATAAACAAGGGTAGACCAAACATGACTCTAGTTCAAGTAGTCATAGGTATGTTAGACTCCTACAAAAGGACACAAAGGGAAAAGATATTTCCAAATATGATACAAATGAAGATACTCTTTTGAAGTAAGAATTTATTAAATAAGAAAAATATTTAGTGATGAGGAATAAAATATCCAAGAAAAAGAAACTAAATATTTCAATAGGGATAATGTTATTTTTGACAATATTGTTGAAGTAGGGGATGACATTAGGGTCGAGATGTGGGCTTTAATGGGATAAAGAGGAAAACAAGAAAAAGAGAGGGGACCGTCGGGAGAGTGATCATGTTGGTGATATTGATTTAGTGAATCCTAAGTAGTAGACATGTAGGTTAGGATAAAATACTTATAAATTAGGGTATAGGAATTTAGAGCTAGCAAAATTCAGCTATGGAATGGTGTGAAAACCCTCTCCATTTTCATGAATGGTATTGTGTGCAAGCATGTTATAGGAATGGTGTATCACCAGAGTAAGACCAAGAGGAAGCTAAAGAAATAGGCTGATAAAGGAGAAGAAGATTTTGAGGAAAAATAGAGCTATGATTCTAACCAAGGTGACTAGAAGGAGGACCCATATCTACTCGCCCAAAATTGGGGACTCGTCTCTAGCTCCAAACATTAAGTGTTTAGCTTTGGTTAGTTTTATTTCCCACTTACCATTTTGTACTAATCTTCATGGTTTTTTAGTTTGTTGTTCTATTTATAACTATTTGACATATGTGCCTCTTTATCTTTATGTTATATGGGTTCAATGATATTGTTAGGGTTTGTTGCTCTATTAAAAACTCTAAGGCCTCTCGACCCCTTATGGTTTTATGATATAGGGTTTTTGTTAATTTTAGGGAATTTTTTCTATTCATGGTTTATCTATGGTTTTATTTGTAATGGTTCATATGCTTTTGATTGTATAAGGTAAATAAAGTCTAAGGGTTGGTGTGGTCATGGTTGTTTCTTTGTTGGATGTTATTTCCTAGATTTTTTTTGAAAAACTTATGTGACGGGATCAGGGACCTTTCCTATCCTATATAATAAAAAACATTATATTTTACCATAACAATACTTAACATGGTCACTATGAGGAGTTAGACACTTTTAGAGCATTATAAACTATTGTCTTTTCCTCTTTGTCTAGCACCATAGCTTCATATTCATAATCTTTCATAATAAGATTCTTCCTGTTACGGATTTTTCTTGCGTGAATCACAATGCTTGAAATAACTACTTGAACACCATGCCTTCTAATACTGATTCAGAGACAAGAAAAGCCTAATTTCTAAGGACTGGATAAGGTCCTTCTTCATTTTTTGAGCTCCACATATACTCAGGTAGGTTTTACCTCTTATGATTGCTGTTTACACAATATTTGTTGATGTGGACACTGATTTGCTATGTATCTTTATTAAATCAACTTATGAATCACCTTGCAAATAACCAAGCATAACCAAATGCAAGATATAACCATACAAACCATAGTTATAAGCATAACAAG
>MU226770.1:1115867-1130179 GCA_018584345.1 Thuja plicata
TCTAGAAATAGGTCTACATCTAAGAAAACATCAGGAACAAGCAACCTAGCAAGACCACATGTCCAAGGGTTTGATACTGGGATGGGCTTATCAGAATTTTTATAGAAGTAATTAAAAAGGGAGAAACCTGTTGTGCCCAGGGTCACAGCATCTCGAATGTTCTTGTACTCATCCAGGAGAACATTAGCATCGGCCTTCTTATTCTGCGTTGAACCTGGCAGGAGACAGAGAAACTTGCTTTTCCTTTCTGTTCCTCTGCACTCCCTCCACTTGTTGAAGCAACACTCACAGCTCTGCTCATCCGTGCAACACCTTGAATCTCTTTTTCCTTACCGATATTGAAACAAATCTATCTCAAATATAAGCTATTTGTTCTATGCACAATCCCCTGCAATTTAGAACTCTCTGATCAACTTTGGATATACTGCAAACTGAGCAAAATATCACTTCTTCTAAAAATTAGCAACTTGGCTCTGAAAACTGAAAGCACGGTGAATGAGAATGAATGCACCATCAACTCCTTATAGCCGTCATTTAGAGTACGCAGCTCATAATTCAGAAACATCAGTTCT
This sequence comes from Thuja plicata, assembly GCA_018584345.1. Lineage (NCBI taxonomy): Eukaryota > Viridiplantae > Streptophyta > Pinopsida > Cupressales > Cupressaceae > Thuja > Thuja plicata. The sequence goes on from MU226770.1 coordinate 1,116,440, forward strand.
GTCATTAATTTTCCATGCTGTGAAGTTGAAAAACCTAGCCGTAGTTGTTGAGCTTGACAGAAAATCAAATTTTCAAAAATGAATCCTCAGAGCAATCATATAAATTTTAAGAGAGCTGACATGTCACATTCTAATTCATTTTCTATCTCACATCTCAGCTACTCCTTTTGTTCAGTAATCAAAATACGAGCCTGTGATTGGTTGCCAAGAGATTTACTCTGTCACATCAAAAAACTACCGCCGTTTTTTAGATCTTGTAATCAGGCGACTGCGCGACTGAATTAAGTCTCTTTGTCGCAGGCCTCTGTCACTAACCATGGTTCCATCTCAAGACTTGGCGACAATGTGTTTTCTTAACTTTGGCTGTCCCAAGTGATTATCTGGCGATCACGCAACATAACTGAAATCATAGTCATGCACAGTTAACGATAACTCATCATTCTTTCTGAGACCTCATGACTAACCGTTACCATTAATCTTTACGGTTATCTCCCTGTTGCTGAGTGTTTAATTTCTGTTTCAAGACTTCACGACAATGCCTAGTCACCCATTCGGGAGATATAAGCCCTGAGCATTCAACTTTACCTTAACATGTTATAAGCGCCCCCTTTTCACTTCTGACGACTATGCGACATACCCTAATCGCCAAGTCGGGAGGTCTTTTCCCCTGGGGCACTTTTCTTCTCAGACTTTGCGACCATCGTTGGATCTTTTGATTATTTCATCTGACGGTAGTTGCTTAATCGCTCAATGTTTCTTACATGCCCTTAAATCATTTCCAGACACTGCGACCGAAGGCAAAGCACCTTAGTCTCGAAGTCGCTGAATCCATTTTCTCCTTCTCGCGACCATGCAATAATCTTTTAAATATCCACCCGCCTTACGACACATGTCACTCGATCATTGGTTCACTTACTGCATACTAGAGGACTGAGTCATCATCTTGCTCTGGAGACATCCCGACTAAGCAATACTGTAAACTTCAAACGGTCAGTCGCGAAGTCTTGGTTAAAATCTCTTAACCGCCGTTTCATTTCGAGACCACGCAACTGAAGGCCTGCCTTAACTGTTAGCTTTGGCTTGATTTGGCGATAACGCAACATGAAGTAATCACAAAGTCTGAAGACATTTTCATGACCGTTAAAAATCTCCCGCGATCACCCGACTAAGCAGTGGGTCCCATTTACATAAATCCTTATGACATAGTTATTCTGCAACTACCTGACATAAAAGAAATCGCCGAGTCTTGGAACACTGAAGGAATATTCTGATTTTGAATGAGACCACGCGAAAAAAGGAAAAAGAAAATTCAGGAAGACAAATGGAATAGTCGGCTGGAGTAACGCGATGAGGTGACTTAATTGAAACACATGCCTTAAGTGAATGGAAAAATTAACGCTGAAACATAAGACATGACCTAGGGTTTAAATTCATCGTTTAACACTTGGACAGTCTAGGGTTTTTCAGGGTTTTGCAATTTGAGCAAGGTATAGACTTGAAAACCTGAAACATGGCAGAGGTAAGGGCATAATGAATGAGAGATAGCTAAATTGAGCCCACCATAGCACAGGGAGCAGGACAAGGAACCAGGGAAACTAGCAAAAATAGGAAATACAACCAACACTTCCCAAGATAAAATGTGATCCACTATTATTTCACATTATGCATTCTAAAACCCTCTTTCTCCTTCCAATAATATCTTTGCTAAATGTTTAAATTATCTTTTCTTTATCCCCAAATAGATTCCATGAGCCATATGCTATATTTCATATCCATCAATCTCCTCACATAGCGAAATCCTTTTCCTTTTCTCCCTTCTGACAAAATCTCTTATTCTCCAAGGTAATGCAAAATATACATAATAATAACAAAATTAAAATAGATATTAACTTTACTCCAACTCCTAAAAACTCACACTTGACATTTGGTTTTATTTTAGTTCTACCCAAATGCATAAATTTGCACCTTCCAAGATTATAACTCCACTTTACTTTTGGCTATATCTTTTTTCAGCATCTTAATCAAAACTAGTCTTAAAGTTTAAATTGGGATGGCCTTACAAGGAGATTACATTGAATTTAAAAAATCAATTTTGACTAAATATAGAAACCTTTTTATTCCCACAATAGTTATTGTAAAATCATTTTATTTATTTTTAGGAAGTTAGTGTTTGAACAAGATAATTTCTATTTAGTATCAAAATACCCTAATATAGTGGGGAAATTTCTAACCCCACTCTAAATATACCCCTTTAGATTACATAATTAGAAATTAGGGACTCGTGTTTAGTTAAAAAAAAAGATACTAATTTATTTTACAGTTTATAAAAGATTGGCCCATGAGACACCTGAATCCATAGGTAGGGACTCCTATTTACTTGAACAAACATTCTAATGTATTATGTAGTGAATTAAAACTTATTTATGAGACACATAACTCCATAAAAATGTTCTTGTAGCCTCTCCATGGGACCCCATCCTAATTAAGCAAAATACAATAAATCAAGCTCAAATTAGACCATATCGATTAATTATAATCAGGGCTCATAATATGATAAGGTGCAAAAATTATTTTAGAAAAGTAAAAACAATGGGATAAAATATATAATTTTGTGATTGAAGAATGATTAATTTTTAAGAAGAAGCTAGAACATTTTTTCGTTAAAATTTTGATTTCTCTATCAATTAAGGACTCAAAATTTGTGTTGTGTTAGAGTTTTAGATCATAGGTCTAGATTTCATCTATAGCTACATATTCATCCTATATCCCAATATTTGACCATGTGTAATACCAAACTATACTATGTCATTTTCCCTGATAGGTTTGTGTCTACTTTCTTTCTTGTCTTGATTTGAGGGCTAGTAGTACTTAAAAATGCTTTGAAAGGTTTTTTTTTTCATAAGGAGACAAGATGTCCCAGGTCTACCCCAAAAATGTGTAAAAAAATAAACACAATAGGTTAGAGCCCTAAGATGATGTGTTAGATTCATTGTGAAAGTGCATCAAAATCAATTGTTCTGCTATCGATTTCTCCTTTAATCCTCTGGATTAGAGAGAGATCTTAATAGATGAGGTATGTGAATTGAAATAAAAAACATTTTTTTAAACTACCTAAATAAGGTATATCACCCCTATAAACTATAATGCACCAAGTAAATTTTTTAACGTTAGTGGTGATGCTGGTGCGACATGTCCTTTGGTACCACATCGGATGGGGTGAGCTAGACCTGGTGACCTTGTGCTTTACCACAGGAAGCTCTGCAATTAAATATTAGTGCATCACACCAAATTTTGTAAAATGTGTTTAATCAACTCAAAGTAGGAAAATGAAGGGGTTAATTAGTGAAAATTGAGTTTTAAATTTTGGAAAGAAAAAGATCAAATCCATAATTAAAAAATACTTTGGTCTATGAAATAGTCAAATCAATATGGATAATAGCTATATTAAGATAGACACATAAGTAAATGTGATGATATTGATGATACAACAAATATGAAGAATTTTTTTTGCGAGGATAAGGTAAGAGCTAAATGCATAGAGATATGTGTGTATGTAGAAAGATAAAGGATAGAGAAACAAACCCAACTTTGTACAAGATTGTTCCATTTGGCAATATGTACTTGTATTGCAATATTTCTTTAAATTAGGTCCAAAACTAAATGCAAGATGACATGGATATAAATTTTTACCATTCCATTCTATATCCACTTTAAGGTGCATAAAAATTCAAAAGTGATCATGCATCCCAAATTATGTAGCACTCACAAATGTGTATGTTAAGTAATAATTTAGACATCAAAATGTATAAAACAAAATCTATACAAATTAATAAATCCTATAAAGCGACATCATATTGGCAATCTAGGAAATAAGGATGATAGAATATAAATAATGTTAGGAAATTGCACTTGCTCAAAAAATGTTAATGGTGTGTTTGAAATGGTAAAAATTGAATGGAAAGGTGCATGAAAAGGCATGTCATATGGAAATTCTCTGCTTATTTGTGATAATGAGTCTTTATAAGACCATGTGAGATTTGTTGAGAATTCATTTAGATAAGTTTAGATCCAGGTGAATAAAGAAAGTTATGAAAACAAATTATGGAAGTTACAAGGGTTAAAATATGTAAATAAGAACATTTTATTCCAAAATAAAGAAAATGAACTAGATCAAATATCAAATGCATGAATGAAATAATATAAATTGACCTATTTTATGCATGACTAAATGAGATAATATGTCTAAAAGTCACGAGTTTAACTATGAATTAGTGGATCGGCTAACATAATCTAATTAAGAGGTCAAAGTTTGAATTTTGAAATAGTGGAGAGTACTTAACTCAATATCATTGAGATAGAAGTGGACTTGATAGAACAGAGGTAGTACCATCTAGCATTGATCTAAGATTGATGTGTTACTCAACTGATGGTGATGATGATGAAGATCAAGATCAGAGGTATACAAGATTGTAGAAATGATTAGATCAGTTGTTATTTTGTCATTGATGTTAAGCAATTAATTTATGGTTCATATTAAGTTTCCACATCATTCAGAGTATGAGTTAATTGGGCAGTTATTACAGATCAGACAATGATAAGATCATATTGGTATAGTTGTTTTCTACTTTAAATTTGATGTTATCAAGTCGATAAAGAAGAATGATCAAGTTGGTAAAGGGAATAGTTCAGTTACCAAGAAGGAAGAAGTCAGTTGGTAAAGCATACCGAGTAGTTGGTAAAGACATGAGAAAGACAAGCACCAAACAGTGCATGATAGTTACCGATCTGAGAGTTTATGTTACCGAGTGGAACAAATATCATAAATAGGAATAAGAACACATTTAATGAAGAGACACAGTGATCTGGAAGATTCCAAGGATGAAGAAGAGTTAGTTAGAGAGATCTACGCTTAGGAAAATTCAAGGTGATGATCTATGGTAAAGATTAAGCGGCAAAAGTGATGTTGTGAGTTCCAAGAAAAGTTCAAGTTCTGAGGTGATGAAAAAACATTTTACCGAGTATCAAATTCATTGAATTAGTACATAAAAGTTGATCTGACAGTTGAGATTAAATGAAGGAAAACCTAATCAAGGATATTAAGAGGCAAAAATATAGTCTATATAAAGAATGAGTTTTAATGAAGAAAGATGTTGGCAATTTGAAGTGTGGATGTGCTACCGAGTAAAGTGGTGAAGAAGAAAATGTGAAATCTGAGTCTACAATAGAGACTAATGAAGTGTTGATGCCACTATTCAAAGAGTGCATAAGGGATCTGACCAAGAAAGAGGTAGTTGCAATATTATAGATCAAATTCTATATTGTTTCTTATTAACATTTGTAGTAGGAAAATTTCTTAACCGAGTGGACTTAATAGTCTTATTTTAAAATCCTTGTGAAAGGTGACATTCTAAAAGAGTGTTCAAATCCCTTTAACAAGCTACTTCTAATAGGGTGAAGATCCTAACAGATCTGAGGCAAATCCCCTAACAGGGTCACATTTGATAATGTGCATTGTAATATTTAACATGATTGGCTCTTAACTGAGCATACTTCAGAAGAGTATTTTTATTTGTGGGTGACAATTCCCACAGAGACTATTTCCCAAATTGGGTTTCCTCATTAAATACTGGTGTCATATGTGTTGAATGTTTATTGTGCATGATATTTTCTAATTACTTAAGTTGCTGATTGATATAGTGAAGTTATTGTTGATTCAATTGATAAAGATGTTTGCCTTACCAAGCTGAATCAATATTTAAGTTTTTAAGGTTTAAATAATCATTGTTTACTAATTCACCCCCCCTCTCAGTAAACCAAAAATTTCTATCAGAGCCCTGTAATCTAAAGAGATAAGTTTAAAAGACTTGAGTATCTGTAGATGTATAAGAGGGAGGCACCAAAGTTGAATAGGTATTAATTCTCTACATAGAAAAGCAGGATGAGGCTGCACTTATCTGGAATTGGAGAGTATTCATTATACTATCTTGACAATGAGTATTCACCACCATCATTTGGGCCTATGACACTTGAGAAAATAAGAGAAAGGCAAGATCACATACAAGTTATAATTGAGATGTCCTCTTCTCTCACCGACTTGGAGTTCAATGATCTTAAGGGATGTGATACAAAAAAACAAATGTGGGATAAGATTACATTGGTATATGGTGGAGATCAACATGTTTATAAGGCAAAATCTGAAAGTTTGAGAGGCAAATTTGATGCTATGAGAATGAAAGAAGGTGAAACTGTTGCACAATATAGTGTAAGATTGTAGGAAATTATGAATGCTATCAGAGGTGCTGGAGGAAATATTGAAGAAGAAGATGTAAGATCAAAACCATTGAGGACATTATTATCCATATATGCCATCTGAGTGTCTGCAATACAAGAACTAAGATCTATTCCTCATATGTTTGTTTCACTGGATGCTACAATTTGTAAGTTGATTTCCTTTGAGCTAAATGACTTTGATAATAGTTTACATGCCACTACTAGGATTGAGTTTGCATTCAATTAATCTTTGAAAATTGGAAGCTCTAGAGAGTCTAGATCAGGTGATGGTTATGCAAGTAGTGCTAGTGAAAGATTTTACAGGTTCAAAAGTGAGATAGAAGACTTGTATGTCGAAGATGAAATAAACCAAGAAGAGTTTGAAGATCTACTAGCTAGAAGAATACCAAGAGGAAAAAGAAAGTACCGAGGTAAGATACCTTTGAAATACTTTAACTATAACAAGATTGGTCACATTGCAGCTAGATGTCCTGGCAATGAAAATGATGAGAAGAAAGACAATCGAGGTAATAACAAAAGAGAAAACAAATTTAGGAGATACAAAGATTTCAAGAAAAAAAGGTTGAAGACATTATATTTTTCCATTAGTATATGCAAGGAAAATATGATTAACACCATCGGTTCATACTACATCGACAGACAAGGCACAAAACTACCCGACGCCAAGGTTACTAATATTGCTAAGTACAAAGCATCCCAACGCAACACTATTCAGTGTTACCCGATGACAAAAAAGATAAAGGAACCCGATGAGTGACCAACAATGCAACCCGACGAAACAATAAAGAGTGAAACCTGACAGATCAAGGGAACCCGATGATCAGTTCAAAGAAGGAAAACCGACAGACTTTCAGTTCACACTGACGATCAAGAATCAACAGTCAGTTACATCCCGCAAAAAGTAGATCTGACTTTCCACATCAGATAAATCACTAAAGTTTGATATTTAGCTTCTTGATTTGTTTTAAATCCATTACGTAAGGGAAACACAATGTAATTATTATTGTTTTTATCCATTTAACTAATTTAAAAGATGTAAACTAAAGGATCAAGGTCAAGTTGTATACCTTGGATCTAGAGTTAACATTGTAATGCGTGATTCTAAAATAGGCCAAATAACTTGTATAAATATATGCTCAATCAATTGTGAACATGTTGTTCGATGATGATTGTAGCCACTGAGAGCATCTAAGGATTAGACAAGAGAATGCATGCAACAACACAGACAAAGATCAAATCAGTTTTCAAGAATAGAACCAAGGCTACCGACAAGCAGGAAAATGTATTAATCAATCACTATAGGTGATAGTCATATACTATAAGCTTTAATGGATTTGTAATTAGAAATTATAGATTGCATATAGTCAGGTCAAACATATTGTACACATTCTAACAAGTGGGGTACACTTAAGAAATCCTTTCAAGGAAGGTGGACTTAACAGTCCTATTGTAAATCTCTTAACCGAGTGCACACTTAACAGTGTTGCTAAAGCTCTTAACAGAGTAGATCCTAACAGGTCTCCACATCAATACTCCTAACAGGGTAGATCATCAGAAGTGATCAAATTGTAAGCCTTAACCGACTCCCTTCCATTCTGCAGATAGTGAATTTTTGTGGGTGCCATCCCCACTGTAGTTTTTACTTCCTAACAAGAGTTTTCTGTGATATCATATCTTATGTTATGTGTCTATTACTTTCATGAATGTTTCTATGAATGTTAAATTAATACTACATGCATAAGAAAGAACATAAGAGATGGTCGGTAATACAACAAAGATTGATTACTAATGATGAAAGGTGAAAAGTGTTAAAAGTTTTAGAGGTATTGATTCACCCCTCCGCTCTCAGTAGTACTTCCCATTAATCCCAACAATTGGTATCAGAGCTAAGTCTCTTCTTGGAAAGCTTAAAGGCATAAGAGAAAAGATCATACAATGGAGAAGTACAAACTTGATAAAAATATTGAGAATAAAAAGCTTGAAATTTAGATGTTTTATGAATAGTATAAAGAAGAAAGAATCAACATGAGACAGTTATTGGATGAGAGAAAGACTATGTCATTTCGCTATAATGAGATAGATTATCGTGAGGAAGAGATCCCAGATTTCTTTGAGTCTTCAGGATCAAATTCAAGAAAGGCATTAGATACATAAGAAAAAAGCATCACAAGCCTAACTGAAATCAATCTACATCTAGCTAGACAAGTCAAATCTTTGCAAATCAGTCAAGAGACACAGATGGTAAGGATGATTGATGTCATGAACAATGCAAGGCAAGATGAACAAGAAAGAACACTAGCTATTGATGATAGAAGAAAGATCACATAAAAGCTATAAGAAAAGGATTCTAAGATACAAATACTTACAGAGCATCACCATGAGGTAACTAATCATATTATTCTTATGAGTCAAGAAGCAAACAGAATGAATATGGAACTCATTGAAAGAATACAAATTATTGACGAACTAAGAGAAGAGAATGAAAAACTAAAGCATGAGGTTAGAATTCAACAACAACATAATGATATGATTAAGAAAGCTGAAGAGAGTACAAAAAGGATGGATGAATTATTGAATGCACAAAGAAGATCCAACACCAACACTGGACTAGGGTACACTGAGCATGGAGACTCATCAAATGAAGCTAATCCAAAAGATGACTACATCAATAATAGACCAAGGAAGCTGACATGCAATCACTATGGAAAGCAAGGCCACACCTCAAATGTCTATAGGAGCAAAGAAAAAGGTATTCCTAAATCCACATTTACATTCATAGGACATTGTTATAATTGTAGCATATGAATGTAAATCAAAGGTGAAAGAACCAAAGAAGGAAACCTATATGGACAAGTATTGTCCCACCTGCAAAATGCATGGGCACACATCTGTGGAATGCAGGAAGAAGAAAATTGAAGCGTGGAAACCTAAAAATAAATAAAATGCATACAAACCAATCAGAGTCAATAATTCATATGTTTGGGACTACAATACATGGATAAACTACACAACATATGGTAGATATGGTCACATTGCTGACAACTATATGAGAACATCGACCAAAAGGTCTAGAGGATGGACCAACCTGGGAATGGCATGTTTTCATTGTCATAAGGTTGGACATTTAAAGGACTACAGAGACTGAATAACAAAAAACACCACTTTTACAAATGGTAACACCATTGAAGACATCAAGAAAATGAGAAAGCAAATGTGGAGGAAAGCTTCAACCATTGAGGAAGCTGGACCAAGAAATGTAGTAGGTGACACCTCATCCCATGGATCTAGTGACCACCACCCCCCCTAAAGATGAATAAGTAAGTATGGAACTGCACTACACCAAGTCATATTTTGCATCAGTTCCATTCTACAAATTGATAGATAGTCAAAATATGCATGAATAAAGATGCATATTATGTTACTTGTTACAATTATGAGAAAACAACCCCCTCGGTAAACACATACCTAAAATCATTGGTGAACATAAAAGGATGAGCTGTCTACACTTGCTGAGAATTGTCGGTCAACACATAAAAAGGCTAAGTCGCTAATGTAACCTGACACCCGTCGGTAAGGAAGCAAAGCTACAATGTTGTCTTGACACTACACCAAAATCCATTGGTAAAAGCTACAATCTTAACAGCTATCTTGAGCATCTTGTCAACACCAAAAATGTTATTTGAGAGCCTTCTCGATGAACTCCATCTTCATGACCTGACGAGTTGTTGAGAATTTATGACAGACTTAGGGCAAAAGTCTATAAAGACTCAACGAAAGCACTTCATTCTTAACACGTGATTTGAGCAAATAGAGCAAAGTGAAAATAGAGTGAAAAGAGAGAATTTAGCAAAGCAACCTCGACTCGATCCAATGCACTCCAAACCATTCACTCACAAGCTACACAAATTGAAGTAAGTATCGAGCACACTGAAGAACTCTATTATTATTTTCGAAAAAGCCCTTAATTCGAAACATAATGGCAACCACTTCAAGAATAGTAAATTGAAGAGTGATAAGAAGAATGTCATTAAGTTGATAAAGAATAACACTTGTGTGGAACCTAAATACAAGATATTCCCAGAGATTGCAACGCAACCTGATGATTCTGGCACATTTTTGAAAATTCCACCTAGGGTTTTGCTGATAGAAGATGTAAGATCGTATATCCACTGCAAGAGCGCTGAGATTGGTGATCTAAAGATAGATCAAGCTTATAAGAAGCTATGTGATGAACAAGGGAACTTGAAGGAAGAACATAAATACTTACAATTAAAAGGGATAACAAATGCCCTATATTTCTTGAGGGTTTTCAAAACCAACTGGATTAGGTTAGTTCTAAGCAGAATGCATGATCATAAGTTATGGCTGGATGAACCCAAGCAGATTACAAAGGATGTGTTACATGTTGTAACAAGTTACCCTATTACCGACAAACCTAAAGCCCATAAGCATCCCTCTTGACCAGAAGTTGAAAATCTCACCAATCCTGTATGGGATAATTGAGGACTTAAGGTGAACACCATCACAAATGAGGAACTGAGGTTCGGTGCATGCGTGATAGGTTACAAAATCTTTCAGGCTAGCAGGCTAAACAACATAGCATCAAAAATAGTAAGCACAACTTACAAAATTGTCACAAAGGGAATACAGATGGATCTATGTGAGATCCTGCTAAAGCAACTTGATGAGAATATGATAACAATCAGGTCTGCCAAGACAAACACATGTAAGTTCAAATCAAATCAATTTTCAAGAACAAAACCAATGCTACCGAAAAGCAGGAAAAGGTATTAATCAATCACTATAGGTGATATTCATATACTATAAGCTTTAATGGATCTGTAATCAACAATTATAGATTGCATACAGTCAGGTCAAACATATTGTACACATTCTAACAAGTGGGGTACACTTAAGAAATCCTTTCAAGGAAGGTGGACTTAACAGTCCTATTGTAAATCTCTTAACCGAGTGCACACTTAACAATGTTGCTAAAGCTCTTAATAGAGTAGATCCTAATAGGTCTCCACAAAAATACTCCTAACAAGTTAGATCATCAAAAGTGATCAAGTTGTAAGCCTTAACCAACTCCCTTCCATTCTGCAGATAGTGAATTCTTGTGGGTGCCATCCCCACCATAGTTTTTTACTTCCTAACAGGAGTTTTCTACGATATCATATCTTGTGTTATGTGTCTATTACTTTCATGAATGTTTCTATGAATGTTGCATACAATTAAGCTTATGAATTAATACTACATACATAAGAAAGAACATCAGAGATGGTCAGTAATACAATAAAGATTGATTATTAATGATGAAAGGTGAAAAGTGTTAAAAGTTTTAGAGGTACTGATTCACCCCTCCCCTCTCAGTACTACTTCCCATTAATCCCAACAAAGGTAAGAAGTCATGTTACAATGCTAATGAAGGAATAATCAATGATGATACAAATGATGATGACCGTGAAGAGGTTGTGTATGTTGCTATCAAGGATGAGTCTGATGGAGGAAGGTATGAAGAATAAAAATCCCTACTCTCACATGTAAGCACAAATGATACCTAGATTATAGATAGTGGTTGTTCACACCATATGACTAGTGACACACTTAAGTTCATTACTATGGAAGAACGTAAAGGAGGATATGTTATATTTGGTAATGATACTCCATATCCTATGAAAGGTAAAGGTTCTATAATTCTGCTAGATAATACAAAATGTGATGATGTCTATTGGGTTGAAGGACTAAAGTATAATCTACTGAGTGTGGCATAGCTGAACAATACAGGACACGAAAGGTAAAAGTATTTGATCGGAATGGAGGTCTGATTGCCACTGAAGAACAATCTAAAGGTAACTTATTTTACCTTGATACTTCTACAAAGAGTTGTCTATTTGTTAAAATTGAGGATGTATGGTTATGGAACAAGAGATCCCATCATGTGAATTTTGATAAATTAATTAAGGTGAGCAAAATGAATAGAGTTAGAGCTTACCGAGATTGGATAAACCTGAAAATGTCATGCACAAAGGATGTCAAGTTGGTAAGATGACAAAGTCAAGTTTTACAAGCAAATATTATATTACACAAGGAATTTTGGAGTTAGTGCACACTGACCTATGAGAACACAAAGTTACTATGGTGATAGATATTTCATTTTATTTGTTGATGATTATTCAAGAATAATGTCGTCATGTTTTTGAAAGAAAAATATGATGCTTTTCAAATGTTTAAGTGGTATAAGGCAAGAGTTAAAAATGATACTGGAAGACAATTGAAGTGTCTGAGATCTGATAGAGGATGAGAGTTTACATATGATGATTTTACACTCTTCTACAATGAACATGGAATAAAGAGACAAATGTCTGCACCAAGGATACCACAACAAAATGGTATAACATAAAGAAGAAACAAATCCATTGTTGATTGTGCAAGAACATTAATGATTGAGAAGGATATTTCTCAAACATTTTGGAGATGAGTAGTCAACACTGCAGTTTACACACTAAACCAAGTACAACTGAAGAAAGGTACAAATAAGACTCTATATGAGATCTGGTATGATCATAAACCGAATGTAAGTCATTTCAAAATATTTGGAAGTAGATGTTACATTCTAAAAAATGCTAGAGATGGAAAGTTTGATTCTAAAGGAGATTAAGGAATATTCTTAGGGTATTCTACAAGGAGCAAAGCTTACAAGTGTTTGAACAAGTCTACTAATAAAATTGTACAAAGTGCAAATGTAAGGGTTGATGAATTTGCAAAGAAGAATGATAAAGACAACAAGAATGAACCCGAGGAATACCAAATATTTGTATATGTTCAACCTGAGATTCATGATACCTTACCTAAAGCACAAACCAAGGAGGAAGCTGAACAGAGAGAGCCACCACCGAAGGATGAAAATGAAGAAATTCCACCACCTACCAAGCATTGTCTAGCCAAGTATGTGAAAAGACACCACTCACCGAGAAAGATTATTGGAGACAAGAATGGTGGAGTTATGACAATAACTAAGGTAAGAGATATATGCACCCTAAAATGGTCGCCTGGACTGTGGGCCCCATTTATCATTTTATCAATTTATTAGATTCCTAAATCAATAGTTTGCAACATTTTCAATTCAAATCAATTTCCTTGATCAAATTGTAATTAATTCAATTATTTTAATATTTCCTAAGGTTTGATCATTTTTATTTAATTAAAAGATTTAATCTCCCTTTTAATTAAATAAAATTCATCTTATTTAATTAAATTAAATTCCTCCTATTTAATTAAATAAAATTCTTCTAATTTATTTAATTAAAAGAAAACCCCCTTTTTAATTAAATAAATAAAAATCCCCACTTAAAGCACTTTATTTGATGAAAAAGGAAATAAATTAAATAAAAATCCCTTTTTCTTCACATCCTCCTAAGTGGTGGGATTTTTGCCTCTTAATCATAG
>MU226770.1:1138136-1162371 GCA_018584345.1 Thuja plicata
GCTGAGAGGGGGGGGGGGGGTGAATCAGATCTTTAAATTTAAACACTTAAAACAAACTGATCGACATTCATACATATATGAATCTAATGTAACATCAAATAACATTCACACAATGAAATAAATAACTCATAACACAAGAACTTGGTAACCCAGAAACCCAAATAGGTAAAACTGGGGTGGGGATGACACCCAAAAAATTCTTCACTATTGCAGCAATAAAGTGTGCCTGCTAGGGCTACAAAAGTTGACTACAAAATGCAATCTACCTAGTTAAAGGTTTGCCCGGTTAAGAGCTAAAGATCATTACAATCTACCCTGTGAAAGGATTTCAACTTACAATAAAGTAAGCACTCTATTAGGAGATTTAGAAAGGTCTGCTAGAACCACTCTGTTAAGAGATTTTCACCTGATACAATGATTAGAATGTTTCAAGTAATGATCCTTTGTTATGCACTCAGCTCTTGATGACATATCTCCTCTTTCTAGTACCTTCTATGATCTCACAATATGATATGTCTTTTCTCTGTTGTTCATTGTTCTGTCACTCTGCTTGATCTATACTTCTTACCAAAATAACCCTCTGTGTATTTCACTTGAAAATGCAGTCACCACTTCTCTCCACACACACAAAATAGGGTTAAGAAGCAATCTTGCATAACTAACTCCGTAGAAAAATATTAAATGCGTACATAAGCCAGCCCAAAAAGCTTATACAAGTCGGCCTAAACACTTATCCTCAAAGTTTGAATTGATCCAGACATGTATACAAAAAATGTTCTGCTCGACACTTAGCATCTCTATCGCTCAACACTAAGTATCCTACTCGGCTCGGCATGATATAACTCGGCAACCTGAATACTGCTCGGCAATGTTGCTCGGCCTTGGATAGTTTTAGCTTGGCCACAGTGTTAGCCAACTAAAAATACCTAAGTAAATGACTAAGTGTTGGTAACTAATCATCAACAAAACATAGAGATTAACAATCTCCCCCTTTCATATTAGTGGCAAAAACACACTTATCATTTCTTCATTTCATTCCATCAAAAATTTTGCCTAAGTATACGAAGTACTCCCCCTAGGAATATACTCAAAATTATACATACAAAAAGTTACATAGAATACATGCCTTCAAAATATATACAAATGTACTTGTTCTATACTGATTTATCATACTGTATCCTTACCAACTTCTATATCCTTACCAACTTCCCCCTTGTTTTTGTCACTGATTGCAGGTGGGGTTAAGTTATACTTATCCAAAAATTGTTTATGAAGCTGTAGGGTGGATGCAAATGTAGTGTCCCAACTATCCTTGGAAATCTTCATAACTTCCAATTTTATCTCTAGCTCGGCAGCTAGACTCACTAAGCTTTCTGCAATTGAGAGATTTGAATTTCTCTGTGACAACTCTTTTGCAGCTGAAAGTTCCTTCTGTATTACCTCTAAGTGAGGCAACAAGCTTGTTTGAATGGTGATCAATTTGGTCCTAATCCAACCATCTTCAGCCATAAGCTCAACAATTCTTTGTTGTGCATTGATCAACTTAGTAGAATATAAGGAGCTATATTTAGCATCCTTACCCAAAGTATTGCCAGTTGATTTCAAATCTAACTGTAGCTTCTCAACAAGCTGTAGATTATCCTTTGTGAATAATTCAACATCACATAGCTTCCTATACAAGGAATAAACATTTGCTGTAACTTACTCCAAAATTTCTACAAGAGTAGAAAGTTAAACCTGTTTTGTTGCAATCTCTGCTGAGATTTTCTCTAGAACTTTGCTCTCGAATCTCCTCTCGGACCATTGTAGAAGTTTTTCATTGATATTTATATCATCATCAGTTACCTTCTATACAATGTGAACTAACTGATCAATAATGGGAGCTTGAGGCATTTCATCTTCTAAGTCAAAAGCCTTTGCAAATATATCCTTGATATCATGTAACACCTGCTTTTGCTTATGTTCTATTTTCATTTCTTCCAGTCTCTTCTTCCTCTTAAGCAATTCCTGAAGAGTCCCTATTGTTTAAAAGACAATTCATTAGGATCCCATTGTGGAATCACAATTAGCTCATCTAATGTGACATCGAGAATTTGAGACTTCTTCCTCATAACTTTCCTTCTCTTCAATTCTGGCGAGCTGATGCTCGGCTGCATCTTATTAATACCTTTTCCTGTGACAGTATCAATATCCATTGCCTCTTTCAATTCTATCAATATTGTCTAAGGATCAAGCATACCTCCAGTTTTAGGACCTGTAGGAGTGGATGATGCAGAGTGTGGTAGATCAACCAACACTTGCAGTGCCTCTTGTTCCTTATGCTTGTCAACATTATCCTTCATCACCACACCACTATCAAAAACAATTTTTACAATCTCTAAAATAGGTGGATTTTGGGAAGTTACCTCTTGTGCATCTGTTTGTTGTTTCTCTTTGCCTATCTGATCATTGATGATTTCAAGTTCCTCATCATTTTTCTCTCCAGATGCAGTGGTCTTTCCTCCTTCAGTCTCAGTTGCCTTAATAGGTGACTCAATATTTGTATCACTCGACATATCCTATCCCTCGGCATTCAAATTGCTGGAATCATCAATTGTGAAGTCAATTGGACTGTCTACAGTCAGATCAATAGAATTTTCTGAGTCTAATGCATCTTTAGTCTTGTCCTATTCAGTAGCAATTTGATCTTGTGTCATCTGTGGCTCAGGGGTAATCTCCACTTCTTTAGCCTTCTGATCAGATGTTCCTTCATTAGATTTCTTATCTTTTGAAACTACCAGTCCAAAGATTTCCTTCCAAATCCTACTACTCTGTTGTACTAACCCTTCAATATCATTTTTCAAAACACTATAACCTCTGAGGTTAGGAACAAACCTATTCTTATATTCTTCAATGAATTTTTCTCTCTGTTTTGATGTGAACTCAGGTATCACCTTGGTTAATGTCCCTTCCCTCATCTATCTCTCTGTAGTAAGTGAAAATTCCCATTTTCTTGTCAGAAACTCATATAGTTCATTTGACACATAGTTTCCTATCTCTATAGGAGTTAACTTAAAAGTACTCATCATATCTAAAAGTGCTTCCTGAACTTTATGCTTATCTCCAATACTCAGTTTCTCATACTTAATGAATTTGAAAGTAGCTAACCCTGCTGAGTTTCTCAAATTGTCACATACCTCATCAATATTAGTAGGTTTCTTGAATTGTGCTGTGGGTATGTTGCTGGGTTCATCAGTTTTAGTCTTTTCATCATCACTATCTTGCTCCAAGAGCAGTCTCCTCGTTGGTTTCTTTACTGGTTTACTCGGCTCAACCTTAGGAGAAAATTTAGTTTTCTTTCCAAAACTGCTTTCTCCAACCTTCTTCTTTCCATACACTTTTGTTTGTACTGCTGGAGAAGTAACAGTAGATTCTCTAGTCCTTGGACGATTAGCTACAGGAGGTGTAACCTTAGATTTAGCTTTACTCGGCTTGGTTACTTTGACAATTGTTGGTTTCTTACTCTTAGCTTTCTCAGTGATATCCTCAGATGCACTGACTTCCTCTTCTATAGATATATCTTCTCCTTGTCCAGTGGATAGGCCTAAAGGTGCATCTTCAGGTTCCTCATCACTATTCAAACCAATCATTTTCTTCAGATTTTTCACAATCTTCTTCCTTTTTCTCTCCATGGTTCCCTCCTTCAAACTTCTTGAAATTTTTACTTTTGCTTCATCAAAATTACCAAATCTTTCAACTGTAGTATCAATTGCCTTGAAAAGGAGTGCAATGATGGCTATTGATGCTTCATCAATGTTAATTTCATAGGGAAATGATTCCAACCATGCTACCCTAGGTGTCACAGCCTAAATATAGGTGTGATTTGTATCAACTAGAAAACAAATTTCTTCATAGTGCGTCTCCACTAGTGATCTAGGAATCCTAGTACTTAATCTCATTCTCTTTTTAAATTCCAAAAAATAGTTCCCCATAATACTATTGAAATTACTTCCTAATTTCTCAATGCATTCACTTATCTGAACTGTAATGGCTCTATCCTTTTTCCAAACGATATCTCCCAATGTAGGAAATGTATGCTGAATGTAAAAAAATATGCAGACTAGTAAGGAACCAAACTTACATGATGAGCTCTTAGATTGTCTAATTGATGCTAGGTTCTCAGCTAGTTGTGTTTGTTGTAGCTCGGCAAGATCATATGTATGATTTTTCTTAACAATATTCCATGTCTGGTCAATGGCTGTGCAAGGAACACTATCCAGTCGACTCGACTGATAGAACTTATGTGCAATTACTCTTACTCCAAAATCAAGTTCTAAGTCTTTAATTATAGAGATAGTCATACCTCTGTTGTTCCATATGGCTCCAGTGTTCACTGTAATTTCCTCTTTACCGTTATCTCTCATTGTCCGTTTCCTGTTAACAACAAGATATCTAGTCACTTGATGAATCATGTTTTTAGTTATGTTGACTGGTCCATTGTCTAACCACATACACATATCATGAACTTAGCTAAGAATGACCTTAATCCATTCATCTTTGAAACCTTGTGGGAAATCTAGGGCATGAGTTAACCCTTTGTTGGCTAAATGTTTGAATTCTCCCTTTAGAACTCCATCAACACACAATTTGCTGTAGGATTTTCTCAGTTCACTATCACCTAATTCACCAATTTTAACCATGTAACAAGATCTTACATCATGGATCATAAGTACCTTTGGTGGAATAGATGAGATAGCTCTGGTCAGATCACTCTAAATTGCATTTTCAGGAACGGCTCGAAAATTGAGAGGTGCACACACATCATTCCATACTAACTGAACTTGCTTTAGTTCTTCCTCCATAATTTTGACTAGTGTGGAAGAGCTTGTAGCCATAATCTTGAAATTAGGGTTCAGAAAATGAAGAGCAAAGTACCTTGAAAAGTAGCACTTCGCACTGTTCACCTTAGGATTGCTGACAACACACTGACAAAATCTTCAGTGCTAACTTCGTTAAGATCAATTTTGCAACTTCTTCAATCACTCTGTGAATAATGAAAATCGCAAGGTAAAATGAAGAATAAACTGTTCATCCTTTATAGACTAGAAAGGTCAAGGTAGGTAAGCAATAAATGTTCTACCCATTGAGTTAGTGCAAGCTAGCTATCCTCACCTTTCTAATACAACTTGCATCCCACTTGGCTCACCATACTCGGCCACCACAGAACTTACTCGGCCAACAAACTCGACACACACTAAAAAACATGGCCTTAGTGTCCATGACTGGTGCTCGACACCTATAGTGCAATTAGCTCTTCTCGACATTTTTGTCTTTAAAATGTGTCATGGTGCATCTTCACATATGCAAATATAGACTTTTGCATATTTCATGTTAGGAACTGATGTAAGATAAGAATTTTAAATGCAGTTCCTTACATACCTCTTTTGCTTAGTTGGAGATGGTGTGATCACCTGATCCATTGGATTGGGTGACCTCGGCTGCACTAGCTTCACTACTGCATGGTTCAGATTTATTAACCCATGTCTGGTTCATCTATGTTCTAATCTGCTCAACAGTAGGAGCATGTACCCTAGTCTTACAATCTTTTCTTGTATGACCAATTTTTAGACAACTATGACGAACTAGGCTTCCATTCATCCAACTCTTAGACTTTCCTCTGAAATGTGTCCTTATGCAATTTTTTGGAACATGTCCATACTCACCACAGTAATGACAACTATGCCATGTGTTATAATCCCAATTGTAAATATTTCCTTTTCTTGGTGATTTCTCTTGTGCCTTAGATGTCCATTGCTGTTTACCTTTAGATCTGCAATCTTGTGCTCTATGACCATATTTCTGACAGTTATAACAATTACCATTGAATCTAGATGTGGAAGGTGCATTGCTTGCCTTTGTCTTACATTCACATGCTTGATGTCCAAACTTATTACAGTTAAAACAATAACCATTAAAGTTAGTTTTAGGACTGGACTTACCATTCTTGCTTCGGCAAATGTTTGCTATATGACCTGGTTTCCCACATTGGTGAAAAACAGGTTTGTTGATTCTTGGTTTTGCATACCTTCTTTCACCTATCTTAGATGATTCTCCTTCTTCAGTAGTTGTATGTTGTTCAGTGTGACCTAATCCAGAATAATCTTTAGGTCTCCTTGATGCTTCCACTAGTTGTTCAAAGTAGCTCAAAGCTGCATTGGGATCATTCACTTTGTTGTTAAGTTCTTTCTCAGATCTCAATTCATCTTTCAACTGACTATTCTCAGATCTAAGATTTACAATCTCCTTGTCTTTCCTACTGATCTCCTAATTCACAAGTAGCAGTTGACTTGCCATGTCAACTTGATTGACTGTCATTGTTTACACATCATGTGTTCTTTCATCAAGTCTGATAGTCATCATTCTTTTATCTTCTTCTACCATAGCCTTGTCATTTTTGGCTTTCTTTTTCTGTTCAACAACTTCACACATTCTTATTGATTGGGCTTCTTGTTCCTTTTTTAAGTTTCTGACTTCTTCACATAGTGCACTATTCTTTTCCAGTAGATCTGCTATTGCTGCATCACTCTCAGTAGAATCTCCATTCTAAAATAGATTTGAGGTGTCCTCTTCCTAATAATAAGTGTCATTCATTTGTTTGGCCAAATATTTCCTTGCTATCAAGGACTTCTTTAATTCATATCTTGCTGTCTCAAGTTGTTGTAGTGCTAGTTGAATATCAATCTTTTGATTATCAATGACTTTACCCATCTTGTAGATCTCCATCTCATGATTTGTATTCTCAAGCTGATTATGAATTTCTAGAGAACTAAGCTCTAATACCAATTGTTGGAAATATAATAATGGGAAAGCAAGATGCTGAGAGAGGGGGGGTGAATCAGATCTTCAAATTTAAACACTTAAAACAAAATGATCCACATTGATACATATATGAATATAATGTAACATCAAATAGCATTCACACAATGAAATAAATAACTCATAACACAAGAACTTGGTAACCCAGAAACCCAAATAGGTAAAACTGGGGTGGGGATGACACCCACAAAATTCTTCACTACTGCAGCAAGTGTGCCTGTTAGGGATACAAAAGTTGATTACAAAATGCAATCTACTTGGTTAAAGGTCTGCCCGGTTAAGAGCTAAAGATCATTACAATCTACCCTGTGAAAGGATTTCAACTTACAATAAAGTAAGCACTCTGTTAGAAGATTTAGAAAGGTCTTCTAGAACCACTCTTTTAAGAGATTTTTACCTGATAATATGATTAGAATGTTTCAAGTAATGATCTTTTGTTATGCACTCAGATGCTGATGACGAATCTCCTCTTTCCATTACCTTCTGTGATCTCACAATCTGATATGTCTTTTCTCTGCTATTCACTGTTCTGTCACTCTACTTGATCTATGCTTCTTAACAAAATAACCCTCTATGCATTTCACTTGAAAATGCAGTCACCACTTCTCTCCACACACACAAAATAGGGTTAAGAAGCAATCTTGCATAACTAACTCCGTAGAAAAATATTAAATGCGTACATAAGTCAGCCCAAAAAGCTTATACAAGTCAGCCTGAACACTTATCCTCAAAGTTTGAATCGATCCAGACATGTATACAAAAACTATTCTACTCGGCACTTAACATCTCTGTTGCTCGGCACTAAGTATCCTACTTGGCTTGGCATGATATAACTCAACAACTTGAATACTGATCGGCAATGTTGCTCGACAATGTTTCTCGACCTTGGATAGTTTTAGCTCAACCACAGTGATAGCCAACTAAAACTGCCTAAGTAAATGACTAAGTGTTGGTCACTAATCATCAATAGAACTTAGAGATTAACAATCTCCCCCTTTGATATTAGTGGCAAAAACACACTTATCATTTCTTCATTTCATTCCATCAAAAATGTTGCCTAAGTATATGAAGTACTCCCCCTAGGAATATACTCAAAATTATACATACAAAAAGTTACATAGAATACATGCCTTCAAAATATTTACAAATGCACCTGTTCTATACTGATTTATCATATTGTATCATTACCAACTTATGTATCCTTACCAACTTCCCCCTTACCAAATTCTGTATCCTTACCAACTTCCCCCTTATTTTTGTCACTGATTGCAGGTGGGGTTAAGTTATACTTATCCAAAAATTGTTTATGAAGCTGTAGGGTGGATGCAAATTTAGTGTCCCAACTGTCCTTGGCAATCTTCATAACTTCCAATTTTATCTCTAGCTCGGCAACTAGACTCACTAAGCTTTCTGCAGTTGAGAGATTTGAATTTCTCTATGACAACTCTTTTGCAGTTGAAAGTTCCTTTTGTATTACCTCCAAGTGAGGCAACAAGCTTGTTTGAATGGTGATCAATTTGGACCTAATCTGATCATCTTCAGCCATAAGCTTGGCAATTCTTCATTGTGCATTGATCAACTTAGTAGAATGTAAGGAGCTAGAGGTAGCATCCTTACCCAAAGTATTTCCAGTTGATTTCAAATCTAACTGTAGCATCTCAACAAGCTGTAGATTATCCTTTGTGAAGAATTCAAAATCACATAGCTTCCTGTACAAAGAATAAATGTTTGCTGTAACTCCCTCCAAAATTTCTATAAGAGTAGAAAGTTCAACCTATTTCGTTGCAATCTCTACTGAGATTTTCTCTAGAACTTTTCTCTCGAATCTCCTCTCAGACCATTGTAGAAGTTTTTCATTGATATTTATATCATCATCAGTTACCTTCTATACAATGTGAACTAACTGATCAATAATGGGAGCTTGAGGCATTTGATCTTCTAAGTCAAAAGCCTTTGCAAATATATCCTTGATATCATGTAACACCTGCTTTTGCTTCTGTTCTATTTTCATTTTTTCCTGTCTCTTCTTCCTCTTAAGCAATTCTTGAAGAGTCCCTATTTGTTCAAAAGACAATTCATTGGGATCCCATTGTGGAATCACAATTACCTCATCTAATGTGACATCGAGAATTTGAGACTTATTCCTCATAACTTTCCTTCTCTTCAATTCTGGCGAGCTGATGCTCGGCTGCATCTTATCAATACCTTTTCCTGTGACAGTATTAATATCCATTGCCTCTTTCAATTCTGTCAAGATTTTCTGAGGATAAGGGATACCTCTATTTTTAGGACCTATGGGAGTGGATGATGCAGAGTGTGGTAGATCAACCAACACTTGCAGTGCCTCTTGTTCCTTATGCTTGTCAACATTATCCTTAATCACTACACCACTATCGAAAACTGTTTTTACAATCTCTAAAATAGGTGGATTTTGTGAAGTTACCTCTTGTGCATCTATTTTCTATTTCTCTTTGCCTATATGATCATTGATGACTTCAAGTTCCTCATTAGTTTTCTCTCTAGATGTAGTGGTCTTTCCTCCTTCAGTCTCAGTTTCCTTAATAGGTGACTCAATATTTGTATCACTCGACATATCCTATCCCTCGGCATTCAAATTGCTGGAATCATCAATTGTGAAGTCAATTGGACTGACTGCAGTCAAATCGACAGAATTTGCTGAGTCTAATGCATCTTTAGTCTTGTCCTATTTAGTAGAAATTTGATCTTGTGTCATCTATGGCTCAGGGGTAATCTCCACTTCTTTAGCCTTCTGATCAGATGTTCCTTCATCAGATTTCTTATCTTTTGGAACTACCAGTCCAAAGATTTCCTTCCAAATCCTAGTACTCTATTGTACTAACCCTTCAATATCATTTTTGAAACTAGTATAACCTCTGAGCTTAGGAACAAACCTATTCTTATATTCTTCATTGAATTTTTCTCTCTGTTTTGATGTCAACTCAGGTATCACCTTGGCTAATGTCCCTTCCCTGATCTGTCTCTCTATAGTAAGTGCAAATTCCCATTTGCTTAACAGAAACTCATATAGTTCATTTGGCACATGGTTTCCTATGTCTATAGGAGTTAACTTAAAAGTACTCATCATATCTAAAAGTGCTTCCTAAACTTTATGCTTATCTCCAATACTCAGTTTCTCATACTTAATGAATTTGAAAGTAGCTAACCCTGTTGAGTTTCTCAAATTGTCACATACCTCATCAATATTAGCAGGTTTCTTGAATTATGCTATGGGTATGTTGCTGGGTTCATTAGTTTTAGTCTTTTCATCATCACTATCTTGCTCCAAGAGCAGTCTCCTCCTTGGTCTCTTTACTGGTTTACTTGGCTCAGCCTTAGGAGCAAATATAGTTTTCTTTCCAGAACTGCTTTCTCCAACCTTCTTCTTTCCATACACTTTTGTTTGTACTGCTGGAGAAGTAACAATAGATTCTCTAGTCCTAAGATGATTAGCTGTAGGAGGTGTAACCTTACATTTAGCTTTACTCGGCTTGGTTACTTTGACAATTGCTATTTTCTTACTCTTAGCTTTCTCAGTGATATCCTCAGATGCACTAACTTCCTCTTCTATAGATATATCTTCTCCTTGTCTAGTGGATAGGCCTAAAGGTGCATCCTCAGGTTCCTCATCACTATTCAAACCAACCATTTTCTTCAAATTTTTCACAATCTTCTTCCTTTTTCTCTCCATGGTTCCCTCCTTCAAACTTCTTGAAATTTTTACTTTTGCTTCATCAAAATTACCAAATCTTTCTTCTATAGTATCAATTGCCTCAGCTAGGAGTGCAATGATGACTGTTGATGCTTCATCAATGTTAATTTCATAGGGAAATGATTCCAACCATGCTACCCTAGGTGTCACAGCCTAAATATAGGTGTGATCTGTATCAACTAGAAAACAAATTTCTTCATAGTTCTTCTCCACTAGTGATCTAGGAATCCTAGTCCTTAATCTCATTCTCTTTTTAAATTCCACAAAATAGTCCCCCATAATACTATTGAAATTACTTCCTAATTTCTCAATGCATTCACTTATCTGAACTATAATGGGTCTATCCTTTTTCCAAACGATATCTCCCAATGTAGGAAATGTATGCTGAATGTAAAAAAATATGCAAACTAGTAAGGAACCAAAATTACATGATGAACTCTTAGCTTTTCTGATTGATGCTAGGTTCTCAGCTAGTTGTGTTTGCTGTAGCTCGGAAAGATCATATGTATGATTCTTCTTAACAATCTTCCATGCCTGGTCAACGGCTGTGCAAGGAACACTATCCAGTCGACTCGACTGATAGAACTTATGTGCAATTACTCTTACTTCAAAATCAAGTTCTAAGTCTTTAATTGTAGAGATATTCATACCTCTATTGTTCCATATAGCTCCAATGTTCAATATAATTTCCTCTTTACTGTTATCTCTCATTGTCCATATCCTGTTAACAACAAGATATCTAGTCACTCGATGAATCATGTTTTTAGTTATGTTGACTGGTCCATTGTCTAACCACATACACATATCATGAACTTGGCTAAGAATGACCTTAATCCATTCATCTTTGAAACCTTGTGGGAAATCTAGGGCATGAGTTAACCCTTTTTCGGCTAAATGTTTGAATTCTCCCTTTAGAACTCCATCAACACACAATTTGCTGTAGAATTTTCTCAGTTCACTATCACCTACTTCACCAATTTTAACAGTGTAACAAGATCTTACACCATGGATCATAAGTACCTTTGGTGGAATAGATGAGAGAGCTCCGGTCAGATCACTCTGAATTGCACTTTCAGGAATGGCTCAAAAATTGAGAGGTGCACACACATCATTCCGTACTAACTGAACTTGCTTTAGTTCTTCCTCCATACTTTTGACTGGTGCGGAAGATACTGGGGTCATATGTGTTGAATGTTTATTATGCATGATATTTTCTAATTACTTAAGTTGTTGATTGATATAGTGGAGTTATTGTTGAGTCGGTTGATAAAGAAGTTTGTCTTACCGAGCTGAATCAGTATTTAAGTTTTTAAGGTTTAAATAATCACTATTTAATGATTCACCCCCCTCAGTAAACCAACATGATGACACAATATTGGCATTTATGTACCTCATGTGAAGGTGTACACATGTTATTATTACCCACCTGGTGAGTAGAATTGACTATTTATAATACACTAAATTAATTTATTTTAGCTACAATATAACATTTAGAATAGAAACATATCCAAAATATGACATGAATATTACACCAACATCACCAATAAGTGCAACATAGGGGAAATGAGAAATGGGTCGCTACAAGTTAGTATCCAAGTTAGGTATCTATATAAAATGTGTTCCTTGCAAATGAAGAGAATGATAAAATGTGAGGGAAAACCCATTCCCAAGGTGAGGAAAGATTCAATAGTGTATCCTCATAAAAAGTTAGTACCCATAATTGGATGCTCTATTAGGTCCCATTTTGGTGATTTCAAGATTTAATGTTTGTTATGCTTTATCCTAACAACTCGATTCTTCTTTTCCTGCATCTACCTCATCATCACGATACCCGGATCCAATTTTATCACATTCTCATAGGAATTTTTTTTTTTAAATGTTTTTTTCCCAGGAACATAACATTTGAAATGTTATGTTCCCACATAAAATGGCTCAAATTTGAACTGGGGGTCTGTGTCTGTGTTTTGGTGAGAATTTAGGTCATGTGGTCAGTTTAAATTAATTTTGAAACCCAAAATGTTTGAGAGGTATATAAACACCCTATATCTCCTCATTTTAGTAACCAATAATAAGGATTATGATCAATTATAAGAAATCAAGTGATAGGCTAACATTGGGGTTCAAGATACAATAGTTTCAAATTGGCCTAGATTTAAACCGGAGGATTGTAAGCTTGTGATAGATGTCATTTCTATTTGTACAAGTATTGCAGCTAGTGAGATGAGTAAGGATGAAATGCATACTACAATAATAAACTTACAACAAACCGAAGTAGTTATGTGGTCAGGAACTGTCACTTCCTAGCGACAATATGACATAATCTAAACTCACAAGTCCAAAGAAACCTAATATGAAAATTAGAAAGCAATATAAAGCATGACTATTTAATCCATACAAATAATCGCATGAGAAATAAACAACAGACCATGCTTGCAAATAGAATAGACATGATATTTAATAAAGAACATAAATAAACATACATCTAATCTAATAGAAATCACCAGACATCTCAAGAAGTGGATCTTGCCTCCTCAGTATGTCTGGTGAGGGAGAACAAACAAATTTCTACTCTTCTTTGATTAGAATAATATCATTTTATTCATTCATAAACATTACAAAGTCTACGTACATAAATTTGTCTATATAAATCTCCTGCACTGCTCACACCAATATCTATGTTATAATCTGCGTCCAGAAATACGTGTTTTAGTTGAGATATATAGCTCAAGGTTATAATAATAGTTGGCTAAAATTATATAGTTTTTGTTTGTCCATCCTAAAAAATTTTTGGTGTACATACAAAAAAATGCCTCAGTTACAACATCAAACCAAAGTAGGAAGCACATGGATTTCTATTTCCACCAAACAACTAGCCAATTAACCATAGGTTTTCCTCAAGTAGATTTTACATATCTGACGTGGAAGTAGTTGGTGGTAGACAAGATTATAAATGACTGGGATATTGTGGAATAAAATGAGGAGACATATTTCATTAATAATAAATAAAAAGGTTAGAATCAACATTAAAATATCACCCAAGCGTTGATATGTGCAACTATGTAAGCATGTTCAATGCTTCTTAAATATTCTTTGGTCAACATCATTGGAAGAAATAATTATTTGATCTAATATGGCAAGATTCCATGTAGGAATATTGAGTGACAAATTACTGTAGGTAAGGTGACAAGAATTTTTGTATGTTGCAAGATATAGGGCTTAAAATGACAACATTTATTAGTAAAAATAATTAATAATTATTTTCCATATTTTAATCTTAAAACTATATTAAATACCTCTTATATATATGTTACCCTATGCAACATAAATGATACAATAAGATATGATATCTAATGGAAATGGAACACATGAATGGTAATGAAGGTACATTAAATAGGCCAAAACATAGCATAAATAGAGCATAACTTGCTCTCACCGTTCCCCCCAATTTAGCATGTTGCATGTCCTCGTGCAATTATTATTATAAAAATCCTCATGGTTCACTTTCAATTGTTTGTCATCATCTATTCATAACAAGATTCATGTTTCAACCTTATAATTTTCATTCAATCTTTCAATTTATTCAATCCTCCTCCAATGTTTCATTTTTCCTCCATTTTTTTCTTTTTCATTTTCAAATTCTCTTCTTTTTATTTTTTCACTTTTCATTTTTCATAACATCTTTTTAAACTCTCTATATAGAAGGTCTTGTAGAAAATTATCTCTACTTTTGGCTATGTAAAATTGGCAAAATGATAAGCAACATGAAGGATGAAATGATAAGGAATGTGAAGGGTGAAAAGATAAGTAATAATGGGTGAAAGATACATAATATGGATGGTATACATCCCCCCAACTTAAGTGGTTGACCGTCCTCAAGAAACCAAAAGAGAAGAGGTATGGATGTTGCACATATGTTTAATATAATAAGAAATATTAAATTGTTAAGAGATAAAATAATAAAAATAAAATTGATTGTTTTACCAACTTGCATGTCCATTTATGCCAAGGGCTGGTAACCAATGTAGCTCAACAACTGGGAATTTGAAACAAGAAACCAAATACTGGGCCAAGAACTATAATGCCACAAAATATCCCCACTTGACTGAAGCACTATAGATCTCCACTAGGACTTGAATTTGACTTTCTTGAATACCACAACTGAATGTGTAGTACGTGTTATAGGCTATAAAAAAATGTTGGCCAAACTAGAGCATAGCTAGATAAGTGAGTTGCGAGAGGTGCTAGAAATAATCAAAAAACCGTCTGAGGGTACCTAAAAATGTATTAACCTAGAGGAAGAACAACCATTATTGCTTTTTCTTTTTTCTTTTTTCTTTGTTTTTTTTTCTTTCATTTTTTTTTTTGATAACAAGTGACCGCTGACAAAGCCAATTTTCAATCACTCACCACTTAGTGGCGTAATAAAAATAATTTTCACAAATAATAATTTATGTCAACTACAATCTACCGGAAACTACTTTTCAAATTATAGTTGTCTAACAATGCTCGAAGGTTTTCATTGTTAGAATTTATTATTTTCCTTTTTTTTTTTCTATTTTTTTCCATTTTTTTGAGAAAATGACCAAAGAAAAATGAAACTCTCAAATGGATGTTGAAGTGATACCATCGGAATCTTGGAGCCCTTAGATGAAATGCAATATTGAAACTAGTGGCATCTAAAATTTGAGATGATGACCAAAAACTTGAAATAAACCTTCATCAAATTTGACCATGCATCATCATTGTGAATCATAAATTCACCAGCCTACAAAGCTATAATATCTTGCTTGTACTTCCTTTTCTCTTCGCATTAATATTTTTTGAAATCTATGTGCGCTCGCCACCTGTTAGCATGGCGTGCTTTTGGATCAAGTTACCTCCCCTCATTACTACATGTCACGTTTGTCTGTCACGTATCAATCCTGAGCATGGTTTTAATGCCTTTTTTTTAGTGGGACCAAGCATTACAAAATAATATACAAAGGCTACACATGGCTCCCTTGCGGGTTTCTAAAGAGAATCAATCTTTCACTTCAAAAGAGACTTTACGCTTGTCTGTTGCGTGTTCCACCAGTAACTTTCACGTAGTGTGTCGTGTGGCTCTCTCGTGGGACTTTGATAAGTTTCATATCTCCTTCTATGGGAATTTAGTGCTTGTTTTCCACGTGTTTTTCCTTAGCCAAGCTAAAAGAATACAGACACCCCTTGCTTACATGCTCAATTATCACATGTTTTAGCACATTCTCAAGCGTTCGTTCAATGTAATTTTCAAAAAGTTGTTACACTATTTTCTGAGAAGTAGTGGTTGCAGTGCATGATGAGCGATTCATTTATCCTAATAGATCAGGGTGGGCTAGTTGTCAGTTTCTTGTATTAGTGATGAAGATCTCTCTCTCCTTATTATGCGAAGTGAGACACCTCACATTTTCTTCTAACCACTTTTTGTTTTGAAGAATGAGATCATGCCTTAGCCTTTAAAAGGGTGAGTTGTTGTAAAAGGAGGGAGGATTTAGACTTAACTTTTGACAAATAGAAAAAAAATCTTGCAGGGATTTCTTTTTAAGGGTTTTTTTTAAGCCTTAAACTGTAATAGGTAGCTTGAATTCTTAATACAAATTGATCACGCTTTCAACCCTTTGACTTTGGAGTTTTAGTGCTGATGAAATTTTTTGTGTTGGTTATTTGTAATCTCTAAATTTAGTGCATCTGTGTTTAAGCTTTGCTAAATAGATTATGCCTCAAGCTTGTCTATGCTATGAATGTATTGCATGGCCCACTCTATGTCATTTTCTTGTGATGTTGTTAAATTTTTGTAATTGTTCCTAAAAATCTATGTGTTATAAAGTTGCCTTGATGTTTCATCCGATGTAATAGCCTATACATTTTGGGTTTAAAGTGTTCGAAAAGCTTAGCATATCACTTTGAAGTTTTTTAGCATAATTCTTCCCCTTTTCCTCAACATGAAATGAAGAGCCAACTTCTAAAATCCTAGAGGTTTCTCAGTGAAAAACACTAGGTCCCTATTCACTGAATCTTCCCATAGGCCATTACACCTAAGAGAAATTTTAGGTGTCAACAATTTTTTTTTGGCACGTCTAGTGGGACCAAAACACTACTCAGCTATAGAGGTTCGCTGGTAGCTAGTGAGTCATTATTACAGAGAATTCAGGTGTTATTCTCAATTCTATCTACCTTTAGAGGTATTTTTAATCAAACAACATGGAGAGTGATGACATGTAACTGATTGAATGTTTGAAGATG
Source organism: Thuja plicata (assembly GCA_018584345.1). NCBI lineage: Eukaryota > Viridiplantae > Streptophyta > Pinopsida > Cupressales > Cupressaceae > Thuja > Thuja plicata. The sequence goes on from MU226770.1 coordinate 1,154,983, forward strand.
TTAAGTTGATCACCGAAATGCAAAAAGATAATGCAAGACATTAAATCGGTTAATGGATTGTATTGTCATTGATGTCAACTTGATATAATCTAATCGGTTATAATCAAAGTGTCAAAGACTTTAAAGAATCAAAGAGATAAAGATTATGCTTTTAGTAATGCATAAAATAAAAGCATTCACAATTTGACTTCAAACATCGACGGCTAGTGGAACCTGACGAACAGAGATAACCGAAAGTCAAGTCACAGTGATGCCCGAGCAAGAACACTGATGAGCATTACCGATGAGCAGAATCACAAGCACAACCGACGGCCAGAAACATAGTGTAAATTGACAGAGAAGCCCGATGAGAACTAGATTGTTGACCGAAGCTATCAAAGAGTTAAACACCGAAATTAACTTGAGTGTAGAAATGACAAAATATGTAGCTGGCAGAGCTAAATATGGACTTAACTGGTAGTTATCTTTGTTTTCATCGACAAGATAAAGCTAGAGATAAGTAAAGGATTTAAAGCTATTTTGTCCAGTTGGCAAGAAGATCTCTACGAGATAAAACAAGGGTTTTGGTAAATCTAATTGGCTAAGATTGCAGATCACGCCAAGATCAAGAAAATCAAGAACCTAACAATGGTGATATCATGTCTATAAAAGGGACAACTTAATTCATTACGAATTGAGTGGGTGAATGAATGAAAAGAGGATTCTAAAGAGAAACTGATGAAGAGAAACTTCATACAATCCCGATCAATCAAGTTGAGGAAAGAGATAAATTTTTCTGCGGACACTGAGCAACAGAGAACAACATCACCGAGCACAAGAAAAGTGGAGAAAAGGTATTAATAGAGATATATTGATCAGATTAGTTTTATGAGATTACAATAGATCTGAAAGTATGCAAGTATACGCTGTATATGTGAACAAATCATACTATTTTAGTTTAACCATTGATTCAGAAAGTCTCTTAACCGAGCAGGATTTAAAGATCCTTTCTATATTGAGATACATCCCAAGGAGTATCAAAAAATTTGATCATGAAGATAGCATGCGATGCCAGATGCCTATTGACAGGCCAAGTGAGTGTTTGATCAAGGAAGGTAGCATAGAGATGCCCGATATCAAGTGACAAACTAAAATTTTAAATCCTCTAACAAGGTCACACCTAACAGTGTGTTTGTAACCTTTAACAAGGTTGGCTCTTCACCGAGCTCACTTTAGAAGAGTGAAAAACCGGTCCCAAGTGTTTTTTCCCTTAACAGGGTTTCCATGTTAAAAATCCATATGTCAATGTGTTTATGAGTCATTACTTTAGTGTTTTTCATTACACATAGCTTAACTGGATTGATCGGTATACCCTAGATAATTTACTGTCTTTTGATAAATTAACAGACTGCTATTCGGTAAACATACAATATAAGGTTTAACAGAGCATTCCGAGCAGTAGTAATTTGATAATTGTATTTGAAGGTATTCATCTTATAGGACTGAAGATAACTAGAGGCTTAATATTGTGGTACTAAGTTTTTGGGTTGATTATTGGAATATGTTTGAGGCCACTGATTCACCCCCCTCTTAGTTATTACTAACAATTGGTATCAGAGCTTGTGTGCTTAGAAAGGGAGTTTAACAACTCAAGAAAAAGATCACAAGTTGAAAAGACGAGATGTGCCCAAGTTGAATAAAGAAAACTTTGCATCATGGCAAAGAAGAATAAGACTCCACCTATTAGGTATTGGAAATGATATTGTTCAATACTTAGATACTGAATATGTGTTTCCTATAGGACCTCACACTCTTGAGCAATTAAGAGTAAAGAATGAGCATAATTGCATGATGATAGAACTTACATCATCACTCTTTGATGCTGAGTTTGAAGATGTCAAAACCTGCACCTCTTCAAAGAAAATGTGGGATAAGTTGAAGTTGGTACATGGAGGAGATGCTAATGTACTAAGAGCAAAGGCAGAAAGCCTAAGAGGGAGGTTTGACGACCTAAGGATGAAAGAAGGAGAAAATATCACTCAGTATAGCTGTAGAATCAAAGAGGTAGTGAATGCTATTCGAGGATTTGGAGGTGTACTTGAATAGGAGACAATAGTAAGTAAAATCTTAAGAACCTTACTACCTATATATGCTATTAGAGTTTTTTCCATTCAAGAAATGAGAGCAGTTGAAAACAATACAGTTACTCTAGATAGTCTGATTGGTAGACTAATTTTATTCAAAATGAATAACTTTGATAATAATGTCTTACCATCTATAGAATCTGCATTCAAATCTTCTTTAAAGATAAGTAACTCAATTCATAGACATGCTATTAGAAATGATAGTGACAGTGATAATGAGGATCAAGGACTTGATGAGATTGAAGCACTAATGGCCGTATATGTGAAATTTGGCCTTGTTATTCAACCATACACTTCAACATAGTCCTTGTTCATCAGACACATACATAAGTGAATATGAGTTATTCATCCTACATGCCTATATGATTCGACCTGTTGCCTTTTATCTAGATGGGGTTTCGAATAGCTCTCAGAATGAGAGTCTCACAACCATAGACCAATCTAAGAATGAAGGATTTTCTCCATAAATGCAATACAATGCAAGATTAATCTAAGAATTGAAAGATGCAAGATTATTCTAAAAATTGAAATGAGATTAAACTAAGACATGATTGCAATGCAATTATTCTAAGAAATTGACATTAATCTATTGCAAATGATAGCTAAATGTAAATGAGATTATCAACTAAAATGAAGCAGCAATTCTTTGTTCTAACAATGCATATTTTTTTAGGGGTTTGAATGAGAAATGAGAGCTCTTTTATAGATTGAGAGCCTGCTCAGAATAGAAAGTTTCTTTCTGGAAATAAAAGAGATAGAAAAGCGAGTTCAAATTAGCAAGATTTCTTTAAAAGAAAACAATGAATTGTTTTCTCTTTGTTTTTAACTGTTTTCTTTTGATTTTAATTGTTTTCTTTCTCTTTAAAGCACAGTTAATTCAAAGTTTCCATTTTTGAATTGAAGAGAAGATTTTTGAGAGAATATTTAATTAAACAAATAGAATATGACCTCATAAATGTGTTTATCTCAATTATTTGAATAATTAAATTCAATTATTGAAATGAGGATATTTATTTAATAATTAAATATTATTTAATTCCTTTTCATGTGTTTTAGCTAAAAGGGGTGAATTTAATTTAATTAGAGCGCTAGGACTTTATAATTAAATTAATTCAATCATAGGGTTTGTTTAGCTAATTGATTGATATTTAGGAATTAAACATAATGTATGATTAATGCAAATTTAGGATTTTCTACATTTGACACTTAGGTCGAGTAGAGTCAGTCAAAGATCAGAATTGCCTAGTACAATAGGAGAATGACAAATGCAACAAAATTGGTTAGGGTTGCAAGATGCCAATTTTGAGGTGTTACATTTTGCCCCTCTTTGAATTGATGTGCAAGAAGCCCATTGATTCAAAGAATAGTTTGATGTCTGAAGCAGAAAAGAATAGATTTTGAAGATTGATGATGCAAGGATCGATTGATGAAGATTTTAGAGCCATCTCTAGGACAAAGCTTAACTCTCCAAATTCTAGGTTAGGTTGCCAAGACACTGGTCAAGTAGAGTTATCAAGGGTCATCTCTAGAATGAAGCTTGATCTTTAGGAATCTGGGTTAGATTGCCCTGATACCTAATAGATTGATATCTTTCAAAAGACTATCCTAGGAACAAGGCTCAACCTTCAGGAGTCAAGTTTAGATTTCCCCAACACCTGTCCACAAAAAGATAGTCAATAGATATTTTTAGGACTATCTCTAGAATGAAGCTTAGTCCCCCAATATCTAGGTTAGATTTCCCAAACACTGGTTAGATTGAGATTTCGAGAATCAAGAATGAAGCTTGATCCTTAGGGATCTAAGTTAGAATGCTTAGATACCTAATAGATTGATATCTTTCAAAAGTCTGTCCCCAAAATGAGGATCAACCTTGAGGAGTCAGGGTTAGATTTCCCCGAAACCTGTCCATAAAAAAGATAGTCAATAGATATTTTTAGGACTATTTCCAGAACGAAGATTAGTCCCCCAATATCTAGGTTAGATTGCCCACACACTGGTTAGATTGAGATTTTGAGAATCATCTCCAGAACAAAGCTCGACCCTCAGGGATCTAAGTTAGAATGCTCAGATACCTAATATATGACAAGATGTAAGGAACAAAGATGCCCTTATTGATTAAAAGTCGTGGAACACCCAGTTTTGACCGTGAGGTATGAAAAAATGAACATGCCCCAAGTGATGAGATGCCCCTAGCAATGAGGACTTTTGAAAATTAGATCAGATTGATTGGAATAGATTTAATGATGAAATCATCCTACCCCCTCAGGAGCGAAATGGAAAGATGACACGTCATAATGATGATTGAGAGAGAGAAATTGCAGATAGATGTTGAATTGGAGATCAAGAAGAACTTAGAATAGATTATGGAAGAATTTGGAAGATTCATAATCAATTTGAGTGATTTAGAGGTCTAGTTGACCAAGTTTGACCAGAGTTGACTTTTGAGGAAAAAAGTCAAAGATTTGAGGAAATGTTGAGTAGATAAGATTCTGACAAGAAAGCGACGTTAGAAAGTTGATTGCACAAGCGTCCGATCGTGTTGGTCCCAAAAATTTTAAAATGCGATTTTGAGCTATATAGGAGTGTCAGACTTTGATTTCGATCATGAAAATGGATTCAGAGCGGTCAAATTAGCTAGTGGTGAAATTTTCACGCAAATTAGAGCACCTTTAAAAATTAGGTCAAAACCTATATATGAGTCCAAAAGGTCATTTTCAAATCATTTGCCTCCGTTGACTTTTAAGAATTGAGCTCTAAGTGAAAATGGTGGTCCCCATTAGCACTCGTCATTTCGAGCGATCTAGGTGACACAATCGGCCAGCAGCGTACGGACCCCCGGTAAGTGGTCGATTAACCTCTCCATCATTTCAAATTTGATTGAGTTTAGTCAATTTTGCATTATTTTTCGCGTTTTGAAATACTGTTCCACAGGTTCTCGCGCGAGGAACTAGTTTCCTCACGTGGCCCATGATGAAGGCTCACACGAGAAACTGCCAAAAGAAAGATTCTCGCATTGGCCAGTCGATATCCTCGCGCGAGAGGGTACCTATGTCTCACGCGAGAAACCCTTCGACAGGGGGGTTGCTCGCGTGAACAGTGATGAAATATTGCATGAGAATGAAATGTCGCGTGACCCGTAAAAATTCTTCGCGCAAGAATCTGCTACTTCTCACGAAGAAAACTTAGCAATTTGAATACAAAACAAGTTTGCGTTGCATCCAAGAGCAATTGCGTCAGCATTAGTCCTTAGTGTAGGATGTTTGTAATTCTTTATTGCTTAGTTATTCATTGATTATCGTGAATTATGAGTCAAGTACTGATCGTTCTTTTTTGTTTGTATGTCTTGTAAGTCGAGTTCCCAAACATTGCATTCAGGTCGCATCATCTAGCTTTCAGTGGGCTGGTGAGATAGCTGGATGACGCAGAGATTGTGCATATTGACATTTTGGGCCTATCACATCTCTGTGAGATACCTGACATCTAGGTTAATCATGGGTTACTGGGAGCATTAGTAGAGTGTTTCCATTCAGAAATAAACACCTTTCACCTTCCTCAAGGCGAGATGACAGTGACGCCGGAGGACATCTATAGGATTCTTAGGATACCTTTCCACGGTTTGAGAGTGGAGTATGAGGTACAACCTCGACCAGGGACACTAGCACTGTGAGAGATCCTACAGGATGAGCTAGTCATGGGGAGAGCCATCCTATGGGAGGAGCTGATCAAAGAGTACGGGCCTAGACACCGATTGGCCATGGTTTTGGCAGCATTCCTTAGCTTCTATCTGATGCCGGATCGCGGGCAACATGGTTTTGAGTGTGGTTGGGGTCGGATGCTGTAGAGGATGCTGGAGGAGCAGATCAGATATGGATGGGGTCAGTGTATGCTGGCCCATATATACCATGAGATGCATGAGATTGCCTATAGAGAGGAAAAGAGCATGGCAACAGGGGTCTTTGTTTTACAGGTGTGGGCATGGGAGCACCTGCCGGTTACCCGACCCATATGCAATGATCTGAGGGAGCCATTGGGTAAGATAGAGTAGTGGCAAGCTTAGCTCAATGATCTGGTTGCAGTGACATGGTGACCATGGAGGTTGACAGAGGACTGGGATGATGCCAGTGATCAGTTGGGGTACATGCTTATTTCTTGGCCTCTCTTTGGTCGAGCCATATCTATTATTGAGCGATTTCCACTAACACATGTTTGGCGGTAGTTTGGCTGGGCACATGAGATTTAACAGGAGTATTGTGCCTATGCTTGCTTTCATGTTGAGCTTAGGAAGGGATGGTCGACCAAGTTGGATACTGGTCGATGCATGATCGATGTACAAGCCCTAGTGTGGACTCGATGGGATTACCTGAGCGGGATTGCAGATGGAGGCATGACCTTAGAGTATAGGGAGCACTTCGTGACTCACCCCTTTCGATGATTCATAGATCCAATTGGCATGGCTGTGCCAACATAGGTAGTGCATCCATAGGTGCCACATCAGCAGGCACCAGTGCCTCCACCGCAGCAGGCACCATGACCACCACCCTAGCAGGTACCACAGTAGGTACCACGTCCACACATAGTACAGGTGGACATACTTGCACGCTAGATGCAGATTGATCTCAGTGTGAGAAACAATAGGAGGCAGAGCAGGAGGAGGACAACTACACAAATTAAGGATGTACAATAGTAGAAAGAGAAGTAGGAGGGATAGCAGGAGGATTAGCCTGCACAGGAGTCGGGATAGGGTGAAGTACCCGGGGATGCACCATCACAGGTGTAGGAGGCCTTGTAGAGATCTAGAGAGAGAGTAAAACAGCTTACAAGATAGGTGACAGACTTGCAAATACAAGTTTCCATGCAAGATGTGCGGCTATTAGACAGAGATCGAGAGGTTTAAGATCTCCGAGGGTACTTGCAGATGGCACAAGAGAAGCTTCAGGTGGAGGGAGGACATCAGACTGCCCGAGCGGCCTATTATTATGCAGCTTATGCGGGAGTAGTGCTAGATGAGTTGTTGTAGGTGCCAAGATTTTCCTCATATGCTAGAGGATCAGAGGGTGCATAGGCACCATCGCCACCAAATATGCCTCCTCCTCCACCTCCTCTAGATGACGAGGGAGAGGGTTAGAGCTAGATAGGACAGATTGGATAGATTAGATCATATGATGTATCTGATGCGTTGGCATCCTTGTATTTTACCACCATTTTTTTGAGATAGACCGTGCTTGAGTAGTACCATTTTGAATTATATTGACACATTTGATATATA
>MU226770.1:1162429-1179942 GCA_018584345.1 Thuja plicata
TATATATATATATGAGCTCATCTTTTGGTATCATCGCATGTGTCACATTTGATTGTTTATGAGATGTTTCCGATATGCGTAGATGGTTAGATGATTTAGATTGTATGCAAATGTATGAACCTATTTTGAATATATGTAGATGTATGAAATACACATGTATGTGATGTTTATGAGTTTATGTGATGCACATGTTGATGTAGATGCAAAGTTGTATGTATGTAGATGATTTATGTAAATGCACTTGTGAATGGAAATATGTAAATGCAATATATAAATGATAATGCAAATGTAATGTATATGGTACTAACATCTCATGCAGGGTGTCCGTAGGTGTGACAGATGCTAACCAAGAGAACATGTGAATAATCGAGAGTGAGGATCGAACACTTGTGCAGTCGTGATGAAACTAGGAGTCTGAAGAATAACTCCCCAATGTACAAATCCAGGAGAATGCAATGAAGTGAACATCGAATTGCTGCCACAATGCAAGTCTAGAATGAAAATGCAATCCTATGCTAGATGCAATCCCTAGGACAGGGTTGTGAGACCCATCGTATAATTATCATCGTTGAGCATTTTTGGAACATCAGAGTTGGTACAATCCTTACTGGCGCCACTGCGACCATAAAGATATGAATATGAATTTCATCGAATAAAATGTAGGAAATGAATGTAAGCACCAGGGCACAAAAGCCAAGATGACCTGAACATTTTTTCCAATTAATGTTGCAAGAGTACACCAGTATCGAGGCATTCAGAGCCAAGATAACCAGGAGTGCATTCATGCTCAAACAAACAGAGCAATAACAATCAAGGAGATAGTACCAACCTCACCATGGCGTACAAATAAACAAGATCGAGGGATGTGAGGCTTTTCCACCTTAATGCGGGAGCTCTTATCACATACACCCAGTTTATTTGATGTTGCTAGATCATCAAGACTACACCAACAAGTAGTAGACAAAGAAAATATCAATGAAATCCATGTGAACAGACATCATACAAAGAAATATTCAATCATAGCGCAACCAGTTTCAAAGTTTTTGAATATGTATGTGTATAGGGGTGTTGAAAAACATCATTGTGCTTGTGAGTGCATTGTGTTTGAATGTTATTGATATATTTTTACATTTGATATCCAATGTGTGTTGAAAAACATAGATGTGTCCAAAGATAGTGTTGAAAAACACTATTTATGGTGGTGTTGAGAAACACCAGTTTGTGTCAGTAGATAGCTGTCCTGCAAAAGTGACAAGATAGCTGACTCGGGTGTAAACCAAAGATGTGATCAAATGGGGGACCCATGCCCCCAAGTAATGATGACTGAATTGACATATGTTGTGAGGACAAACTAGATTTGGTTGCCCCTAGGCATATGGTGCTGAATCAGTGTCAAATTAGGAGGGTTTGCAAAGAAACTAGAGTGTCATGAAAGTGACCACAAGCTATGTACAAACTAAAGCAAAGAATTATCAAGACTGAGTGTTGATAGATAGAGCATTTGAGTATAACTCCAACTATAATGGATGCGAGAAATCTCAATAGTACGGTGACAATAGGCAGACATAGTGAGAACCACTGGTGACTAATGCGAGAGAGATTCTCAAGTGAAGAGATCGTAGCAATAGCTAGACATCAGTAGGTAGATGCAGTGAGAACCACTGGTGATTGATGTTAGGGAGATTCTCAAGGAGAGAGAACTCAGTATAAGCTAAGCAAAAGTAGGCAGATGTAGTGAGAACCACTGGTGACTATGGTGAATTAGATCCCAAAAGGTAATAGGATAGTGCCCCCCTAGACCAGGAGGGTTGCCCCTAGAGTATGACCATTTTCAATCCATGTAAGTTGGTGTCTTGATGGGAACTGAGAGCATGCAAAAAAGAAAATGCAAGTAGGAAAGTAGGAAAGCAGGAAAGTAGCAAAGAAGGAAAGCAAATGCATAAAGCCAAGTGGTGTTGCGATAGATATAGCAATGTGGAACAAGAGGCACCTGTTTACCAGGTTTTCACCTTCTAGGCATAAATTCTTTTTTTTTGCTACCATGACAGCTGTTTGCCAGATTTTATCAATGGCACCTTTTTTTTTCTCTCTTTTTTTTTTTTTGTATTTTTGGAATATATAATTTTTTTGGAGATACATCAAAGCGCTTATCGCTAGGTTTTCACTAAGATCATTTTTTCAGGACATTTTCAGATTTTTAGAATTTTTTAGGACATTACTATATACATGAGCACACGGAAGATGTCTCAGCTGTAGAACCATTTCAGATGAAGAGTGTTGATGGGCTCTTTGAGTTGTTCTCCTTTAGTAGTAGAAATTTGATAGGTGCCAGACCCAAACACTGCAGTGATAACATACGAACCAAGCCAATTTGGTTCAAATTTTCCTTTCTGGATCTGATGTTGTTGACTCTTAGGGTTCTCCTTTAGAATGAGGTCACCTGTTTGGAAATCCCTTGGTCAAACTTTCTTGTTATAGCTCTTGGACATCCTTTTCTGGTATTCTCTAAGGTGATCAAACACCACTTGTCGATGTTCATCAAGTAGTTCTAGCTCTTGTAGCTAAGATATTCTGTTATCATCATCAGTAATGAGGCTTTTCAGAGAGACTCATAGAGAAGGAATCTCAACCTTAATTGGTAATAAAAAATCTGCTCCATAAACCAAAGCATAAGGCATAGCCCCTGTTGGTGTTCTTATGCTTGTCCTGTATGCCTAGAGAGCTAGATTGATCTAGAGATGCCAATCTCATCTAGATTTGTGAACTGTGCGATGCATGATTTTAAGGATTGTCTTGTTTGATGCTTCTACCTGTCCATTACCCTAAGGATAATAGATGGAAGACCAATGCTGAGTAATTTTAAACTTAGAGAATAGCTCTGTCAAATCCTTATTTTTGAGTTTCCCCCCATTATCAGTGATTATTGCTGAGGGTACACCATACCTACAGATGATGTAATTAAGAATGAACATAGCTACTGATTTGCCATTGGCAACGGTGATAGGGACTGCCTCCACCCACTTGGTAAAATAGTCTGTAGCTGTGATGATGAAGTTATGTCCATTTGAGGATGAGGGATAAATCTGACCTACCAAGTCAAAGGCCCATTGTTGAAATGACTAGAAAGTAATGAAGGGAATAAGCTCCTTGGCTAGAGCATGAATCAAATTACCATGTAGTTGACACTATTTGCAAGACTTAGCAAATTGTGTAGCTTCTTTTTCCATATCTGGCCAATAGTAACCAACTCTAATAAGTTTACGGGCCAGTGTCAGGCCATTAGAGTGAGACCCATAGATGCCTTCATGCACCTCTACTAACGTACATTTGGACTCATCAGGTTCTAAATACCTAAGGAGGGTACCGTCTAGACCACGCCTATACAAGTCATTAGCTATGATGACAAACCGTGAAGCACTGTGGATTAAGTGACGTTTCTCATTCCGGGTGTAAGTGTCCAGAACAATCTGGTCATGAAGGTAGGAGTAAATATGATGGCAGTGGGATGAGTCATGTCCAATGATAAAACAAATCATCCGGTACTCAGGAGAATCATAGGCTAGGTGGCGTAACATCTCCACTAGGAATTCATATCGAAAATCATTTTCTGGCATCTGTAGCATGGAAGCAAGAGTAGCCATTGCATCCACCACTTTATTATCTGCCCTTGGAACCTATTGAAATGTGACATGAACAAAATTTTTTTGAGGTCATCAACCAACCATTTATAAGGTACCAGCTTGTCATCTTTTTTATGATAGATATTATTTACTTGATTGATGACTACCTATGAATCTCCAAGGACATTGAGCTCATCCACTCGCCACTCAAGGGAAATATTCATACCATTGATTAAGGCTTCATACTCAGTGATGTTGTTTGTACAAAGAAACAACATCTTGTATGGTTTTGGTAAAGAGTACCTTTGAGGTATAATGAACAGTATCCCAACACTTGACCCATGTTGGGTAAATGAAGCATTAAAGAACATAGTCTAGGATCGATGCGTGAGAAGTAATATGGACTCATCTGGAAATTCAATGTTCAATGGTTGATGATCTAATAGAGGTGCTTCCGCTATTTGATCTGCAATAGCTTGTCCCTTGATAACTTTTCTCTCTACATACTCAATATCAAATTCACTAAGAAGCATGACCCATTTAGCTAGTCTACCTGTGAGGGTAGCTTTACTAAGTAAATATTTTAGAGGATCAATTTTAGCATTGAGGCATGTAGTATGAGCCAACATGTAGTGTCGCATTTTTTGTGAAGAAAATACCACTGCGAGGCAAGCCTTCTCTATAACAGAATAGTTTGTTTCATATGAGACCAGAGTTCTACTAAGGTACTAGATAACCCTTTCTTTTTTGTTCTGATCTTCTTGAGATAATAGGATGCCCAATGATGTATCTGTAGTAGAGATGTAAAGTATAAGCAGCTTCCCATGAATAGGAGGCATCAATATTGGCAGGTTCGCAAGATACTGTTTGATTTGTGTGAACCCCTCATCACATTCCTTGTTCCATTGGTAAGTCACACCCTTGTGTAAAGTCTTTGTGAATGGTTGGGACCTATCCGCCAGTTGTGAGATGAAGCACCAGATAGACTATATATGGCCTTGAAGTCCTCTCATTTGTCTGATAGTCTTTGGTGGCAACATTTCCATGATATCTTGAACTTTCTCTAGATCCACTTCGATGCCTTTTGTAGAGATAATATAACCAAGCAGTTTTCCAGATGTTACGCCGAATGCACATTTCTTAGGATTGAGCCTCATACTAAATTGTTCCATGCGATATAGTATAGGACCTAGATCCAAAAGGTGTTTCTCTCGTTGCATGCTCTTAGCTAGAGTGTCATCAACATAATCTTCCATTGTTTTAAGCATCATGTCATGAAATACGGTGGTGACAACTCTCTAATATGTAGCACCATCATTTTTGAGTCCAAAGGGCATGAAATTCCAATAGAAAGTGCCCCATGCACATGTGAAAGAAGTTTTCTCTTGGTCCTCTGGCACGATCTTTATCTGGTTGTAGCCAGAGAAACCATCTATTAGTGAGTACATTTCATATCCTACTGTCATATCTACAATCATATCAATATTGGGCAATGGAAAGTCATCCTTAGGACATGCCTTATTCAAGTCTCTAAAGTCTATGCATACTCAGATAGATTTATCATGTTTTGATACTGGAACAATGTTAGAGATCCATTCTGCATAGTCAATCACTCTGATAAATACTGCCTTAAGAAGTTTCTCCAATTTAGATTTGACAAGTAGAGCTACATGTGGATGCATTTTCCAAAGCTTTTGTTTGACAGGCTTGACACCTGGTGCAATGGACGAGTGGTGCATGATTAGATTAGGGTCTAATCCTGGCATGTCTGAATATTTCCATGCAAAGTTTATCTTTTTGCTTTGGAAGAATGTAATGAATTCCTCTCTTTCTGCCTCAGACAATTATTGTGCCAAATGAATGATCAGAGGCTCAACTTCTTTACCCAAGTTGATTGGTTGAGCTGGTTCAATAAGCACAGATGATCATTCTTGAAAATGAAAAGGAAGCGTATCAAGTATCTCATCCTCAGGCACCTCAGAGAGATTTTCACCCTTGGATACGTCCTTTATTTTGACTTTTTTAGGCTCTAACACTTCCACAATGTGGTTTTCACCATCAGAGCGCGTATTTTTTATTCTTTTGATTTTGTGACTAAGATACTTGATATCAACCTCAGTCATGTTGACACTTTCTTCACTAGTGGAGGACGTTACAGGTTTGACAACATTGAGGTAACAAGAAAGAGCGTAATCATTTTGGAATGTAAGGACTTCATTAGATGGGGAGGGAGAGTTCCAGTCTATAAGCTCAGGATGACAGAGTGAAAGAGTAGTGACGGGTTCAAGTGCGTTCATGGTATAATCATCAAAAGCACGGATGAGAAAGTCAAGACCTAGAGCAATCTCATCCAAAGGTGTAGTTAAATTCCTTTGACTCCTAGCGACTATAGTAGATGACACGTTAACATTGATATAATCAAACTCGTTTGACCTTACACTAGACCCTTCACCTACGTTGAGAAGGTTTTCATGCATGTGAACTGTATCTATATCTCTGTCAGAGGTGGCATATGACAAGCTGTCAAACTCATATTCATGAGAGTCCATTTCATCATTAAGCATCATATTAAGAACATGAGTGAAGTCAACCCTTTGTCCCCATTTTGGGTGAGTTCTTTCTAAAACTTCAGCTATGGTGAGATAAGCACCTTTTGACATAAGTTCTTCCTCAATGCTTGCAACATCATCTGCTTCTTGTTTAGTGAGGAGTGGATGGGTTTGCTCCCATTCAAACTACTCTTGGAAGTGAGGTGGTATGTACAAATCACCCTGATGACCTGAATTGAAAGTGTGCATTTCTTTCCACCGCTCGTAGGTTAATGGAGAAAGTGGAGTGGTTTTATCAGAAGCACTGTCAGTCACAACTGTACTGACACACGGTATAAAGTCATCTAGCTCAACAAAGAATGCTGTCAGATCTGGAGGAATGGGATAAGGGAAGTAGTCTTCCTCCGAGTTGTCTTCAGACTCTTCAGTTTTAGATGTTTCTTTAGGTGTTGGTTGTTGATCTCTGTGAGGTATAAATTGGTTTATCCCCAGTTGAAATGTGAGCTTCTTGAAGCCTATACCTGTAGAGTCACGTGTTTGGCGACCAATAGCTTCAAGTGGTGCAATCAATCCTTTATGATTTGCACCTATAGGACCATTTCCTTTGTACCCAAAGCGTTGCATAATAGTTAGAACCTTTCCATACTGTTTAGGATTTATGTCATAAGGTGTAGTGGTTTTCTTAGAAGTGTCTTCTCCTTTATAGCTCTAGGCTTTGATAGACCTATTTTCAGCTTCTTCTTCTAATGGTACCGTGGCCTATACAAAGGTACCACCATATTTTGTTTGAGGAGGAACTGCAGAAGGTTTTGTGTCCTCAGAAGGTCTCCCAAAAGAATGTAGAGACAAAGGTAGAGATGTAATAAATAGCATGGGTTCAATCTGATATCCTCCCATGTCAGTTTCCTTGAGTATCAGACCCTTTTCCATGTCCTTTAGTTTAGTCTCAAGGAACTCAATAGACTCTCTGTTGGTGGGTACAAAGATATCAACAGATTTTGTGAGTGTGTTGCAATCATAGTGTGTATTAGTAGGTATAGTCACTTCAAGCCTTGGAATGGGAACTTAATGCACTAATGGTATGTTGAAGGGACAACCTATATTTCAAGGATCCATGTCCTTCCCAATAGAATATTGTATGCTAAAGGAATGTCAAGCACTTGAAAAATAACATCCCTTTCAATAGGGCCAACTCTGATTGACAACACAAATAGCCCCTTAGATTTTTGTTCTTCATCATCATATGCTTTAATAGTAATCTTTTTGCAAGCATCTATGCAGTCTTTTCCATAGCCTAACTCAGTAAGGAAACTAGCAGAGCAAATGTTGAGGCCAACACCATTATCTATGAGAACATGAAAAATGTACTTTGGACCAATCATGACTTCAATTTGCAAGGGGTTATTATGTGCGTGACTCAAAGAATGGTCATCTTCCTCAAAGAAAGACAAGTAATGGGAGGAGGTCAAGTGACCTACCATGTATTGAAACCAATCAAGATCAACATCTTTTAGGACATTTGCCTCAGAGAGGGCTTTATCAAGGATCTCCCTATGACCGGGGGAGGTTTTCAACAGCTCGAAGATGGTGATCTGAGTGTTAGTACATTGTAGTTGTTCTAGAATGCTATAATTGAAAACATTAGACAAGGAACCCAATTTCAGATTCTTATTGGCAGAGCCAATAGTAGATTTTTTTGCAGGTTGTGTTGGTGTAGACGTAGAAGGCTTAGGGCCTTTGAGGATGATCTTAGGATGAGATTGAGTAACAATGTTTGCACTAACCTGAGACTGATCTTTTTTGGAGGACTGAGGCGTAGACCCTCACAAGATGAAAGGAGTTTTGGGCTTAGGAGTATCTTCCCTTCCCTTGAGAATGACAATGTCACAATAGTCAGTATCAACATGCTCAACCATATTAATGACATTATCGTTATTGGTGTATGTATAGTTGACCTTGGCATCAGTATTTTTGCCTTTGGATGACTCACCTTTCCCATGATGAGGAAATGGGTCTTTAAAAGCTTGGTGGTCTGAGTTCTTGTTGTGACCTCCCACAAAAATAACCTCACTATCAATGAGATCCTAAATTTTATGCCATAATTTAAGACAAGTAGCTGTCTTATGACCTTTGTTTTGGTGAAAATCACAATAAGTAGATTCATTCCACCAAGAGGGTCTTGGTTGCGGATCATAAGGTCATGAATTATCCAGTGGAGTGAGTAAATGGTTGTCCAAGAGAGTCTTGTAAACTGCATCAAGAGGTTCTCCTAAATGAGTAAATTCACACTTGGGTTTAGGAGCCCAAGGTTTAGATCCAAAAAATGTGAAGTACTTGGTTTGGATTCTGCTGTAGCCTGTTCAGTGGCCTTGGCTTCCTATATTGTGGCAGTGAGATTAAAAGCAACCTTTGAAGGCTTGGGAGTCACATTGTCTACAACTCCATCATTCACAACATTTTGATTCTTGTTGGGAAATTTGGGTTTATCTTTGCTTGAGGAGGAAGACCCTTGTTTATTTTCCTTGTGCAAGGTCAGTTCTCCTTTCTTAACCATAAATGTCTCAATTCTCACAACTTACTTAATCATGTCATCAAAGGTTAAAGGACCTTGTAGCTGTACTTGATACCCAAAGTTGGGAAGAAGATTGTCTAGAAAGATGTCCAACTTTTTAGATTCTGGTATTTTGTGAGAATATCTTATATAAAGTTGTCTCCATCTTTGGAGAAATGTTAAGAAGGATTCCCCATGATTTTTCTTCAAGTTGCAAAGATCTCGGATGTGAACCAGATGTTGGATGTTGTGAGAATAGTGTTGTAGAAACAAATTGGCAATTTCGTCAAAAGTTTTGATGCCATTTGGTAGCCTAGAGAACCATTCCATAGCTAGCCCTCCCAAACTATGGGGGAAGAGATGCATGAGGTAGGTGGTATCATGTATAAAATCCATAGAGAGAGCACCAAACTCTCTCAAATGATCATGGGGATTAGATGTACCCAAGAATTTATCATACTTGGGAAGTTCAACTCCTTTGGGAAAAGGAGGCATGCATAGACTCTTATCAAACAGGAATGGACAAATACTTTTCGATGTGAACTGTGTAGCGGGTTTTTATTTATCCTTCATGAGTTGAATGAGTTTTTCTTGAATGCATTGCATTTTCTTTTGCAAGCGAGAGTTTTCAGTTTCTTCCTCTTTCTCAAAAAGTGTCTCTACCTTGTAATCAGAGGGGAGTTTGGCTCCTTGGTTGGCCAATTCGAGAAGGTATTTCTCCTTCTCTTCTTTCATTAGGACTACCATCATTCTCATGAAGTGTTTATTATTGTGAGCTTCTAAGATATCCCCTTGGGTTATTTATTTCTCTTCATTAGGAGGAAGGTCTTGAAAATAGAATTTACCCCTAGTTTTAGAGAGATAATCTCTGCTATGTTCACCTAATTGGTCATGATCTGTAATCTTTCTAGAATGCAAGTGTTCGATGTGTAAAGACTCAGTATGAGAAGGTTGTGTGTTTTTAGAATTTGGGTCCTCTTGGAATAAAGGGTTTCAAACCTGGCTAAAATCCACTGGAAATGATTGTTTGACGTAAGGTCGAAGTACCAAAGAGGGAGATCGAGATGATTCCTCACTAGATGTAGTCGACAATGGTGTGGAAAACATAGATTCCTCTTGATTGATTGAAGGGAATATTTTTCCACTTTGAGTTGTGACAGTCATAGACAAAGATCGTACAAGGGATGTGAACTAGGACCACACTTGAAACTATCTCTAAGTAAATGCACAAAAAGTGCCAAAAGGTGAAGTATCCTTGGTGCAAATTGTCAGAAATGAGGCTAGAACAGCCAAGAGATGACTATTGTGACACAAGGTATGACGACATAGTAGAAATAGATGAAAATATATGGGACAAGACCAGTTTAAGCAAGAATCACGTAATTCTCAACCCAAGAAACCAAGTTGCAGACTATGTGCAGATAGAAGGCAGATAAATAGACCTAGAACTGAGATCAGATTTAGCAGAAAGATGCTGGACAGAGGGAAATTGCTCACTATTTTGACAAAATGCTTTAGACTCGCATGAAGAAGTACATTCTCACTCAAAGATTCGCACAGGCTTGCACAAAACTATGCAATACCACACAAAATATGATGACAGACTAATGAATAAAAGTGACAAAATGGTGAAAAATGACAACAAGGTTGCAAAATGTCACATGACTATTGCCAGCATGTCACATGAAGTTTCTCAGATAATGACGCAAAGATGGTAGAATTTCATGTGAGATTTGGCAGTTTTGACAAATGAAATTCTACAAAAGCTAACAGTTAAGACTAGATTGCATTTTCCAAGATAAGATCATGTTGTTTTCTGACTGAGAGTTTGAGTTACAGATTGTTTTGGATATGTTCAAGTTTGACATTTTGTGTGATTTGACATTTGTTTCGATTGTTTAAATGATACACCCACACAAAACACATTAAAAATAATGTTTGTAGTACCATAATAGACACATCACAATCCTAGAATAGCTAGGGAAATATCTGTTGAATCCCCACTTGAACCGAAGTTCAGCTATGCTTACTCATAGTAGGCAACTTAGAAGCTTGGAGGCACGGGCTCCTCCTTACATGTGCACTCACTTCTTAGGCAAACCAAGCTTTGAACCCCAAAGGAATTGCTTTCCAAAGGGCTGTTGTCTCTACTAAGAGCTGTAAAAGTGTGGGGCGTCTTAGTCGGTCTCTGACCTTCTGTGCCAACAGATAGAGGGTTTTTTGGATACTATAATAATAGTTTGTAGTAAGGACATCCATTCAGGTGGTTGTGATCAAGTCATTTTCCCAATTAAGGGGGCTCTCCCAATCCTTTCAAAGAAAGGCTTTCACCTTAACGATGTTGGGACTTTAACGCACCACTAGGGTATTGGAGGAGATTTTGGTTGCCACAACGAATTCACACTTGTCCATTATGAGATTAATCACAATGACATTTTTTTATATACTGGTTCGGAAGGGCTTGGCTTTAGCCTGTTACCGGTTGGACATCCACTCTCATTAGCTCTGCTAAAGCTCTTGGGAGGTAGCCACACTAGAAGAATCATATGAATTTCTCTTACACCCAAGATCCATAAAGGTCAAGGGGAGAGGATACATTCATATTGTTCTTGAAATTAAAAACTAGAAAACACTTCAATCACGCAAGACAATGATTCATTTTAAGCACCAACTGAAGTGTGTTCTAACTACTAAAAATAGACATGAGAGTTTTGTGAAAACACGTATGTCTTCGACAAGCATCCTGCAGTAAATGTGTTAGTAGTTTGTAATTTCTTTCTTCATTTCAGTGTCTTGCAAACTACCATTAAGCTGTTTCAGAGATAAAACCAAAAAAACATAGTCAACAACAAACATAAACCATTAGTGGTTAGAAATCAATAGAAATAGAGATATCAAAAATTGAAATTTATAAATCACTGGTGTCAAATGTCGCACGAAGAAGTATTACGATCTGCATGAAGAAACCCAGATATGTGCGCGAAGAAATGCATATACTTGCAAAACTTCATGCGGTTATGCGAGAAAGTTTGCACAAATTTTCATTATAGAGCCGTACGGATGAAAACCATGATTGATAAAAAAAAGTGTAGAATAAGGCCAGAAAGTAAATTTTTGAGCCCCACTGTGGGTGCCAGAAATATATATGTGAAATTTTGCCTTGTTATTCAACCATACACTTCAACATAGTCCTTGTTCATTAAACACATACAGATGTGAATATGAGTTATTCATCCTACATGCCTGTATGATTCGACCTGTTGCCTTCTATCTAGATGGGGTTTCGAATAGCTCTTAGAATGAGAGTCTCACAACCATAGACCAATCTAAGAATGAAGGATTTTCTCCATGAATGCAATACAATGCAAGATTAATCTAAGAATTGAAAGATGAAAGATTATTCTAAAAATTGAAATGAGATTAAACTAAGACATGATTGCAATGCAATTAATCTAAGAAATTAACATTAATCTATTGCAAATGATAGTTAAATGTAGATGAGACTATCAACTAAAATAAAGCAGCAATTCTTTGTTCTAACAATGCATATTTTTTCAGGGGTTTGAATGAGAAATGGGAGCTCTTTTATAGACTGAGAGCCTGCTCAGAATAGAAAGTTTCCTTATGGATATAAAAGAGATAGAAAAACCAGTTCAAATTAGCAAGCTTTCTTTAAAAGAAAACAATCAATTGTTTTCTCTTTGTTTTTAACTATTTTCTTTTGATTTTAATTGTTTTCTTTCTCTTTAAAGCACAGTTAATTCAAAGTTTCCATTTTTGAATTGAAGAGAAGATTTTTGAGAGAATATTTAATTAAATAAATAGAATATGACCTCATAAATGTGTTTTTCTCAATTATTTGAATAATTAAATTTAATTATTGAAATGAGTATATTTATTTAATAATTAAATATTATTTAATTCCTTTTCATGTGTTTTAGCTAAAAGGGGTGAATTTAATTTAATTAAAGTGCTAGGACTTTATAATTAAAATAATTCAATCATAGGGTTTGTTTAGCTAATTGATTGATATTTAAGAATTATACATAATGTATGATTAATGCAGATTTAGGATTTTCTATGTTTGACACTTAGGTCGATTAGAGTCAGTCAAAGCTCAGAATTGCCTAGTACAATAGGACTTTGATGATTCAGAAGAATGACAAATACAACAAAATTGGTTAGGGTTGCAAGATGCCAATTTTTGGGTGTTACAATGGCCAGAATATTATAGAGAGGCAAAGGTAGATACAAAGGCAAATTACCACTTGTATGTTTCAATTGTAAAGAGGTTGGATACTTTGCTGCAAGATGTCCAAATAGAAGAAAAGATGACAGAGGAAATGACATATCATATGAGAAGAAGTTTGACAAAGGTGATAACAGAGATTACTGAAGCAACCGACAATATGAAAAAAGAGATACCCGAGACTACAAGGACAAAGTGAAGAAAGCTTGTTACCTAGCTAAGAAGAGAGCTGATGACACTAACACCAAATCAAAAGAAGACACCGAGATGGTATTTGTAGCTATGAAGGATGATTCAGATGAAGATGAAGAAATGTATGTAGAAAATGCACTCATATCTAAAGTTAGTAAAAATGATGTCTAGATCATAGATAGTGGCTGCATTCACCATATGATCGGTGATAAACAAAAATTTTGAAACTTTTGAATACTATAATGGTGGTTAAGTAAGAATGGGAAATGATACACCTTGTCTAGTTGAAGGTAAAGGAACCATAATGTTGAATAACCTGATAAAATGTGAAAATGCTTAATGGGTAAAAGGAATGAATTATAATTTGTTAAGTGTTCCACTGCTGAACAATTCAGGTCATAGAGTAGCATTTGAAAATAAGAAGGAAAAGATCTTTAATGAATCATGAAGGTTGATTGGAACCGGTGAGCAGACAAAAGGTAACCTTTTCTATCTTGATGACACTAACACCACTTGTTTAATGGCTAGAAATAAAGACATATGGTTGTGGCACAAAAGATTGTGCCGTGTGAAATTTGACAACATGATAAAGATAAGAAACAAAAGGAATGTCAGAGGCTTACCGAGCATGACTAAGCTCGAGCAAATCATGTGCAAAAATTATCAAAAAGGTAAGATGACAAAGTCTAGTTTCAAAAGTAAAACTCATACATCTAATGCAAATCTAGAATTAGTCCATACATATCTATGTGGACCCATGAGGACAAAGAGCTACTATTGAGATAGGTATTTTATCCTCTTTGTTGATGATTATTCTAGAATGATGATAGTCATGTTCTTAAAAAATAAATAAGAAGCATTTAAGATGTTTAAATGGTACAAGGCTATGGTAGAAAAAAAAAGTGAAAAGAAATTGAAATGATTAAGGTCAGATAGAGAAGAGGAATTTACTTTAGAAGAATTCACTAACTATTGCAATGAGCATGGAATTAAAAGACATGTTTATACACTGAGAACACCATAGAAAAATGGAATTGCTGAAAGGAGAAACATATCAATTGTTGCCTGTGCAAGAACATTGATGATTGAGAAAAGAATCACTCAAAATTTATGGAGGGAAGCTGTTAGTACTACTGTCTACACATTAAATAGAATACAATTGAAGAATGACACAAAGCAGACACCCTATGAGATTTGGTATGGTTATACACCCAATGTAAATTACTTCAGAATCTTTGGTAGTCAATGTTATATTTTGAAGGATGATAGAAATGGAAAACTTGACTGAAAAAGTGAAGAAGGAATCTTCCTAGGGTATTCAACCAAAGGCAAGGCTTATAAATGTCTTAACAAGTCATCTAACAAAATCATTGAAAGTGCAAATGTGAAAATAAATGAATTTGCAGAAAAGAATGATAAGGAAAGAAAAAATAAACCAGAGGACTACAATAGGTTTGTTTATATAGAATTTGACACTCTACCTAAGCAATAGTGTATTGCTCTCAAGCAATAGATCATTGCACTTGAGCATCAGGCTGTAATTACCAAAAATCAGGATAATCCTCAAGATGATGTTCCAAATAATGGAGATGAAAATGAAGGTCAAGAAGATGATCAGAATGATGAACCAAGGGCTGAACAAAAAATTGAAAAGTATGTAAGAAGGCATCATCCACATAATCAAATCATAGGAGACAAGAAGGTTGGAAAAAGAACAAGAAGTAAGTCACTAAACTCTAGATGTTTACTTTGTGATTTTGAGACTAAATCTGTTAATACTGCACTTGAGAATGAAGAATGGGTCACTGCTATGAATGAATAAATATAACAAATTAAGAAGAATAGTACATGGACACTAGTACCAAGACCAGATGACAAGAATGTCATCGATACCAAATGGATATTCAGAAACAAGCTGAATGAGAATGGAGAAGTCACAAGAAAAAAAGAAAGGTTAGTATGCAAGGGATATGCACAAGAAGAAGGTATTGATTATGGAGAAACCTTTGCACTCATTACTAGATTGGAAGGAGTCAGAATTTTACTTTCTTATGCTGCATTTAAAGGATTCAAGGTATACCGAATGGATGTAAAATCTGTATTCCTAAATGGAATACTGGAAGAAGAGGTATACATTAAACAACCAGAAGGGTTTGTTGATCTAGATCTAGATAAGAGAAACATGGTATGTAGACTATATAAAGAATTTTATGGATTGAAACAAGCACCTAGAGCCTGGTATGAAAGACTTCACTCATATCTCATTAGCATAAAATTTGTTAGAACAAGTGAAAATAACAATCTATACTTAAAAGAAGATACCAATGGTAATATTCTGATTGCTGAAATTTTTGTTGATGATATCATTTTTGGAGGAAATGAATTGTTATGCAAATCCTTTGCTAAAGATATGAGCAAGAAATTTGAAATGTCTATGTTTGGGGATATCAAATTCTTTCTTCATCTACAGATTCTTCAACAAGATGTAGGCATATATATCACTCAGTCCAAATACATCAAGGAAGTGTTGAAGATATTCAAGATGGAAGATTCCAAACCTGTTGGAACACCTATGGCTACTGGATGTAAGATGACAAAAAAAGATAAATCCAATGAGGTAAATCAGACCTTATATAGATCAATGATTGGAAAACTAATGTATGTTGTTCACAACAGACCAGATATAGCACATGTAGTTGGAATAGTTCCAAGATTCTTTGCTAATCCCAAAGAATCACATATGACTTCTATTAAGAGAATTCTGAGATATCTGAAGAACACTGAGGATTATGGCTTATGGTATAAAAGAGAAGGAAAATTTGAACTACAAGTCTATACAAATGATGATTGGGCATGAAACATTGATGACCAAAAGAGCACAACTGGAGGAGCATTCTTCATGGGTGACCAACTTGTCACATGGATCAACAAGAAGCAAGGATGCATCTCTTAGTCTACTACAGAAGCAGAGTATGTGGCTACTACTGCAAATTGCTCCAATATTGCATGGATAAAACAATTACTAAAAGGTATGAGTATGAATATTCTTGAGCCAGTAATTATCTATTGTGATAATACTAGTGCAATAAACATTTCTAAGAATCCAGTCATGTATGCTTAGACTAAGCATATTGCTATAAAGTATCACTATCTAAGAGAACAAGTAAAATCAAAGGAAGTGACACTGGAATATGCTCAATCAAAGGAACAATTAGCTGACATATTCACCAAGACATTATCGAAGGATACATGTGAGTAACTTGAGATAGAGACTAGGGGTCCAACCCTTGTCTATCGATTAGTAAGCTGACTAGGAGGTTACATCAACCTACACATAATCTGAAGATCATTCATGTTGATGCAAACACTAAGATGGAAAATAACAAAAACATATGCACATAGAAAGGTACACATATGCACTGAAAACCAAAGACATTGTATTGCTGGTGGATAGGGAAATTCAAGGAATTTATTATGTAAAGGGATGGAACATGATATAGATGAGTTTTTGTTTGGCATTGTTGTCAAAGGGAGAGATGATCTCATTATCATAAAGGGAGAGATTATCTCATCATCATAAGGGAGAGATTATCTCATTGATCAGAAAATATTATATCATTACCCATGAAGTGAAGTTCCTGAGAATCAGAAGGAAGAGTTAATCGATATTCTAAGGGAGAGAAATTGATTACATATGAAATATCCATCTAAGGGAGAGAAGTAAAAGAGGGAGAGAGTTCAGAAAAAGAGAAAGATTGCTGTCAAAGGAAAAATAAATTATCATGAAGAGGAACAGTCAAGGCAGAGGACATATTCGAATAGAGACATAAGATGATACATCTATCCAGTGAAGGGATTGAAGATTGAAGAAAATAATTTTGCATGAAAAAAATCTAAGCTATTTTGAGCTTACCAAAAGACAGACATTTGTAATAAGTTACATTAGGAAAGCTTGATGAAAATGTTATATTTCATATTGTATTAGTAATAGTATAGTATGATAATGTAGTATGTTTCCATCAATACCAAAGGGAGAGATTGATGACATGTAACTGATTGAATGTTTGAAGATGTTAAGTTGATCACCGAAATGCAAAAAGATAATGCAAGAAATTAAATTAGTTAATGGATTGTATTGTCATTTATGTCAACTTGATATAATCTAATCGGTTATAATCAAAGTGTCAAAGACTTCAGAGAATCAGAGAGAGAAATATTATACTTTTAGTAATGCATAAAAGACAAGCATTCACAATGTGACTTCAAACACTGATGACTAGTGGAACCCGACAGACAAAGATCACCGAAATTCAAGTCTGTTAGAAAATAACTGAGGGGGGGGGGGGGGGGAA
>MU226770.1:1196199-1218660 GCA_018584345.1 Thuja plicata
GTATATATACATATATATGTATATATATATATGTATATACATATATGTATATATGCATATATATACATATATATATGTATATACATATCTATATATGTATATACATATATATGTATATGTATATACATATATATGTATATGTATATACATATATACACACACACACACACACACATACACATACACATACATATATTTAAACATATATATATATATATATATATATATATATATATATATACACACACACATACATATTTTTTTTTTATCAAGGATAGATCTCATAGGATTTTATTTATTATCTCACACAAATCTTCAATAATCAATGCATTTAGTTCAACGTCTCTTATTACATGACTAATTTTAATACACACATTCATGAGTTCCATAATAAAATTAAACCCATTTTTAAGTGTTCCTTCATTTGTGTGAATGCCCTCTCAAGGTTGTGATTTGTTAAAAGTAAGTAAGAAGAACATATTTGGATATTGGAGAAATTGACATATTGTTCTTCTAATTCAAGAAAACAAAAATTACACCCCTTAGTTATCTCAATTAATCGCGATTCATAAATTTCAAGAACATTATCAAAATGTAAAGGGGTCCATGAATTTGTCTTGATTTCCTTTGGTGGATATAGTGAAGTGAATATTATATGATATGAATGTGATAATGAAAATGGTATAAGTTGTTATGGATATAAAGGGGCGAGATGAAGTAGGATGGGTATGATAGATATTGGGGTTGTTATGAGCATTCTTTATTCCATTCTGTTCACCATATCTACTGGATGAAGAAGCATTTTGTGAAGTAACATATTGTATTTCTTATTCTGTAGAATGATAAGTCATGTTCACATCATTAATCATACCTTGATCTTCCCAATTTGACGCATGAAGTTTTCCTGAGACACGAAGGAGGCTGGTTCATGTTATCCTTTATTTTGATGAAGCTCACTTATAACTTGGATATCCACTAGCTCATCCTCTTGATCAACTTGGCATATGCACTTAACTTTCTCCTTGCAAAAATCAAAACAACATATGGTTAAATATTCATTTTCAAATTTTTGTTTGCCTAAAAATTCATCAATTATATGTTCTTTCTCATCCACAAAAATAAGATTTGTAGATGCATGTGACAATGTTAATGGAAGACATAAATATTTTGGTTTGTTGTAAGTTTATTTTTGTAGGTTAGAAAAACATTACGTTATCTTTGAAATCATTCATTAGATAGAGGGGTTAGAAAAAATTCACCTTGGTTCGTTGAGATTACCCCACCAATTTTATTTTTGGTTTTTGAATTTGAAAGTGGGGGTCTGGGGGTGGAATCCAGGGCACACTTCTTGTTGCAGTACATGGTGGGGTCAAGGGGAAGCGCCCCTTCCATCGAGCATATTTTTCCTCTTGCATTCCCTTTGGATTCTTCATTTTTTTATGCATTTTCACCTAAAATTGACGTATTCAAACTCCCTTGAAAATGCAATAGTTTTAACATTTTTGTATTATTTCTTCAAGCTTCCTTATTTCTTATCAATGAATAACAAAAATGGATGTGGATATATAAATGGCGAATAATATTCTAATATCTAATTATAAAATCCAACAATGCATCTATTATGATTTAAATAATCTAAATTAGGAGTAGTTACCCATGCGAGGTCAACAATCGTGCCAAATTTCTTCCTAACACATTGGTCCTAAATCAACTCACTGAGCTAACATGCCTTTACCACCTTTCCTTAGTAACAATACAAAAATGATAGGCCAACACTGAGGTTCAAGATAAAATAGTTTCAGATTGGTCTAGATGTCAATTCGGGGATCGTAAGCTTGTGAAAGATGTTGTGGCTATTTGCACAAGGGCTGTAAACAGTGAGATGAGTGGGGATAAAATGAAACCTAAAAAAAAAACTTACAACAAACCAAAATAGTTATTTCTACAGTCTAGATCTCATTTCAAGTCATTTTAGGTTTCTGGTAGTTATTTATCATTTTGTATTTTCCCGATTTGCCTATATTTGACTATTTAGCCTTCTATATTGCATTATCATATTCCTTTTTCCATCTCCCAATTTCACAATTTACATATTCAGTAAAGGATCATTGTCCCATTTAGTTCCTAAGACCTACTTGAGCCTATTGGACATCTTCCTTCCAAATGTGCAAGTTTGAAAAGGAGGAAAAGGAGGAGTAATTCACCCCTTTGCATTTCTTCCCTTTTCACCATGTACATTTTTGGTGAACCCAACTCATGACATTTCCATTCTGAATTTAGTGTTAGATTATCTTTGTGCATTGGATCCTCATATTTGATTTGATAGTTATATTTTGTCTTCATTAGTTTCATGTGCAATTGTGCTTAATTCATTTCATTTTGCATAAAATTAATGAATGTTTGCATATCTCCTTTCCAAGTTCATATTTACATTTCTTTTTTATTTACCTTTTGTCTTGTGCATGAGTGTTATAACATTGAATCCTACCTATATAATTTTGGTTAGAAGAATTATTGTGTTAGTGTAACAATAGAAAACCTTTTTCGGCTACATTGTATTTGTGATATTGTAGTAGTAACAATAGTCTTATCCGATTCCTTTCATTTCTTCCTTTCAAAATTTTGATTATTAATCATTTATTCATAAGTTCCAAACCATTCTATCTTAGGATCTATTGGTTAAGAAATAGTTCAATATGAGCATCCCTATCATATCTAGAAAGCACATATGACAGTTTAGGTATCCATTCCATTTTAGGATCAACAACATCCATATAGGAGTTGTCGTTGTAAACCAAAAGGTGATTGCTTCTTTATGCCTCTTTTTGACTTTTACTAGTATTCTATATTTTTGGGGAAGGAAGTTTTCCACCCTTGATATTGATGCAATCCCAAGTAGTGAATCGACCCTTGAGCCACCTCACTAAACTAGTGCTCTGGCTAGCTAAGGAGATCAATTAATTAACCAATATTAAAGTCAAAAGTGAATGAAAAGTACTTAAATGGAAATAACTCTAAAATAAAAACTGATAAAAATATTTTGACTATTGAAAGTAAAAGAGCTATTGATCAAGATTGACTTGTGAAATCTGCCAATTCACTATCTCAGATGCCAAAATGACTTTAGGACTACAAAGTGGATTTGGATGTTAGGGCATCATACAAACATCTCATACAGACAAAGTAGAAATTTTTAACAATAAAAGTGAAAGAACATAAACTAAACTAATTATAGATAGAAGCAAAAAAAATATAAATAACAAAGTAACACAACTAATCTAAACAAGGAAGGAAAGGAATGGAACCTGATGAACAAAGGTAGAATAATCCCAAGATTTGGTAATCCATCTTTTCCTTCAAAACCTACACAAAAGAAGATGAGAAAAGTGTTGGGATATTT
Organism: Thuja plicata; assembly: GCA_018584345.1. Classification (NCBI taxonomy): domain Eukaryota; kingdom Viridiplantae; phylum Streptophyta; class Pinopsida; order Cupressales; family Cupressaceae; genus Thuja; species Thuja plicata. The sequence continues at coordinate 1,199,600 of MU226770.1, forward strand.
TTTAAGAGGCCCGTTGAAGTTAAAACCCCATTTTGGCATTTCCACCTCCAAAAAAGTCAATATATAATAGATTTCATGACAGATGAAACAAAAATGATATAATGATGATAATGAGATATAAAATGATACGAGATAGGATATGCTAAATAAAAAAAATTAAGTGAGAGTAATATTACTTCCTTTCAAAGCAAGAAATCCAACACTTGATGGGTTGAAGGTGAGAATGAGCTTGTGTACATGAATGATAGAGTTGAAGTTGTGATACAATGAGAATAGTAAGCTTGAAACTATCAATAATGGTGGATGAGAGCTCAAGAGAGTGTCTAAAAATATTAAGAGAGTGTGTGAGATGGATTTGAATGAATAATAGAGGCAAATGAGGCCAAAGCTGGAGTTTAAACATGGATAGATGATTCCTTATAGTAGTGGATTATTCAGGGATGCGTTACACAACTAAAAAAAATAGGTGTAACATCCCAACAATCACCTTCAATATGTATATTTGCAGGACAAATGCGTGCCACATGGATATCTTTGTGGCACACATGCATCCTGAAACAAACAGGTCGCATGGTAAAGAATCTAAACAAGGGAGATGAAAAGGTGTGCGGAGTGATATGGAGGCTAAGGTGGCATTTAAATATTCAACTAAAGTATAATATTTAAATAATTACATAATTGTTAGTAATAACTGAGAGGGGGGGGGTGAATCAGTGGCTTCAAAATCTTATCTATAAACTTACCACCAATCAAATAAACATCATATTATTATGTCCCTTACAAGATGCATGCCATGAAATACTTTATAATAATTAACTGTCTGTCAGTTTTCCTTTTTTGACCTTATTCCCCTTGATTACCGATAAGCAGTAAAACTTATTTACTGACACTCAGTAAATATGCAGAGTATACCGATAAATCCAAAAATGCATATGTGAAATGTAAAATAGTAAAGTAATAAACCATACACACATAAAACAAGGATTTTAACGTAGAAACCCTGTTAAGGGAAAAATCCACTGGGACCGGTACCCCAAATTTTCACTCTTCTGAAGTGAGCCTTGTTAGGAGCCAACCCTGTTAAAGGTTACAAACACATTGTTAGGTGTGAACTTGTTAGAGGATTTTATACATAGAGGTTGTCACTTAGTATCTGGCATCTATTTGCTACCATCCTTGAATCAGCCTTCTTCTTAGACTGTCAATAGACTTTAGGCAAATCTTGCTACCATCCTTGAATCAAACTTCTTCTTAGACTGTCAATAGGTATCTGGCAAGTCCAATGCTACTTTCATGAATCAACCTTTTTGGCACTCCTTGGGATGTACCTCAATATATAGAAGAATGTTAAGTCCTGCTCTATTAAGAGACTTGATGCTTCAATGGTTAAATTGAAACACAATGGCCTATTTCTAATGCAACTTGAATTGCAAATTTTTAGATCTATTTAAGTACATTACCTTTCTGATCATTGTATCAATTCAATTCTTTGTACTCCACACTTTCTTCTCTGTGATGCTGTGCTTCACTATTTTTTAGTGTTTTCAGAATTCTTTAGCTCTCCCTCAACTTGATTGATCAGGGTTGTATGAAGTTATCCTTCATTAGTTTCTCTTCAACATCCTCTTTCTATTCACCCCCGTTCATGTGATTGCAAAAAATGAATTATACTTGTCTCTTACATAGACATGATATTCACCGTTTCTTGATTATTGGCGTGAAAAACAATCCATCCAATCTGGTTTAAAGCATAAATCCTAATTTATCTCGTAGTTATCTTTATGCCAACTGTACAAATCTTCTTTAAATCAGTCATTTAACTCTGGTCGAATAAAACAATGAAAACAACCAATTAAGTCTATCTTTAGCTCTTGCTAGCTAGATATTTTGTCATTTTTTGAACTCTCTTTTCTGTCAGTCAACTCTATAGTTAGTCATCGGTGACAACTGCTAGTTCCGTCAGTGTGACTCTAGTCAGCTTTGGGATCTCCGTCCGTCAGGCATCATTGGATTTTACTCGTTGGGTAACTCTATTCTCAGCTCATCGGGTATCCTGTGATTTTTCTCCATCGGGCAACACTGTCTTCTCCTCATCGGGTATCACTGTGACTTTGGTTCTTTTCTTAAACTGATGGTGTGCACTCCATCGGTGTCTTCTGTCACTTAGTCAATACTTGAATTTTATGTATTGCTGAAAGCATAATCTTTGTTCCATTGATTCTCTGAAGTCTTTGGCATTATATACATGACCGTACAGATGATATCAAGTTGACATTAATGACAATACAAACCATTAACTGATTTAATGTCTTGCATTATCTTCAACTTAACATTATCAAACATTCAATCAGTTATATGTTATCAAGGTTGTAGTTTATGATAGTACTGTATCATATTTGCAAGTCTCCTTGAATTTTTTTGAATAATTCCCAGAAGGAAGTATCACTAGATTTCTCATACAGAAAGATATGTACATGATCCCTTATCTCAGAGGAAATAGATGCATTTGTTCCCAAGACCATATTTATTTTTTTTGGAAATTTACTCATGAAATACAACATTAAGGAAATGATAAAGATCTATATTTGAAAGGGTATTTAGTTTCATTGGTTTTCTATAGGTTCTTCGTCAATTGTTATCTTAGTAGTTCACATAGATCAAAGAATTTTCATTCCATGACCATTTTATAGGAAATATGTATGCATCCACCCAAATCAATTATTATCATCTATTGTCAGTGTATTGTTGTTTAATTTTATTCCAATTAATTTTAGGACCACATCATTCTTGACTGACTTAAGTGTAGGCACAACTCCAATGGAACTTAATTTGGTTACAACCCTAATAGCCTCTTTTTTTAAATCTCATAAATCATCTTACTATCATACTAGAAAATGTTTCCATATCAATTTTGACCGATATGTTGAAGATTTCTTGACATTGAAGTTTTATAGGGAAAAGTATGCAGATAAAATTCCCACTGAGCCTACACTTTTTAATTTAGTTTCTAGAAAAATCATCTTCACCATTCTAAGGTACAAATCCATGCTCCACAACCTTTTCTTTATTTTTTTCTGACTTTTCAACCCATATCTTTTCTATTTATGTCTTTGTTTGAGCAAGATCAACCTTCTTCTGTGGAACAAAAGACCTAATATTCTTTCCTCTATAAAATTTAACAATATATTCTTGTTTGTTGTAGTTATAACATGTGACACTATGATGTGGAGCATATCTACTTATTATTACAATACATCTACAATTGTCTGCTTGTGACCAAACTTGTTGTACATGTAACAATAACCACTAAAATATTGCACATACCTAGCATTGCTCATATTTATGAGACTATTTCTCATTATTCTACTCCTACAATCATTAGCCTTATGACTGGATTTGTTTCAATCATGGAAATGACCATTGAATTCTTGAGGTTTTATGTTCATTCTACATTCTGCAGCCTTATGCCCAATTTTATCGTAAGAAAAATAATTGCCATTTAAAACTTGAGATTACCTAGTTTGAAAAGTTTGACTTGTAATTGTCCTTTTGAAGCACTTTATTTTTTTTGGACATGAGTAAATTGGTTTTGATCAATCCTTCTATATTCTTGGATTCATCTTGGATTCTTTCTCAATCATTTACAATTTTTATCTTAGAACATTCTCCCCCATCAAACCCAAGGCCACCTTTGTTCTTTGACATCTTTTGAAAACTGAGCACTTTCTCAAGAAAAGCACTGCCACCTTTTATTTTCAAACCTTTTTCAAAATTTTCCTCTGAATCTTTCAAATCCTTTCTTATATCAACACCATCCTTCTCAAGTTTGGTACATTCCACAAACTTACTATTAATCTTTTACTTAAAACAGTCAACAAACTTTTTTCCTTCTTCAACTTGTTCTCTTAAATTGATTATCTCATCTTCTAAATTTTGAGTTTGTATTTATGTTCTTTGTTTTATTATAATTTGGTATTCATTTGATGATTTTCTTATCTTCCTTATTGAGCTTGGTCTTATATTATATGCATTTTGACTTAGTGATATTCATGTTGATAAGAGAGCTTAATTTCTCCTCCAAGATCTAAATAACAATCATCTATATTGATAGCCCATTATCTAGGTTTCATGGCTTCAAGATCTTTTTTTTGGAATAATTATCTTTTTGATCATAGCTTTTGACCCAATGTGTTCCAAAGCAAGATCTAGCTTTAATTGTTAAGCTATTTCCTAAGGAACCTTTGCTCTGATACCAATTGTTGAATACATTAGATGGTGGGGAGGTGAATCAACATAAAGTAAATCTTAAGTATTCATTAACTTATAAACAATTGGAATATAAGTGTATAAGAAAAGAACAAATACACAACATGCACCTCACAAGAATTTCAAGATTTTTATGTGGAAAACCCAAGAATGGAATACCATGATGAGGATGAGCTTACACTATATGAAACAAATGTTACATGAGATTCACTACTGGACTTGTAACTAAGATAAATTGACTTAGAGAAAGATATAAAAGAGTTTTCAACTAAATATTACTTCTTTAGAGAAATATACAATTAAATTAAACTAAAATATATGAAATGAACTGCTATAGAAAATGCATATAACTAATGCTGATGGTAATGCTAATAATGTAGAGCTCTATTATTTTGTTACAATGAATTCACAAACTTCATAATCTAAATCTCAATAAACTTTACATATTTTCATCTCTCTCTCTCTCTCTCTCTCTCTCTCTCTCTCTCTCTCTCTCATATCCATTACAACATGAAAAAATACCAATAAGGTTGGCACATGTGGGATTTAACAAATGAAATGTGTAACCTTAAGTAGGTTAGCTCCAATCATATGAATCAAGAACAAGTCAGGTTGTGGATAAACCTAGCACTTAATTGAATCTTACATGCATCATAAAACAACCTCCAAAACCAATAGAATAGGTCAAGATCAACCACAAATAAAGGATTACAACCAATCGACCCAATATTAACATCATTACCAAGATTTCAAAATTTTAACCTTTTAATAATTGGGGAGAGATTCAAAACTCTATGTAGACAAAAAATAAGATGCTGGAGACAATATGCAACCTTTATACAACATCTTATGAAGAGATCAATTATCAAGTGCAAGAGAAGAAAAATAACATTAATGAACTGCTAAATATAATGTAAATCAAAGCAATTGCATGGCACCAATATGATAAATATAGTGTACTAGATCCCCAACACATATAAAACAAATTTCATAGGTTTATCATACTATCCTCAACTAATTCTCATAACCACAAGGCCATACCAATTATTGTGGAAGAATACAGAGCATTCTAGTGAATCAGTAGAGATATTTTGTTATGATAGAATCAAAAATTCAAAATTGTAATACCATGCCTTGTTATTACATTATTATTTTGACTATATTTTGGCATCTGGCCATAGTGGTTAGTTAATACAATTGAATTACCTATCTAAGTGTCTTAACTTAATACCATTCGTGATGGTTAAATGCATATATATTAAAATATATTAAACACAGATAAATTAATATTGTTAATGTAATTATGATTTATATGTATATGTTTTAATGTAAATATTAAAATAATAATTTATTATTATATCTTTTTTATGGAATTGTAACAACATAGCTGGTTACTTATACATATGGTGACAACTATTAGTGGTGATTAATTTCACTCTCTCTCTTCTGGCGCGTGGGCCATTAGATTCTGTATTTCAGTCGGCATTCTCTCTAACAGTTTCCCTCTTGGCATTATAATTTTCTATCTATTTTATAACATAAGAGATGGGTAGTTTGGTGATGAGACATCATATCTTTGAAGCATTTTGTCTATAGTCTGCATGCCTTATTTTGTGCTTCCTAAGTTTGCATGCATTTTCTACCAGTGCCTTACAAACCATATAATATGACAGAAATGCACCTTCATTATATTTTGGGTGCATGGGTAGTTTGGTGATGATACACCATATCTTTGAAGCAATTTGTCTATAGTCTGCATGCCTTATTTTGTGCTTCCTAATTTTGCATGCATTTTCTACCAGCGCATTACAAACCATAGGATATGATAGAAATGCACCTTCATTATATTTTGGGTGCACGCCATAACCTTGATTTGGTTTATCTACACATTTATTTATGAAGGTTCAAGCATTCTATTATGCAAATTAGGTGCGTTGTCTATGATTCTATATCTTGCATGCATATCTACCACAACTTTTAGACGATAATGATTAAAAAAAATCCATTTTTATTTATGTCTATGAAACAATCCATTCACTCCACATCATGCATGTTTTCCTGAGCATCTCATAAAATTTATTATCTGCCCAAAAGTCTACCTTTCATTTTGGATGGGAGAATGCTTATACTATGTTTGAAAAGCTTCCTTTCTGGCATCAATCCCTCCCCATGGACGTAATACCCTTATTATACACTGTCTGACCAAGAAAACAACAATTTCACCATAAAAAAAATACTAGTTTCCACTGCAAGCTATTAAACTCTAGAGTGGTGTCATTCATTTATCCAATGGTTCCCTCCTTTGGATTCTTCATCTCTTATTTCTGAACAGGTTTTTGAGCAGGTTTGAGCGGTTTTTTGAGTAGGATTTTGAGGGTTTCAAGAAGGGTTTCGAGCAGGTTTGAGAAGTTCTGAGTAGGATTTTGAGGTTTGAATAGTGGAAACATGGACATATTCTTCAATCTTGGACAAAACACACGTGATTTTGAGGGTTTTGATAAGATTGTCGGGAAGTTTTGGGATTTTCAAGCAGATTTTATGGGGTCAGACAAATCCTCGACAGATTCCCACAAGGTACATAGAAACAACATTGATTTAGTATGCAAGAAGGTGGGTCAAAGGTGGGCCATAAACACATATAAAAACCACATAGATCAAAAGGGGACATAGATAGATGAGTTAATGACCTCCTCTCTAGTTGTGTTTCTTATTGCTACTTTTCTTTCTCCTGATACTTTATGCTCTGGTATTCCTAGCATTTCAAACTTCTGTCAAAATGAAAATTGCAAAACTAAACTCTTGATAACAATAACCTTGGGTTTTGGGAAAAAAATTGCAACAGTGAGATCATATGCCACTAGTCCTAACAAATCTAAACCAAAAGCAAGGGAAAAAATTGAAACATGCCAAACTTATCAAGAGTCTGACCTAGTGGTGAACAAGTAACACAAGAGACAGTAGGGGTGAAGGATCAGGAGGATATAAATTATTAGGCCCAAAATGAGACAAGCACAACTAAGAGGAGGGTGGGGGGGGTGAATCTAATGTACACACCTTATAACTTTAATTCTAATTTATCCACATAGATCTAAAAGATAAAGACAAAATTCAAGATACACAACACATAACACCAAGATTTATTCTCGAGGAAACTCGATTAAGGGAAAACCCCGGTGGGAATCAAATCCACAAGATGAATGTACTTTGCTAAAATTACTTCCCTATTAAGAGAAAAAAAGAGCAAAGGATGGACAAGCTATTAATACAGGTCTAATTATTGAGAGGGGGGGTGAATCAGTAATCAACAAAAACAATGTCAACCTCTTTTAAACTTTATGCACCAAAACATCCAACAACAACTATCATAAATAAAAATTTCAATGCATACATCCCCAAGTAATCAACCACACAATCTAAACACCATATTTATCTCATGGAAACCCAAATGGGAAAAAAACACGGTGTGAGTTGGTACCCACAAAATCTATACTCTTCTAGAATACACCCTGTTAAGAGCTTACCATGTTAAAGGTTACAACAACACTATTGGGTGCTACCCAGCTAAAGGATTTGCCTTATATCTATTAGGATATTTTCCCTATTAGGAGTAGCCTTGTTAGAGGACTTAAAACATTCAATTAGAATGCCACCTTGTTAGAGGATTTACAACAAAGATTTGTTAGGACCTACCCTGTTAAGGGATTTCACTATTACAATGGTTAGAAAGAAACATATAAAGTGATCTATGTAATTGCACCACCTCTTCATGATCAAACCCAATTAAGATCTATATTTCTTCTCCATATTCTTCCTTATCTTGATCACACTTGATTCCTTTAATTTCTCCTTCACCATATCCTTATGCAATTCGCAATCAGCTCTCTAACTTCTTCTTCAACATTCCAATATATAGATTTACTTCCATCGACTTAAAACAAACCCTAGATCTAAGATATTAATGATACAGACCAAATTAGGTAAGATACAATGTATCTAAATAATCCAAATTTTTTTTCTCTAGCAACGTCAACTTACAAATGGATTTTACCTTGGTAGTTGAGCCATCTTCAAAAACTATTTTGACCAAAAGAAACTTCTTGAAGAATCCACCTCAAATGCATACCTCAAGAAATGTGATGTCAAGTAAGTTCCACAAATCACAAAACTACCTTACTACTACATGAAAATCATGACCAATCCTTTTTCCACTTAGAATTCCTTTACTGCCTCACAAATCTTCATAACCTGTTCAAGAACCCTGTCTTGTTTACCTGTACATTTTGTTAACATCGATTCGAGTCAATTAAACTAGTTGCACCGGTCAACAGTAATAGTCACAATCATAAAAATAGTATCCTAACATTGATCAGAATCATATCCCATGACCGCTCTGCCAAATACTTTACCAATTTGAGATAACATTCAAATCACTTTCAGTTTGTCACCGACTATTCTAGTAGTTACCCAGTTTGATTTCATTCAATCATTACCAACTTAATTCTTCATATCAAAAGTCACGATGGCCAAGTTAACATCACAACACATGACATATTCTTCCATTAGAATACAAAATTCATAAACATACTGAAACTCATAATTCACTTACACAATATCTGGTAACATACTGAAAATAGTAAGTTAATCATTTGACATCAATGATAACCAAATAACTGATTCACCTGTCATCAAATATGTACCAATCTTCATCAATGCAATAATTAGAATCACTGCATCAGTTATGATAACAATCTCCCTCTTTGGCATTGATGGAAACACTCTTATATTATTTTACCTTCACTCTTATCTTCTCTTAACTTTTGAATGCTGATTGATATCACCTTGTTGATTTCATGACTGACTTCTGCAAAATGTTTCCACTTTTTTCTGTACCTTCGATCACATGTCTGCTCACTCTATTATATTGATTCATCATATTCATATACTCCCCCTTTCATCTTCATCCTATATGTTCTTCTCTTGTTTGCGTACATATTCCATTCTTTTGTCAATTGCCTCTGTTCCCTTTATATGAAATACATATTCTCCCCCTTTGACAACAATGCCAAAGATGTCTAAACATTTAGTCACTTCTGTTAATACTTAATACTTGAATGATCCTTGCTTGTTCCTTCCTCATCACTTTATTTGAACATCATACTAATAATTCTCCCCCTATGGAGTAGTCCACCACTACATCAATTCATAGATATGATATTCTGATAAACACATATGAACTAATGCAATCAACATCATCCTCTAATTAAATTTAGAGAGGGGAATAACCCCTAATCTAAATCTAAGATACTCAAAGGTATCCTTTGGTGAATATATAAACAACCCATTCTTTAGAAGACACATAGTCAAGCCTTACCTCATTCTCTTGTACCTATTCTCTTAGGAAATGATATTTTATTGCAATGTGCTTTGTCTTTGAGTGCATCATTGGATTCTTAGAAATATTTTTTGCACTAGTGTTATCACAATAGATATCAATCAGTTTAGTGACCTTCTCATGAATTCCCTCAAGAATCTATTTTATCCATACCACTTGCTGACAGTTGAGAGAAAAAACAACATATTCTGTTAGAATAGCTGAGAGGGGGGTGGTGCAGGGCACCTCCCATTCTGATGTGTTGATGTGTGTTAGGGTTGGATTAGGTTTTTTTGTGTGGTTTGGAATAAGATCTAATAGGTTAGATGCAATGTGGATCAACTTCATGTTTGTAAGTGCCCATAGTGCTCATTAGGTGATTTAGGGTCATTGTGGCCTAAATTAGGGAAAAGTTGATATTTTTTTGTATTTTGGGTTTGGTGTGTGTTTTAGGACCCTAAATGTTCTAATCAAATTCATAGAGGTCAATCATGACCATCGAGTTGACAAAAGAAGTCAACTTGCTCAAAATGTAAAAGTTGCTCGAACAACTTTTGCAACTTCTTGACAAGAAGTTGCAAAAACAAGTTAGAGAAGTTGTAACTACCCATGCTCAGTATATGAGCATGGATTCGATGATTTGGATAGGCTAATGAAATTTTGGATTGCAACATTGATTTTGGGAACCCTTGTATAGATGGTTTTAACTATATTCTTGTGAAACATAGAGATTTTTGCATTCTGTATGGTCCTGTATAGATTGGAAAAGGAGATCAGACCCCATAGGGATGTAGAGTTTCAAAATAGCTTTCATTTCCATATCTTAGTTTGATTTGAAGTTATTGTAGTGTAGAGTTGTGTAATTATTAAGGTCACTGGTCTGCAAGTGACATTCCCAGTGTTGCAGAGTTAGAAATGGCTCTAACCTAAGAACCCACTAGTGGAATTGACTAAAACTATGGGGGAAGTAGGGTTAGAGTCTATAAATAGGGATTTTGTTTTATTTTTGGTTTTTGCAATGGATTTCCTAGACCAAGTTTGAAGTCCTATGGTTGATTGTTAGGAACAGGTGAGCCAGGATAGGGATAGTAAAGATTTGGCACGAGCACCCATGATCTTGGGGAAAGGACTTAGTGGCATTTTTCAGAAGCCCTAAATAGTCTTCTTGAAGATTCAAAAGGTGGTGGATGGTGAAACGAAGGTTGAAGGTCAATTTGATAATTGTTTGTGCTGACTGGTCCAGAGGCCTAAATAATACGCTAAAAACTAGGGCCTAATGAATACTAGGGTTGTGGGTGCATCCAGAGGCCAGGGTTTTGGATTTTGATAGAGGTGATAGATACATTTCAGATTTTCAAGGTCTTATATGGAATTATTTTGGAGTTTTGGGAGTACTAGCCCAAAATCAGTGAATTTTGACCTACTAGGAAATAGGGCAATTAGGCCTTCTAGTGAATTTGACACCAATTAGATTGGTGAAGTATCTTGAAGTGTGGGTAAGGGTTCAGAATGAATTTTAATGGACCAAGGACATAGAAAAGAGTCTATAGGATGTATGGGAAGATCCTAAGCTAGGGGTTTAGGATTCTAGGAGGAAATCTAGTGAGGAAGTCTAGGTAATTGAGGAACTAGTTGGACTAGTTAAACCTAGAAAATTTGAAATCTTCAAATAGATCAACTATACCTTGGAGGAGAAGTTGGTAGGTAGGGTCTTGGAGATCCTAATTGAAGAATAATCTCAAAAAGAAGTAACCATTAGATGGTTAGGAGAGAGAAAGAAAGCTTATTGAGGAAAGAAATCACTAGAGTCTCAAACCCTCTGCATCAGAGTGGTATCAAAGCCATAATTTATTGAAGTTTGTGTATGTCCGAAGGGGAGGAGAGTCAAGAGTTTGATAGAATGCCTCCTAAGGCAATGAGTATGGATGAAATTATGGAATTGGTTCAGGGCCTCTTGGAGAAGGTTAGTGTGTCCGAGACAAAGAGTAAAAAGAAAATCATTGAATGGGGAGATGAGAGTGATGAGGATGTTGAAAGTCAGACAGAAGAGACATCTAACAAAGGTAAAGAACCTGAGATGGATAAAGAAAAAAATGTATTCTTGGATGCATTTAAGTCCCTTAACAAGGATAGCATGGAACATATACCATATTACTGTGGCAGCCTGAATGGAGAAGAGTTGTTGGATTAGATAGAGGCCATTGACAACCAGTTTGATTACAAGGATGTATCAGAAGAGAAGAGGGTCAGCTATGCCAATGCTAGACTCAAAGGATGTGCATTGGTGTGGTGGAACATGATGCAGGATGATAGGGTGGCCAATGGAAAGAAGAAGATATTTTCTTGGGAGAGGATACAAATTAGATTGAGGGCACAATTCTTGCCTACTGATTATGAAATCCAAATGTACCAAAAGTTGCAGAACTTGAGACAAAAGGAGATGACAGTGAGTGCCTATACTGAGGAGTTTCACAAACTGAGCCTAAGGGCTAGGAGACAGGAAGAAGAAATGGAGAAGGTGGAAAGGTATCTCAATGGGTTGAGATAAGGGATGCAAGATGAAATTAGCATGATGGCTCCTGACAGTATGCACAAGTGTTTTCAGTTGGCCTTGAGAGCAAAGGATAAGGCTAGAAGGAGGAATGACTTCCATCAAAGAGGAAGAGGTGGTAACAATAACAGAGTTTTCAGAGGTAGGAGTAAATTTGGCAGAGGACAGAGCCCTAATAGACAAGAAGATAGTCAGTCTATGGATAATAGTGGAGGTAATAAGTTTAGAGGATCTTTCCAAAGAGGGGGATACAAAGGAAGAGGACCACCAAGAGGAAGATTTCAGCCCCAAGGAAGATCTAATTCAGTCTTTAATGGCATATGTTATAACTATAATCAAGTGGGTCACACAATGGGTAGGTATCCTAAAAAGGCTACATCATCTTCTATGGGAGATAGGAGGAATCAGTTGGTTCAAGAAGATGACACACAAAGTGTCACTTCTCCCATTTCCAAGGCAGGGCCAGTAATGGATGGAGAGAATCTAATGTTAAGAAGAACTTTTTTGAAGGTACCTAGCACTATAGAGCCACCTCAAAGAAATAACTTGTTTAAGAAAACTTGTAGGTCTCATGGGAAGATTTTCAAAGTGATAGTGGACTCTAGATCCACTGAGAATATTGTATCCATAGAGATGGTGGACAAATTGAAATTAAGAAGGATACCTCATACCCCTATAAAGTTTCATGGTTGGACAAGGGTCAAAAAATAGTGGTAGATAAACAAATCTCGATGGAGTTTGAAATAGGAGAGTATAAGGACAAGGTCCTATGTGACATATTTCCCATGGATGCATGTCATCTTCTTCTAGGGCATCCCTTGCAATATGATGTAAAGGCTATCCATGATGGAGAAAACAATAACTATGTTATCACCAAGCTAGGGAAGAATTTTCAAATGGATCCATTACATGAACCTAATGAAGAGAAGCAAGTGGGAAAAAATGTGATGATCTTGAGTGGGAAGAATTTTTGAAAAGCTATGAAGAAGGAGAAAGGAGTCTGTTGTACAGTTATAGTGAAGCCAAAGCAGGAGACCAAAGAGAAAGTCAACATGCCACTAGAGATATAAGAATTGTTGGAAAGATACCATGACATAGTGGATAATGGTTTTCCAAGTGCCCTACCGCCCATGAGGGATGTGATTCATCAGATAGATCTCATTCCTGGAGTAAATTTTCCAAACAAAGTAGCATATAAGATGACACCAAGTCAAAATGCAGAGATATCAAAACATATTCAAGATTTGTTGGAAAAGGGATTGATAAGGAAGAGTTTGAGCCCCTGTGCTGTGCCTACTATTCTTGCACCTAATAAGGATGGAAAATGGAGGATGTTTATGGAATTCAGGTCTATAAACAAGATTACAATCAAATATAGATTCCCAATGCCCCAGATTGAGGATTTGATGGACAATTTGGGAGGTTCATGTTACTTTTCAAAGGTGGATTTGAAGTTAGGATATCACCAAATCAGGGTTAGGCCTGGTGATGAGTGGAAAAAAGACTTCAAGACCAATGAAGGGCTATATGAGTGGCTAGTTATGCCTTTTGGCCTAACTAATGCACCTAGCACATTCATGAGGCTCTTGAATGAAGTGCTAGTAGATTTTATTGGTAAGTTTGTAATAGTATCTTGATGAAATTTTGATATTTAGCAGGTCCAAGGAGGAGAACATGAAGCATTTGGAGATGGTCTTAAGGAGGCTACACCAAGAAAAGTTGATGATCAATCAAGAAAAGTGTGAGTTTCTGAAAACTGAAATAGTTTATCTTGGTTTTGTGGTTGCTAATGGATGTATGAAGATGGACCCTGATAAGGTTAAGTCAATATTGGAATGGCATACACCTAGGTCCATTGGGGATGTTAGGAGTTTTCATGGATTGACCTCCTATTATAGGAAATTTGTAAGAAATTTTAGTCAAGTATGTGCCCCTATTCTCAACACCATCAAAGGTGGAATCAAATGTCAGTTTAAGTGGACTATAGCAGCAGACCAAGGGTTTGAGATGTTGAAAAAGAGGATAGAAGAGTTACCTACACTTAGGTTCCCTAATTTGAATCAACTATTTGTGGTAGAATGTGATGCTATCAAGCTAGCCATTGGAGCAATGCTAAGCCAAGAGGGACACCCTATGGAATTCTTCTCAGAGAAGTTGAATGAGGCTAAAAAAAAGTACTCCACATATGATTTAGAGTTATATGCTATGGTAAAAGACCTTAAAAAATAGAGACATTGTCTCTTACCTAGGGAGTTTGTGGTCTACACTAATAACCATGCTTTGTGTTTCTTGAATGGGAAAGAAAAACTAAATCAAAGGCACTTGAAGTGGGTAGAATCATTGCAAGCTTATACATTTGTCATAAAGCATAAGAAAGGTGTTAGAAACAAGGTTGCAGATGCTCTTAGTAGAAGAGTACTCACAATATAGGAGATACAATTGCAAAGTGTAGGGATGGATTATTTGAAGGACCTCTATAAGGAGGACAAAGATTTCAGAGATTCCTATGAGGCATGTGTGAAGTTTCAATAGGGATTTAAAGTGGATTTCAATGAGTTTATGTTGTAGGAAGGCCTATTCTTTAAAGGACATCTTATGTGTATACCTCAGTGCTCAATGAGAGAGGACATTGTGAAGGAGAAACACCAAGGAAGCTTGGGAGGCCACCTTGGAGTGGATAAAACATTAGAGCAAGTGAATAGGCATTATTATTGGCCTAAGTTACAGTCATATGTTAGGAGACTTGTAGAACAATGTTAGATTTGTCAGAGGGAAAAAGGAAAAAGTAGTAACAGTGGGTTGTATCAACCCTATCCATACCCCAAAGGCCTTGGGAGTGCCTAAGTATGGACTTTGTGTTGGGGTTACCAAAGACAACAAGGGGTCGTGATAGTGTATTTGTGGTGGTGGACTATTTGAGCAAAATGGCTCACTTCATCCTATGTAAGCAAACCAATGATGCTTCTCAAATTGCAGGTCTATTCTTCAGAGACATTGTAAGGATCCAGGGATTGCCACTAAATATAGTAAGTGATAGAGATAGTAAGTTTGTGGGTCATTTTTGGAGGACCCTTTGGAAAATGTTGGGTACAAAATTGTCTGTCTCTTTAGCCTACCATCCATAGTCAAATGGGAAAAAAGAGGTAGTCAATAGGTCACTTGGGACCTTTCTAAGATGCTTGACTAAGTAACATGGACAGTCATGGGATCACATCATAGGGAAGATAGAATTTGCCTATAATGACTCCATTAATAGGAGCACATGTAAAATACCCTTTGAAATAGTATATGGTGTCAATCCTAGAGGGATCTTAGAGTTGAGGAATCTCAGTTTGAAGGAAAAAATGAGTGCACAAGGGGAGTCATTTGCAGAACAGATGAAGGAGCTTCATGATCAAGTCAACAAGACTTTACAAAAGCAAGTGGAGAAGTATAAGTCCAAAGCTCATCAGACAAGAAGGGATTTGTAGTTCAAAGTGGGGGATCTAGTGCTTTCCTACCTCAGGAAGGAAGGGCTACCCAAGGGTCAGCCAACTAAGCTACTCATGAAGAAGATAAACCCATTGAAGATTTTGCATAAGTATGGCATGAATGCCTATGAGGTGGAGTTGCCTCCTAATTTGGGGATTTCACCCATTTTCAATGTTTGTGACCTGTATCCCTACAAGGGACCATCTATAGACACAATTCAGGCCACTCTTGCAGATTTAGGGGATGATGATTGGGTGAAAGACTTGCCTACCCCAATACCACTAAAATTGGAAAGTGTACTAGATTCTAAAGTGATCAAGAAGACAAGGAAAGGTAACTACAAGGAGTACCTCATCAAGTGGCAGGGACTACCTGAAGCTAGGGCCACTTGGATGATAGATCTAGACATTCTGAAACATGGGGTCACCATTGAAGACCTCCTAACTCAAGGGACTTGAGTTATTTGTCCCAGGGGAGTATGGTGCAGAGCACCTCCCATTCTGATGTGTTGATGTGTGTTATGGTTGGATTAGGTGTTTTTGTTTGGTTTGGAATAAGATCCAATAGGTTAGATTCAATGTAGATAAATTTCATGCTTGTAAGAGCCCATAGTGCTCATTAGGTGATTTAGGGTCATTGTGGCATAAATTAGGGGAAATTTGATATTTTGTTGTATTTTGGGTTTGGTGTGTGTTTTAGGACCCTAAATGTTCTAATCAAAGTCATAGAGGCCAATCATGACCATTGAGTTGACAAAAGAAGTCAACTTTCTCAAAATGTAAAAGTTTCTAGCAACTCTGAAAAGTTGCAAGCAACTCAGAAAAGTTGCTCGAGCAACTTTTGCAACTTCTTGACAAGAAGTTGCAAAAACAAGTTAGAGCAGTTGTAACTACCCATGCTTGGTATATGAGCATGAATTTGATGATTTTGATAGGTTAATGAAATTTTGGATTGTAACACTAATTTTGGGAACCCCTGTACGGATGGTTTTAACTGTATTCTTGTGAAACATAGAGCTTTCTACATTCTGTACGGTCTTGTATGGATTGGAAAAGGAGATCGGACCCAATGGGGGTGTAGAGTTTCAAAATAGATTTCATTTCCATATCTTAGTTTGCTTTGAAGTTATTGTAGTTGTGAGGCCTCACCCCAACCCATAATAGCATTATTGTTCATTCACACTTTGATACTTTATGTTTTGATACATTGATACACTTTTTGATTATCCCGACAGAGACTCGAGATATTATGTTTATGATGATGATTATATTGTATAAATTACATTATGATATGGATTAGACCTAGAGCATGTGGTTGATTTTGATTATACATGTTTAGATAGGTGAATTGATGAGAAGATTGGATCATGATTAGAATTGATTATTTCATGGATGTTATGTCATTATGATTATGGAATTATTATGTTTTAAACATTTCTGTATGAAAATTGTAATTAGGAATTTAATTTTGCTTATTGATTAATGTTTCTAAGTATGAATTGAATATGTATATTGCATGTGATTTTATTATTTTGGACTACTAGTGCTTGAGTTTAGTGTGTAGGAAAGAGAACATGGAATCATTCAGAGAATCAGTAACCAACCATATGTGCAAACTGTAAAGCCAAGGTTGAACCTAAAGAAGAGGTTCAAACCTCATTTTTAAGTGATTTTATTCATGACCATAAAATTGTATGTATGTATTAGGTGTTTTCATTATGTAATTAGTGACATGTCAATGTTGTATTATGTCATTTTATAGTGTCACTTGACACTTGTTATGTGTTAATGTCATGACATATCTACTAAGGTTGGAAATGTAAACCTAAGCCTAACTGATTCATTAGGAACCTTATTAAACCACTTGTTGGAGATACTTGCAAAGTTCCACCAATTTGATCATTTAGATTTAATTCTTTTCTAGCCACTTCTAGAGGCCAAAAAGAGGTCCTAAGGGTCAAATTTAGCAAAATCCTAGTACCTTAGTGATAGGGGTATGGGTTAGAAATATTTTTAACACATATAGAACCCCCTAGTGGCCTTGGTGACCCATTTTTCACATGCTACGAAAATGGAGTAAGTCTTGACCTTTTTCCCAAACCCACACTCCTTTCCAATCTGGAATTTATGATGGGGGACAAGGAAAGGCCAAAGGAATTTAGGGTCAAGTCTGAATTTAATGTTGGTGGGTGGGTAGAAGTTGGAGATATTTTTAGAGGCCCTTGGTAGAGCTAGTGGGTGTTCACCCACTCTCTACTTTTAGAGACATTAGGATTTGGATTGAGGAAGCATAAGGGATTGGGCTCTTCTCAAAATTCATTTTCCATAACAAATTGTGAAGGTTGGTCTCCATTGCCATGAAAGTGCTTTGTTTTGTTGCAAGTAGATTTGTATGTTCCTTTTCATTCTCTTTCATATGTGAAATGTATTTGTATTGTTGTAATGTAAGGGAGAGGGATTTTGGGTTTGAATTCTTGCTTATAGTTTTATCTTTGTTTTGAATATAGGAGTGTTGTGAAGGGTGTGATGGCATTACTCAGCCTTGGATAGGGAAGAAGTGGCCATGTATGGGGGAAGGGGTTAGTGGGATTCCATGATAGTGTAGATTCTCTTCTCATGGAGAGAAGAGGGAAAAAATGCAAGGCGTATAGCCCTTGCATGCCATTGTATTTGATCCTAATTTTGGGGGAGATAAGGAGAAGATTGGATGGAAAGATGTATGTGGTTTTAGCCTTGAAGAGGCATGTTATTTATATGTATAATTTTGGCATTCTCCTACATGAAAATCCACCTTCACCCCTTGTTATGGGTTCATGGTGAAACCATTTGGGCAAACCTTGGGAGGGTGCTCTTTGTTGTTGTATTCATGTATGTGGATGTGTGATTTTCACCTGTTGGTTACTAATTATCCTAGCTCGGGGGTGGTCTCCTTGAGACCTAGGATGGGAGGTGAGCTTCCCATGGTTCTCCTCATGTATTTTCAGGTTTGAAGTCAAGATGATTGTGAAAAAGCTTGGGAGAAATCTCTATTTTGGTGTAGTTGTGTGAGAGCAACTTTAATGTTGCATGGTTACTCCTTTTGTATTGAGATTAATTTCTTGTTAAGTGTTGTAATGTCCATATTGAAAGCTTTATCAAGTAAGATGTGAAGAGCTCTTATTCATTACGTAATAGCTTCATTAAAGGAAGAAACATTGTATGCTATCCATTGATTATATAGATCTTCCATCTTGAAGATGTGTAGGTGTATATTGAAAGATTACCATAATGTAAATAAAGATTCTTTAGTTTCATGCCTATTGTATTCTATTCTTTAGAATAATGAAGTTAATCTTTCATGGTAGAATGATATCCAATATTGAGAAGAAAGGCAATGTAATAGTTTTTCATAGCATATAAAATC
>MU226770.1:1218819-1230921 GCA_018584345.1 Thuja plicata
GTATATTAATGTAAAAATCAACTAATACTAATATTCAATTTATAGTTCACTTAGTGTATTGCACTAATAAAATAATTCAAATGCATACAATTAACTACTCCAATAATAAAACCAAGAAATCAATATGTTAGAATCTAAAAACAAATAATATCCATGACACTTCCCAGATTGTTAGAGCAAAAATGCTCTTTGTAATTTGTATGGGAAGGGAAATAATTCTCTTTGTCATAGAGAATATTCCCTTCCCAAGATGCTCTTCCTAATTAGAGTTAGTATTATAACTCCCTAACATAACCTTGTTGTTAATTACTAATTTCTAGATTAATAAAAGACTTCCTAACATAACTTGTTTAACACTTCCCTTCCCATAAATGGGTGCAGGTATGTAGTGGCAGAGGTCACATTAAATAAACAAAAAAAAATGATATTAATGCAGGGATGGGAAGCAAGTCTCACTTTTGATTTGCATCCTCGTGGGTCCCACCCACATACTCCTTCCTTACTTTTTACCACCATGCGTAGGATGTGGGGGGGTTGACATGGCATTAATTCTTTCCCCAAAGACTGGTCTTTTCTCCTCCATGCGTACTTGGGGTCTGACATGGGAATCAATGCATATCCCTATGACAAGAAAGCCTTCCCACTCCATGTGAGATTTCCTTGCCTCCATTTGTTGACCTCACATAAAATTTACAGCACATTGGAATGGGGAAACCTTGAGGTGGGTCCCACCTCAACCTTGGAGCATGCACATGCCTTTTTAAAAAAGGCTCTCCTTGCATAAAACTCACGCAAACCTTAGGATAGGTTGGGATTTTCATCACCCCACCCACTTGGCAAGTGGGCCTTGGGGATAGGGGGTGATGTGAAAGATTGGTAGGTAAATAGGTTTAGATTAGTAGGGCTAGTTAGATTAGTTGGCTAGGATTAGTAATTAATAGATTTTTTTAACATGTTTAGATTTAATTAGTATTGAATCAACTTATTAAAATAATAGTCTATTTTATCCAATGGTTAATTATTTAAAATGGATCATTAATATTAGTTAGTTTAGGTTTTTTTTTTTTTATAAAAAAATTGTGAATTTGTGAATTAGCTAATAGGGTTTTGGCCTAATGAATTGATTTTCTTAATTTAATTTAATTTAATGTATAAGAGGGATTTAGTACATCTTGTAATGGTAGTATAACTAATTCCACCTTTGATGTTTAGATAACATTTCGTGCTAGTTCACATTGTCAAGTTTATTGTCGAATATAGTTCAATTATTAATATGGTTAACTCATGAACTAATAATGTAGACAAATTATCGATTATGTTAAATAAATCACATACGAAAGAATTAACCTAGTTACATATACCTTTTAGGTTATTATTTTGGAATGAAATTGGTTAGATAATTAAAGTCCTCGTTCGCAAGGGAATTGAAGGATAAACATTGTCGAGTAGGTTTTGATAGAATTGGATTCATCCTGAATGGAAATTCCTAAGTGGAAATTGTACCCACTAGGGTTCCACTATCCAAACCTTTAAAATTTTTTTTTTTGCATTTTGTTGGTTAATTTTTTCGGGCATGACAGTAGTGTAGAGTTGTGTAATTATTAAGGTCACTGGTCTACAAGTGACATTCCCAATGTTGCAGAGTTAGAAATGGATCTAACCTAAGAACCCACTAGTGGAATTGATTGAAACCATAGGGGAAGTAGGGTTAGAATCTATAAATAGGGATTTTGTTTTCTTTTTGTTTGTTGCAATGGATTTCCTAGACCAAGTTTGAAGCCTTATGGATGACTGTTAGGAACAGGTGAGCCAGGATAGGGATAGGAAGGATTTGGCACGAGCACCCATGATCTTGGAGAAAGGACTTAGTGGCATTTGCGGAAGCCCTAAACAATATTCTTGAAGATTCAAAAGGTGGTGGATGGTGAAACGAAGGTTGAAGGTCAATTTGATAATTGTTTGTGCTGACTAGTCCAGAGGCCTAAATAATAGGCTAAAAACTAGGGCCTAATGAATACTAGGGTTGTGGGTGCATCCAGAGGTCAGGGTTTTGGATTATGATAGAGGTGATAGATACCTTGAATATTTTCAAGGTCTTCTATAATATTTTTTGGTATTTTTGGGAGTACTAGCCCAAAATCAGTGAATTTTGACCTACTAGGAAATAAGGCAATTAGGCCTCCTAGTGAATTTGACACCAATTGGATTGGTGAAGTATCTTGAAGTGTGGGTAAGGGTTTAGAATGAATTTTAATGGACCAAGGACATAGAAAATATTCTATGGGATGTATGGGAAGATCCTAAGTTAGGGTTTTGGGATTCTAGGAGGAAATATAGTGAGGAAGTCTAGGTAATTGAGGAACTAGTTGGACTAGTTAAACCTAGAAACTTTGAAATCTTCAAATAGATCAACTATACCTTGGAGGAGAAGTTGGTAGGGAGGGTATTGGAGATCCTAATTGAAGAAGAGTTTCAAAAAGAAGTAACCATGGGATGGTTAGGAGAGAGAAATAAAGCTTATTAAGGAAAGAAATCACTAGAATCTCAAACCCTCTGCATTAGGGGGTGAATCAGTGGCCTCAAAAATTAATCCAATAATTAAACCAAAACTTTATATCTCAAATATAAAACCTCTAGTTATCTTCAGTCCTACAAGATGTATTCCTTGTGTGAATCTAACATGTATATACTTCTTAGTGTTTATACTTTTTATCCTTTCCTTAAGCTTTACGTAATAGCAGTCTATCTTTTCTTAACTTTTACCGAGATAGAGTAAATAAATTAGTGTTTACCGATCAATCCTATTTTAGTAATGTGTAAAGAAAAACATCAAAGTAATGAACCATATGCACATTTGACACATGGATTTTTAACGTGGAAACCCTATTAAGGGAAAACCACTTGGGACCGATAACCCAAAATTTTCACTCTTCTAAAGTGAGCTCGGTGAAGAGCCAACCCTGTTAAAGGTTACAAACATTGTGATCTTGTTAGAGGATTTAAAAATAATAGTTTATTACTTGACCTTGCATTCACTATGTTGTCAACATGAAAACCTTTTGATACTACTTGGGATGTATCTCAATATATAATGGATGGTTAAATCCTACTCTGTTAAGAGATTTTTTTGAATCAGACATTAAACTAAAACATTATATGATCTATTCATAAGTACAACTTAATCTTTTAGATGTTCAAATCTATTGTAAGTGCATAATACCTTTTTGATCAATGTTCTCCTCAATTCCTTTTCTCCATTTCTTTATGCTCGGTGAATGTTGTTGCTTCTCTGTTGGTCGATGTCTACAGAATTCTTAGCTCTTTTATCCATCTTGTATGATTAGATCTATATGAAGACTTCTTATCTTCACCAGAATTCTATTTAACATTCTTCTTTTTTATTATGAATTACTTGTCTCTTTATATAGACATGATTTCACCATTTCTTTTCCTTGTTTTCTTCGTTGATCACTTCTTGATCCGTAAAGCTTGCCGTGCTTTCTTTAGTTTTATTCTGTAAATCTCTCCTTGTTTTCTGGAATAAAACATGCTCTAAATCTCCTTATCTTTAGCTTTCAACTGATCAATGAAAACAAAGTAAAAAATTAGTTAACTCTATGTTTAGCTCCTTCCAACTAAGTTGTTTTGTTGTTTTCCTAACTTCAGTTTTTGTCAGTCAACACTTTATTTGTGCTCGGTGACTACTACAGCTAGCTCAGGCATTAACTTTAGTTCTGTTTGGTGACAATTGTAGTTAGCTCGGTAATGTTTTCTCAAGTATCACTTGCTTGGGTAATACTGTCCGTCGGGCAACACTGTGAAATTTTGTGCTCGAGGTTCACTATCCGTCGGGGTTTAGTGTCTCTTAGTGTATATGATTACCAACGACAAAAACTTTCTCTCTTCAGATCTTTAAGTGTTGTGACAATATGATTATGAGAAATCATACCATATTAAGTTGACATTAATGAAAATACAATATATTAACTGATTTAATGTCTTGCATTAACTTTTTGCATCTCGGTGATCATCAACTTTGTCATCTTCAAACACTCAATCTGTTATAGTTCATCAATATCTCCCTTTGGAATTGATGGAAACACACTACATACTACTAATACAATATGAAATATATCAGTTTTAGTTCATCAATTTCTACCAAACTTATTGTTCTATAACCAGTTCAAATATCTGACTCTTGGTAAGCTCTTCTAGCTTAGATTTGATTCTTGCATAGTACTTTCTTCATTCTTCATTCCCTTCACTGGATAGATGTAGCAAATTCTGATTTTGTCTCTCCCTTTGTTGTAGAATCTCTTCTCCCTTTTCTGGATAGATAGTGTTAACTTTTCAATTCTCTCCCTTAGATGAATTTTCTTTTGAATCTTTCTCTGATTTTTTCTCTCCCTTTGAATTTTCCTCTTATTGATAGATATTTCTTTTCTCTCCCTTTGGTTGATTATGATAGATATTTCATATCTATTTTCCCTTTGATATAAATATATTTCATTGAATACTCCCTTTGACAACAATGCCAAACTATATCTTTTTTTTAAATGTATTCCTTGAATTTCCTCTCCATCAGCAATACAATAACTTTGGTGTTTGGTGCAGATAAGTACCTTGCTATGTACTGATATATATTTGTATTCCATCTCTTTTCTTACATCAACATGAATGTTTTCTGATAATGTATAGGCTGGTGCAACCTTCTAGTCAGCTTAGTGACCAGTAGACAAGGGTCGGACCCCTAGTCTCTTCCTCAGGTACTCAAATGTATCTTTAGGCAAAGGATTTGTGAATATGTTTGCTAATTGTTCCTTGGATTGCACATATTATAGTATCACTTCTTTCTCTTGTACTTGTTCTCTTAAGTAATGATACTTGATAGCAATATGCTTTGTCTTAGCATGCATCACATGGTTCTTTGAAATATTGATAGCACTTGTATTATCACAATAGATAATCACTGGTTCAAGAATTTTCATATTCATACCTTCTAGTAATTGCTTGATCCATGTAATGTTAGAGCAATTTGCAGCAGCAGCCACATATTCTACTTCTGTAGTAGATTGTGAGATGCATCCTTGCTTTTTTACTTATTCATGTGACAAGTCTATCACCCATGAAGAATGCTCCTCCTATTGTGCTCTTTCTTTCATCTATGTTTCCAGCCCAATCAACATCTGTATAGACTTGAAGCTCAAATTTTCCTTCTCTTTTATACCACAGGCCATAGTCTTTGGTATTTTTTAGATATCTCAGAATTCTTTTGACAAAAGTCATGTGTGATTCCTTGGGATTAGTAGAGAATCTTGCAAATATTCCAACTGCATGTTCTATATGTGGTCTAGTATATACACCGTACATGAGTTTTCCAATTATAGATCTATATATGGTCTGATTTACTTGGGTTGACTTTTCTTCCTTTTTTAGTTTGCATTTGGTTGCCATCAGTGTTCCACCTAGTTTGGAGTCCTCCATCTTGAATATCTTGAGAAATTCCTTGATATATTTGGATTGTGTGATGTATATGCCTGCATCTTGTTGAAGAATCTATAGACCAAGAAAGAACTTGATCTCCCCAAACATTGACATTTCAAACTCTTTTCTCATTTCATCAGCAAATGATTTGCATAACATATCATTACCTCCAAATATGATATCATCAACAAATATTTCAACAATCAGAATGTTATCATCAGTATCTTCTTTTAAATATAGATTACTGCTATCACTTGTTCTTATAAATCCAATACTTATGAGATAAGAGTGAAGTCTTTCATACCATGCTCTCAGTGCTTGTATCAATCCATACAAGGCTTTGTGTAGTCTACAACCATGTTTTTCTTGTTAGGATCAACAAACCCTTCTGGTTATTCAATGTATACCTCTTCTTCTAGTATTCTATTTAGGAATGCAGATTTGACATCCATTTGGTATACTTTTAATGTAGAATAAGAAAGTATAATTCTTACTCCTTCAATGCAGATTTGACATCCATTTGGTATAATTTTAATGTAGAATAAGAAAGTATAATTCTTACTGCTTCTAGTATAGCAATGGGTGCAAAGGTTTCTCCATAGTCAATACCTTCTTCTTGTGCATACCCTTTGCATACTAATATTTCTTTATTCCTTGTGACTTCTCCATTCTCATTCAGTTTGTTTCTAAATATCCATTTGGTACCAATGACATTTTTTTCATCTGGTCTAGGTACTAATTTCCATGTTTTGTTCTTCTATATCTATTCTATCTTTTCATTCATAGCACTAACCCATTCCTGATTCTCCAGTGCAGTATTAACAGATTTAGGCTCAAAATCACAAACTAAACATCTAGTGTTCAGTGACTTACTTCTTGTTCTCATTCTAGCCTTTTTGTCTTGTATGATCTGGTTCTATGGATGGTGTCTTCTGACATACATGGAAAAAACTGGTTTATATATTTGTACATCATTCTGATCTTCATCGATTGGTTCATCATTATGAGAATTTTCCTAGTTTTCAATATTTGCAGCCTGATGCTCAAGTGCATTTTTCTGACGCTCAACAGTGATACACTATTGCTCAGGCAGAGTGTCAGGTTCTTCACTATAGACAAAACTGTTGTAATCTTCCAGTTCCTTTCTACTTTCGTCATCATTTTTCTCAACAAATTCATCCACTTTGACATTTGCACTTTCAATGATTTTGTTAGAGGATTTGTTAAGACATTTATAAGCTTTGCTTTTGGTAGAATAACCTAGAAATTTTCCTTCTTCACCTTTGGAGTCAATCTTTCCATTTCTATCATCTTTCAAAATATAACATTGACTTCCAAAAATTATAAAGTAACTTACATCGGGTGTGTATCCATACCATAGCTCATAAGGTGTCTTATTGGTGTCTTTCTTCAATTGAACTGTGTTTAATGTATAGACAAGAGTACTGATAACTTCTCTCTAGAATGTTTGTGTGATTCCTTTCTCAATCATCAGTGTTATGGCACAATCAAAAAGGGATTTGTTCCTTCTTTTAGCAATCCGATTTTGCTATGGTGTTCTTGGTGCAGAAACCTGTCTTTGAATTCCACACTCATTACAAAACTTAGTGAATTCATAAGAAATAAATTCTCCTCCTCTATCTGACCTTAGAAATTTTAGTTCCTTTCCACTTTGTTTTTCAACTATAGCTTTATACCATTTAAACATCTTGAATTCTTCTGATTTCTCTTTTAAGAACATAGAAATCATCATTCTAGAATAATCATCAACAAAGAAAATGAAGTATCTATCACCATAATATCTCTTTGTTCTCATTGGTCCACATAAGTCAGTATGGACTAATTCTAGAATACCATTAGATGTGTAGGTTTTTGTTTTGAAACTAGACTTTTTCATTTTACCTTTTTGACAATTCTTACACATGACATGGTCAAATTTTGACGTGCTTGGTAATCTTCTTACTTTCCTTTTATTGCTTATCCTAACCATGTTGTCAAAATTCACATGACATAACCTTTTATGCCACAACCATATGTCTTCATTTCTAGCCATTAAACAAGTGGTGTTAATATCGTCAAGATAGAATAGGTTACCTTTTGTTTGTTCACCAGTTCTGATCAACCTTCTAGATTCATTAAAGATCTTTGCCTTTTTGTTCTCAAATGCAACTCGGTGACCTGTGTTATTCATCTGTGAAATACTCAATAAATTATAGTTAAGTCCTTTTACCCAATATGCATTTTCATATCTGATCAGATTATTCAACATTATGGTTCTTTTACCTTCAACCGGACAAGGTGAGTCGTTACCCATTCTTACTGATCCACCATTATAATATTCAAAAGTCTCAAAATTTTCCTTATCTCTAGTCATGTGGTGAGTGCAGCCACTATCAATAATCCAAACATCATTTTTACTAACCATAGATATGAGTGCAGTTTCAACATACCATTCTTCTTCGTCTAAATCATCCTTCATAGCAACAAATAACACCTCAATATCTTCATTAGATTCAGTTTTAGTGTTTTTATCTTTGTTCTCATCCAGGTAACAAGATTTCTTTCCTTTTTCCTTGTAGTCTCAGTTATCTCTTCTGTCAGATTGTTGGTTTCTTCGGTAATATTGATCATTACCCCTATCAAACTTCTTTTCATAATTTCTGTCATTACTTCTATCATCCTTTCTTTTGTTTGGGCATCTAGCAACAAAGTGTCCAATCTCTCTACAATTAAAACATACTAATGGTAATTTATCTTTGCCTCTCTGCAATCTTCTATCCATTAGTGCTTCAATCTCATCAAGTTCTTAGTCATCACTATAACTTTCACTATCATTTCTCATAGTGTGTTTATTACTTGATTTACTTATTTTCAAAGAAGATTTGAATGCAGACTCAATAGTTGGTAAGACACTGTTGTCAAAATTGTTCATCTCAAATGAAATAAGTCGACCAATCAAACTATCTAGAGTAACATTGTTATTTTCTACTGCTCTCATTTCATGTATAGAAGATACTCTAATAGCATAAATAGGAAGTAAGGTTATGATAATTTTACTTACCACTATCTCTTCTTCAATTACACCTCCTACTCCTCGTATAGCATTAACAAACTCTTTGATTCTGCAGCTGTACTGAGTGATGTTTTCTCCTTCTTTCATTCTTAGGTCATCAAATTTTCCCTTTCTGCCTTAGCTCTCAATACATTATTATATCCTCCATGTACTAGCATCAATTTGTCCCATGTTTTCTTAGCAATGGTGCATGATTTGACATCTTAAAATTCAGCATTGGAGAGTGAGGAAGCAAGTTCTATCATCATATAGTTGTATCCATGCTTCTCTCTAAATTCATCAAGTGTCAGAGGTCCAATAGGTAAAATAAATTTAGTATCTAAGTATTGAGTGACATCATTTCCAATACTTGATAGGTGGAGTCTTATCCTACTTTTCCATGATGCAAAGTTGTCCTTGTTCAACTTAGGCACATCCCTTTTTCTCATCTTGTGATCTTTAGCTTGAGTCTTTAAACTCCCTTTCTAAGAACACAAGCTCTGATACCAATTGTTAGAGTAACTGAGAAGGGGGGGGGGGGGGGGTGAATTAGTGGCCTCAAAAATTAATCCAATAATTCAACCAAAACTTTATATCTCAAATATAAAACCTCTAGTTATCTTTAGTCCTACAAGACGTATACCTTGTGTGAATCTAACATGTATATACTACTCGGTGTTTATATTTTTTATTCTTTCCTTAATCTTTACCAAATAGTAGTTTATCTTTTCTTAACCTTTACCAAAATACAGTAATTAAATTAGTGTTTACCGATCAATCCTATTTTAGTAATGTGTAAAGAAAAATATCAAAGCAATGAGCCATATACACATTTGACACATGGATTTTTAACGTGGAAATCCTGTTAAGGGAAAAACCACTTGGGACCGGTAACCCAAAATTTTCATTCTTCTGAAGTGAGCTTGGTGAAGATCCAACCCTATTAAACGTTACAAACACACTGTTAATTACAACCTTGTTAGAGGATTTAAAACTAATAGTTTATCACTTGACCTCGCTATTGGATTTATATTGTGAATGTAGTACTGAGAGGGGAGGGGTGAATCAATACCTCTAAAACTTTTCTTGGTTAGCCCATTAACCCTTAGTCATCAGTTTTTAAATTATCTTATCTAACTGTTCATCTTTCTTTATGCATATGTAATCATAACATAAGTTCTTTAATATGTAACCATACAAGAAACATTCATGAAAATAGATAACACATAACACA
Organism: Thuja plicata; assembly: GCA_018584345.1. NCBI lineage: Eukaryota > Viridiplantae > Streptophyta > Pinopsida > Cupressales > Cupressaceae > Thuja > Thuja plicata. The sequence goes on from MU226770.1 coordinate 1,228,590, forward strand.
TGATATGATATCGCAGAAAACTCCTGTTAGGAAGTAAAAACTATGGTGGGGATTGTTACCCACAAGACTTCACTATATTTAGATAAGAAGGGGCTGGTAAAGGCTTACAATTGGTCAGTTCTGATGACCTACCCTATTAGGAGTATTACAATGGAGACCTATTAAGATCTACTTCATTTGAAGCTTTAGCAACATTGTTAAGAGATTTGTAAAGAATTGTTAAGTCCACCTTCTACAAAAGGATTTTAGATGTGATGCACTTGTTGGAACGCAAATACATAAGTCTTTGATCTAATGATGTATGCAATCTCTAATTGCTGATAAAAAATCCAATAAAGCTTCCTATGTATGAGTAATCATCTTTTCATGATTGAATAATACCTTTTTCTGTACGTCAGTAGCCTCTGTGTGTTCTTGATAACTAGATATAATCTTTTTCTAAAATTTGCATGAATTCTACCTTCTACTCCTTAGATGCTCTTCGTGGCTATCAACAACAATGAATCCATAATTCACAATTGATTGAACATCTATTTATACTAGATTTTAGCTCTATTCTTGATTCACGCTTCACAAGTTAACTCTAGATCCAAGTTTTACAACTTGACCTTGATCTTTAGTTAGATATGTTTTAGATTCGTTTGGATGCTTTAAAACATTTACATTATGCTTGATTGACCCTCAAGCAATAATTTAAAACAAATTAAAACTCTATAAATAGAATTACAATGCTTTATCTGACGTGTAAAAGTCAGATCCACTCTTTGCGGGTTCTCTAACTGACTGTCGGTTCTGATGGTCATGCTATTAGAATAGTCCCAAAGGATAACTGAAAGGTGGGGGGGGTGAATCAGTTATCAGTGACTTCATTTATTTTTACTTCTTTAACTTTAGTATACAACAAAGTAAATGCATAATCAGATAACACAGTACTCAACACACAATTTGATTACAGGGAAACCAAATGGTAAAAACCCCAGTGGGAATTAGCACCCACAATAAACTATACTTGTTTGTAGTAATCCCTGTTAGAAGATATTTCAACCCTGTTAGAAGTTGTACAATACAATTCAATAAGTATAGTGACCTGGTTAAGGGTCGGACCCTATTAGGAGTCTTTTACAAATAACCCTGTTAGTGGTGGTGGACTCACTGTCCAAAATCTCATTGCTTGATGGTGAAGGCTACAACCTTTTGAATAATAGATATGCACTATATCTGATGATGAATTATAGAGTAGACTTCTATCTTGATTAGTTCCAGTGTACTACAATCTTTCACTTCTTCTTCACATAGACCCTTGATGAATGAACCAACTCTGATAATCTGCTCTGTACATCTTTCTTCACATTTTGTATCATTCACACTTAGCGTATCATAATTTAACTACTATAATTATCTTCTCCAAATTATAAGGTCATGTTGGCTCTTAGAAACACTTCATCAATATCTTAGTCAGCTTAACTAAGCACACAAACAATATTAAGTCCGCGCAAGTCAATGCTGAACAGACGCGACGGTTCACTGAGTTGGCCTCACCAAATTAACCATAACTTTTCAATCTTCTTGAAACATGCTTGGTGCCTTTGGATTTATATCATCAACTCATAATTAATCATGCATATACACATGCATATCCTAAAGATAGGTGCAACTCATGAAACACGTTATATACATTGGCCCTAAACCGTTATACTTCCAGAACTATAACTGCTAATAACATAATTGTATAACTTTACTAAAACATCATATCTGAGTCTACATGTATGAACATAACATAATAAACATGTCAAAAACATGTATCTATCCACGTAAGTCTTCATGTCATCATTCAGATAAGTTCATACAAAATTACTACTGTGTATTATATGTTGTCATCAATGACAAACATACAAACAATCAACTCTCAGAATCAAATCTCCAACAATCTCCCCCTTTGACATTGATGGCAACATATGATATCAAAAACACCCTCTATTCATGGTGTCCTTTTTCTTTTACAATATTCTCAATATCCTCATCAAAGATATCTCTAAACTGCTGCAGTTCCTCTGTCTGTATTTTTTGTGTTCTATGTATATACTCCCCCAAAGTATATGCTCCCCCTTAGTACATACTCCTCCTTACTATATACTCCCCCTTTGACATCAATGGCAAAGGGCACCATAGTCTTTTTAGGTACATGTACTACTCCAGAAGTAGAGCAGTCAACCATTCATCAGTCACTTAATGACTGATGTCTTTGTTGCTTCTTCTAAATAGACTTAGGAGAGGGAATTACTCCCAACTTCTCCCTGAGATACTCAAAAGTATCCTTTGATAAGGGCTTTGT
>MU226770.1:1231394-1249138 GCA_018584345.1 Thuja plicata
TTGGGTTTAGCTGCAAATCTTCCAACAATGCCAACTGCATTAGATATGTCAGGTCTAGATTGAGTTAGATAAATGAGTTTACCAATCATAGATTTGTACAATGTCTTATCAATTGTTGTGGAGTCATTATCTTTTGAAAGCTTGCTTCCTGTTCTCTTGCAATTTTTTAGTAATCTTTCTCCTATCATAAATAGCCAAAGTTCTTTCTTGTTCATCTTGTCTTGCATTGTTCATAACATCAATCATTCTTACCATCTACATCTCTTGACCGATCTACAGTACTTTCACTTGGTCACCCAGATGTTGATTGATTTTATTTATATCTGCAATGGTTTCTTCATATGTGTCAGATGTATTACCAGATCCAGATGAATCAAATAAGTCAGGTATCTCTTCTTCATGTTAGTCAGTTTCATTCTAGCTAGATGCCATGACTTTTCTTTCAGCCAATAACTCTTTCATTTTGTTTGCTGCCTCTTTGTATTGCTCAAAGAAAATCTTTATTTGCAACTTCTGATTCTCAATATTTTATCAAGATTATACCTTTCCATTGTATGATCTTTTCTCTCTAGTGATTTAAACTTTTCCAAATAAGAGATCTAGCTCTGATACCAATTTATGGACTAATGGAAGGGTGTGTAATGAGAGGGGATGGGTGAATCAGTACCCTTAAAACTTCTATCAATTAATCTTTAGTACTCATTACTTGCATAACCGACCATTGTAGCTTTTCTACTTAATGCATGCAATATCATATAATTAATGTAAATGCATGTAAACAAACATTGAAACATTCATGAAACTCATTTACTCATGATAGAAGTATTTGATAATGTAGAAACCCTTGTTAGAAGGTAAAAACTATGGTGGGGATGAAACTCACAAAGCTTCACTATCTACAGAATAGAACGTTCTTGTTAGGGCTGCAAGTTGTGATCACTTCTGATGATCTTACCCTCTTAGGAGTAACATGTCAGTCTTGTTAAGTCTAATTGGTTAAGAGATTTTAGAAACACAATGTATGTGTGCAATTAGTTAAGAGATTTACATAAAGACTGTTAAGTCCACCTTCTTAAAGGATTTTACTACTTGCTACAATTGTTAGAGAGTAACAAAATATATGACCCAATTTCTTGCAATCTTATATTGTTGATTAAAGATCCATTAAGTTCACAAAATATATATCACCTATTGTGATGGATAATACCTTTGTTCTTCTCGGTAGCCTTGAATGTAGTTCTTCATAGCTGAATTATTTTTTCTTTTTCCTTCTGCATGAAAACCTCTATCTAATCCATAGATGTCCTTGGCGGCTATAATCATCATTTTCTTAATTGATAATTACATTTATATATACAAGATTTTGACCTAATTAGGTTTCACACTTTTCTTGAAAACTCTAAGATCAAAGGTTTACAACTTTACCTTTATCTCCTAGTTTTCATAAATACAACTAGTTAACTAATTAAATCCATCATTTACACTTTTATTGATCCATAAGAAATGGTTATCTAGCTAAGCAAAAAGATATTTTAAGGACTAAAGTTCTTTAGCTTATGTGTAGTTTGAGATCTACTTTTTTCGGTGAAATGCTATCTCTCGGTGTAGACTAGTGCTCGGTGATGTCTCTATGTATTGGTGCTCGGTGATGTCTCTTTAGAATAATTCTTGGTTGATATACTGCCGAGTGTTCAAAAACTTTCGGTGACCACTACACTCAGTGAATGTTATTTCTTGGTGAGTGTCGTCGCTCGGTGATCATGACCAACCAAAACTGTCTGCTTGTATATTAATGACAACTTCTGATCTCTTAAGGATTATCAGAAAATATGTAGGATAGTTTGGGTTCAGATCAGTAGGAGAAAGAATTAATTTCACCAGAGGGTTTCTTAATAGGCAGCCTATGCAGAAGACAACTCCACATGAAACATAACACTTTAGGTTCAGCAGGGGTGTGCCATAATTTTCCAAGGTATCTACTCCATGTGTTTGGGTCTAAATTTATATTTCATTTAACATTTAGGTGTTCATAGATGGTATTTTTGTATAAAAGTAACTTATATACTATCTTGGTTTTGTTTTACTCCATATTGGAGTTCCATCACTCCACTTGATAAGGTCCATTCTGTCAGAATCAACCGAAGTGTCTCTGGGGAGATTGAGCGTAGAGCATGCATCTCTAAGAGTGGTGTATGTCCTCCGCTAGGTTAGGGGTATATCAAATTTGGATACAAGTTCATCCCAAGATATCAGACTCTTATTTTCAATGATATCTGAGAAGTAGATGATGTATAGTGAGTTCCATTTCCTAGCAAAACATCCCTGCAACTGGGCTAGGGGCTTATCCCCCTTGCATAAGTTCCACCAGATGGACCTCTCTCCACACACATTTTGATAATAATCTAGAAATTTATTTCCTTTCGCACTAGATCTGATCTCCTCCCAACCTTTCCAAATAGATTGAAACACTGTAGAGCCTACTACCACCACCTTGAACTTCTCACACATGAGATCAATGACAAGGAGGTTTTTCTAGTTCTTAGCATGGGCTAGGGTGCCCTTGTTGATGTTGTGTCTAACCAGAGTCTTCCAAGGTTCATTTCCTTGAGCATATTTATCTATCCATTTGACAATAAGAAAAATACACTGCCATCTAAGATCCTTCATCCCTAGACCCCCTTGCACATCCCTAGTTTACCAATCCCATTTGATAGCATGAGCTTTCTTATTGCCTTTACTATCCGACCATAGATAGCCTCTCATAGCCTTGTGAATGAAGTTAATCTAAGCTTGATTGAAGATATATGCTGAAGAGTAATAAATAGGATAGGCAACCAATATATTCTAGCACACTTGGATCCTCCCTGCCAATTGTAGGAACCTATTATTCTATTTATTCAACTTTCCTTCTATCTTATCCTTCACCCAACCACACATGCTCTTGAGTTATTGTTTTACAAAGAATGGAATGCCTAGGTATAAAACTTGGTGAAGAGGTCCTCCCCAAGAAAAACCAAATTGATGACACCATGCCAGAGGTAAGTCATCCCATCATAGCAAGGTTGATTTAGGGATGGACACCTTACTGCCTAAGGCTGAGAAAAAAAGGTCTAGTTTATCCATGAGGTGTTTAAATTTGTTTTCACACATCTCAATAATAAGGGAAGTATCATCTGCAAACTATAAATTAATCAGTTCCTCATCATTTGGTAGTCTGACTCCCATAACCTTTGCAGAGATGGGGTCATCTCTAAGAATGTAGAATAAGGAGTTTGCTGCTATGACAAATAAGGCAGAGGCCAGTGGGAAACCTTGTCTTATAGATCTGGTTAAGGGGAAGGGTTCAAATCTTAACTCATTCACTTCTACTATAGTAGTAGCACCCTTCATTAGAGTGAGAACCATGTGAATAAATTCTATGGGAAATCCCAGAGCTTCCAACATTGTGGCAATAAACTTCCATTCAATCCTGTCAGATGCCTTCTCATAGTCAATCAAGAGCATACTGACCTATTGTCAAGAGCTTTTTTCCCATTCCATAGTCTCCCAATAGGTAATAAGGTTCTCCAATATGTACCTCCCCTTCACAAACCCTCTTTGAGTGGGGCTAATCACTTTCGAAAGGATATCTACTAGTCTCCTTGGAAGAACTTTGGCCAAGATTTTTTAGGACACATTTAGGAGGGTAATAGGTTGCCAATTCTTAATTAGGGTTTTATCCCCCTCCTTGGGTATAAGTTTGATGCACCCAGTATTGATTTCTGATACCAGTGACGCTATCTCAAAAGCCTCCTTGTATACCTATAATAGGTCCTGCCCAATCCATTCTATGTTGTCCTTGTAGAATTCAATAGGAAGCCCATCTAGGCCAGGGGCTTTCTTGTTGCTCATGTGTTCTATGGCATCATTAATATCCTCCACTGAGATCGGATTTCTCAAAGATGTCGAGTCTTCCTCCTTAAGTCTACAAAAGATTGAAGGATGCCTTCCTGAGAGGTTAGGGTGTAATCTTCTAGACATATGCACTCAATGTTATTCTTAGCCTCATTAGTCTTTAGGATTTGGAAGAAGAATCTTGATCCCATGTCCTCTTCATTGATCCAGTTATCTTTAGCCCTAATCTTAGCACCAATGATCTTGTGTTGCTGCACTTTCCTTAATGAGTCTCTAGCCCAAACTTGAATGAGTCTGGCTTCTCCATTGGTTGGATCCAATTGGTAGTTGTGTTCTTCTTGATAAATTTTAGTTGCTAGCTCTGATTCCACTCTCCTTGAGTCTTTAGCCCTTTTCTTGGCAACCACTTGGAACATATTTTTCCAACTATTGGTGCATTGATTCCATCTATTGATTTCCATGCCTAAAATATAGGGGAGCATCCAATTTTACATTCCATTCAACTAGGTTTAAAATTGTAAGACCTCAAAGTAGGTCATTCAGAAATCTGCATTCGACAATTTAGAACACTGATATAAACTGCAAATGGAATGGGTTGAGCAAACTGACCAAATAGACTTGGTGTAACCTAGAGATGGAGACTCAAGAAGTATTGGACCTCTATAATGGATTAAAAAAGGAATTTTTTCAATTAGGTCACAAGGTCAAAAGTTATAATCAATCAAACAGGGCTACTCAAAATTTTGGGCAGAACAAAGAAACAAGATATCTTTGGAAGACCAAATTTGAGGGATCAGAAAACCTATCAAACTGACTCAAAATAACTTGGGATTTGAAATATAGGCTCTCTAATATACATTCTCAACATTACCAAAATGGTGACCCATGAAACTCAATAGGACACAAGATATTCAAATGCAAACTGGGCCTGTTACAACAAATTGACACTTAAGCATAAATGTAGATTTGGACAAAGTGCTCAAAACAAGACATCATGAAACAACTTAAAACTTGAAACTGATGAACTGGGATGTCTTCAAATGTCAAAAAAAAGGTGATGAGTACTTGACATGCATGGTAGATCTCAGGATACCATCAGGGAAAATAGGCTCAAAAAGCACTTATAGGGGGTCAAAATGCAAAATTTTAACATGGTACTTCAAAAACCCTTACTGCATTTTTTAGTCCCAACACCTCCAAAATGCCAAAAGGGAGATAAGACCACCCAAATTTTGGCGTTTTGGCCTCAAAAATGCCAAAAATGGGTGCCGTCACCCCACGGGCTACTTAAGTGGCCCAAGTTGCTTTTCCCCTTCACTTGTCTTATTTTTCTCTTCTACAGTTTTTCTTCTACCTCCCCATGTGCTCTCCATATTTATCGTCTCCTCGATGGACATTGATAGTTTCTCCTTGACCTCAGCTTCTTTTGATCATGGTTTTCCCCTCTCCTCATGTGTGATAGGTAGGGTTTTGACTTCTCTTCCTGTTTGTTCATTTTTTCCATTTTTGCATCTGTTTAGGGTATGTTCTCGGCCTAGTTAGGTCATGCTCCCTCCCTTGTCCCTATGGTTTTGTGCCCTTGGACTTGCAGGGGGTCACTCTCCTTTCTTGCTTTCTTTTTTGGATTTTTTAGAAGTTAGAGTTTTTTGGTGTCGCATCCTAGTCACAGATTTTCAGCCTCCAAAAGGCCAAAAAAATCCCTTCATCATGCAATTTTTCACCTATGTATATTTCGCACTTTTGGTAGCACTGGCATTTTGAAACCTCCGAAACATTCAAAACCCCCAGGATGCCGAAAGGCTGAACAACCGAAGATAGGGTCCTCCTTCCAGGCATTTCGGACTTTCAGAGTCTAAATTTTTTTTTGGACTTTCGCACACCAAAAATTTGAGAGGGCTTGTTTCTCCAAACCTCATTCATCGCATTTTTGACCTTTTCAAACCCCAACGTTGTCATTGACATTCGAAATCCTGAAATGACCAAAAGAGGGAAAATGACATTTCTAGCTACTTAAGCTCCTTTTGCTTCTATTTTTCTTAGTTAGTTAGTTTTCTTTCCTGCTTTTTTTAGGTTTCGTTTCAATAAAGATACTGATACTTGCATTTATTCCTCACAGGAATGCTTGAGAAATGAACAACAACCCTGATGAAGTACCTATAAAAGGGGAATCACCCACCTTGAAAGATCAGGAACAAACACATAGAAATTACTGATACAAACATCAAGAACGTGGATTGGGATTAGTTCCCAGTAAGGTGTTCCCAACTAGCAAGAAGGTGTGAACACTGTACCTCCCTAGTCCTATTGGACCTAGTTAATGCAACAGCCCATCTAGTGGCAGTCATGTCTTCCAAGCTAATCATGACCCTAGCTAACTATAACATATCAGATGAAAGGGTGCTTAAAAATACAGAAGGATAGCTGGTTCTGGACATAAGACCAAACAACATAGAAGAGGTCTTCCATCTCCAAAAGGGTGTGGACAAATTCTATGATTTCTACTTACAAAAAGGACTATGATGGTTTGGGAACAAAGCTGAGGATGTATATGTGATCACAAATCATGAATACCTCAAGCAATCTCTCCCGAAGAAAAAAATGGACAAGATAGACCTCAGAAGGGGGTATTTAAAAAATGAAGTCCAGGCAACAATAACAATAATAAGCTGAGTGTATAGACTACCTCAGTGCATCCAACTCAAGAAATGGATGATCCTACTGATAGAGAAGATTAGGAACCACAAAGCCAAGTTCAATTGGGTCACTATCATAAGTGAAAAACTGGATGAGCAACTGATTGCGGTCAAGCACAATCCAAAATTCAACATGAGTACATATATAGTATACTTGTTAGCCACACGAGAAGACTATCTAGGGCTCACAAAAAGGGGAAACATCAATGACCCAAATGCATGGCCTCATATTGTCTATTTGCAACTAATTCAAAGGGAAGATATGCCAGAAGATAGCCCAAATTATAGGATAGTGAACGACAGTTTTATCTTAGCAATCATCATATCCATAGAAGGTGATTTTGCAAAGAGACTTTCAGAAGAAGTAGCTACCAAAGTGAGGGCCATAGGGGATTACTACATACAGTTCAAGACTTTCACATATATCTAAGTGGCAGGATCTACCCTGAACCCAAAGAAGCTACCCAGGTACCCATTTGATCAGGTAATCATTCTAGAAATGGTCAGACAACTTGTGGATGCATATGAGCACATAAAACATAAGAAGAAGCACTACTGTGACTTCCCCATTTCCCTAGGCCCTTACACTCTCTAGGACATGAAAATATACAATTCCTTTGCCTTTGAGTGGGATGAGTGCCCACTCCAACTATATAAAATTGTCCTGGGCCGACTTGACCCAATAGGCACATACAACCATATCATCGGAAAGTTTTACATCCATGAGCCAAACATTGAAGATCATTGGATGAATTGTGTAGATGACCATGAGGTAAGGATCTATGGTTACTATAGGATTTCCTTCACTCTAGTACAAGAAGCTCTAGAGATCAGTATTCCCCCCAAGGTTTGGGAAAAGGATCCAAATAAGGTGTTAGAGTCAATTTATACCTTGGATAAGATATACAACAAGCCCGTCCTGAATGCAGAGATAGATAAGGATGAAAATGATAATATTGAATTCAAAGCTTGGCTTCAATCCTCCATATTGCCTTATATGAGCCAATTACCACCTTTAGTAAATCTACTTGTTTTACTAAAGAGATTCATCCTTTAAAGAGAACTTACACAGATTAGGAGGAAGGAGAAGATACAAATATGGCATTATTGGGGCAAGCCTAGCATCAGGCAGAGGCTAGCATACTAAAAAGGACCATATCGTATGTCACTCAAGGAACTCGGGGTCGCTGGAAGGCATAGGTAGTGGTTCCTTCTATTAGAACCTCTCAAACACAAGTGTCCCCTGAGGATTATACATTTGAAGAGGTAGGGAAGGAAGTAAGACACTGGAAGCTCTACGTTTGAAGCATGCTCTAGGATTTATGAGAAAGGACAAAGAGACCATCAAGTCCTTAAAAAATAAAAATGAGGCTCTAAAGAAATTAATTCATAAGATAGTGGGTCCCATTGACCCAAGTTTCCCAGAGGCCTCATTACAAGCCATATTAGAAAAGAGAGTTACTCTAGACTTACCGACAGGTGTGACCCCTTCTTTCATTTAGGAAAGTGTTGATTGGAAGAATAATTTTGAGTAGTATGGAGAAGGGGTTATCAGACTAGTTTTTAGGCCTTACAGATTCATTCTGATTGAAACCACAAGGTTGATTGATTTGATGGAGAGTGAGGAGGGATTGGATTCTAAAGTAACCAAATGGTAGGCTTCCCTCCAAGACCTCAAGATAATCAAGAAGCAACGCTTCCAAATGTTGGTAAAGGTATATGAGGGTGAAGAGCTGGACAACTTTGAAACCTGGATTAAGGGCATAGCCAAAACAATTAAGGTTTGTGAAAAATTTCTAGCCCATATACTGGAAAAATAGAAGGAAGTCATGGAATGGGTAGGAAAAATAGAAGGCGTATTCATAGGTATTGGATTAGAACTATACCAAGATGAGAATAAACAATTCATGTGCCTAGGAAAAGAGGTGATACAACAATTTAGAGATATTCTGGCAGGTGTTAGCACCAAAGAAGCCCTGTGCCAACTATTCTATACAAAGGAAGACATGTAGAGGATTTTCAAGCACGATGAAGAGATCAAGTTCTTCACTTTTGAATTGACCATTTTTAGAGAGAAGAAAGAATGATGGGTCAACAAAGTGAAGAAGAGAGAAATAAATTATGAGGAAGTACAAGAAATCGTGTAGAGGCTACGAGATTCTTATCCGGAGGTGTTCCCAAGCTGATTTCTTAAACCCAGATAACCATTTTTGAGACGGCCAGTTTTTCACACTTAGTCACTTTTCCTCCAAAGGCTAGTTTTTCCATTTTGTCCCTTTTGGCCTTTTGGCCCTTCCAACATTTCTTCATTTCAGCCTCCAAAAGGGCCAAAATTTTGAGGTCTCCAATTTTGGTTTTGACACTTAGTCAAATTTTCACTTGGAAAATTTCGGTGTAGAGGTCGGTGTATGAATTTTTGGGCTTTTCCAAGCGATCACCTTTTTTCATGTAATTTGAACTTCAGATCATATGGATGCCTAACTAGAGCTTGTTTTGGAAGGATTAAGGATCCTGTATCAGTTCCCACCTCAAAGAGAACCCCAGATGAAGATTCCAAGGGAGAACTCCAAGATCAAGAAGAAGACTACAGTTGCATGCAAAGAAACTCCATCTTCTCTCTCACTTTTTTCTTGGCGGGTTTGATCCCTCTTGCATGGGAAAACTGATTGTAAATGGACTAAAAATCCATGCAAGTTGTTTAATATCAGTTAGCAATAGATTTATTTAAGCAAAGATTTAGTTTTAGTTCATTTTCATTATTTTAGAGTCTTTGATGCCTTGATTTTGGCATTCAGAGTTTGTAGATCAGAGCTCTATATATCATAATCAAAAGCAATGTAATAGGGTCAAATTTTAATGCAATAAAACTATACAATTGGTGATTCATTCATGGTGTTATATTTCTTCTATCTATGCAAAATTGGTGAATGTGTATATGTTTATTCATTCTCTTTCATAGAGCCAACTATTTTATAGTGTTTTGAATCTGTGTTTATTTAGTTTCGAGTTTGATGTTGTCTATCTACCTTGTTGTGATGAATGTATGGGAAATATCATCTATTGGACTCAATGATAAATTTGTCTTGTGTGTGCACACATCTTGGTGGCTTCATGATTTGATAGGTTTTAAAAATATTGCATGAGTGAATGCATTTTCTCTCCAAACCATTGCATTCATTGGGTATATAATTGTGGTATTGTTTGATTTATACTTCGTGGGTTTGTTCCAAATCTCTCCGTCATTCAATTCACAAGGAAAGGTTAACAACGGTCTATGTTCTTAGGACTTCATTTCAACACTTTGCTTCATTTCTTGTTACCTTAATCATTTAAATTTCTATCATGAATCTGAAAACAATCTGAAAGTAATCATCTTTAAAACACAAACTTGCATCATTAGTAAGACTATAATCTTTGATAAAATTGGAAAATACCAAAAAAGTACTAAATTTGTTTTGAATTTTTATGTCTTGAATGTACTAGTAAATGCCTGCTCATGAATATTCACATTTATCTTCAACTTAGTAACAAAGAAGGATGTACCACAACCCCAGAGAACCGTGGGAATAACATCGTTATTCTTTCAAGAGAGGAAATTGAATCTCGAGATCCTAGCAATTGACGTGTGTAAAAGCAACGCTCAACAATATGAAAAGGGGATACCCTAAATGCCTAATTTTATATAATTTAAAATACACATTGGTATATGACACTACCTCAAGACAAATCAAATCAGGACTCCCTCGTGGGAGGGATGATTATGCAAGATTTTTTCTTTAGGAGCTTCTATTCCTTTGTTGCTTAGAATAAAAAAAAGAATGAAAGAGACTAGTATGTAAATGACTAAATGAAATAAGAAATGATCCAATCAAACTAAAAATATATGTAGAAGGAGACTAGGATATATTTGAATGCACCTAGAATCTAAACTAGAAGAAAAGAAGACTCATATATGAATTTTGGACTTTCAGAATCTTTAAATTGGTTGTAACTGATATTTTGAGTGTAGGGTAAATTTCACTACTTTTTAAAGGGTACATAATGGTTGATTCATTTTATACCAAGGTACAAAATGTATGGGCCATGTTTTATACCCATGGTTTTCTGTCGAGACAAGTTTCAAACCGAGTGCCTCAGTATCAGGATACCTCAAAAGTTTGAGAATTATTTATGTTGTTGTCTGCACCCGCAAATCTAAGAAATGTGTGTGTGGGTGGCTATTTAGGGGGTTTCCTTTTTAAACTCCCCTTTTTGGAAATTTACACCTCCATGGATAGTCAATATGATAGAGATATTGTGTTTAGTGCTTGTGAATCTAGAGTATGTCTAAATTTCTATGAGTGAGAGTGCATAAATGCAATGTAAAGATGTACCCTAATGCAATAGAGAAAACCCTATATGAAAATGGAATCAATGTGTGATTAAAATCATGTAAAAATTATAGATCTAAAGAACAAGTATGTAGATTTGAAGATAACAAGAAACCATACCCAAATCCAAAGAGGAAGGATGCAAGACAATTAAAACTAGGTGATCTCATAGTCATCATCATAATCCTTTTATAGATCTATCATGATGTTGAAAAATGGTTTGAATTCTCAATAGAATATTGTTTTAGCCTTGATTAGTAAGTACTCACTTCATGGGATGTCTTCAAATTGGGGTTCAATCTTACAATTGATTTCATCTTACCAAAATTAAGTGTGAGGCTTTCTTTTATAAAAAATTGGGAGATAAAATCAAGAGAGATGATTGTAAATCTTAATCCTTTTTTGATTCATCTATAAGGGTACCCAATTTAAATTTGGGCTCCAAATGTAGGGTACAAAATTGTTGATTCATTATATAACTAGGTACATAATGACTGAGTCATTCTATACCTAAGTACAAAATACTAATTCATTAAATACCTAGGTACAAAATGAATAAGCCATTCTATACCTCCTATTTTAGGCCCAAACTTCAATTGTGGGTCCCAAACACTCAGTAGATGTGGGAAAAGATTTGATAGTTAGTTTGGAGGTAAGGATAGAACATCGAGGTCACAAATGGTAACATAGGGCCTAGGAGATGAGATGAATTATTTGATTTGAGGAAAAATAGAGGAGCACAATTATAAATAAGGGCTAACCTTGATTTAAAGAAAGATTGAAGGGATAGAGGACCCATGTTTGAATTTAGGTATTCAGTAAGTGCAATTATGAAGTCCTATTATGAAAACTCTAATTAAAACACTAAGGTGGGTGTTAAATAATCGTGAAATTGTACACCACTTAGGTGATTACAATTTATAACTATACATTTCTCCCCCACTTTAGCATTATATGACACTATGTGCATATACAAGCTAAACTACAAGAAATGAGTAAATGAAAAGGATATCTCAAAGCCCGCAATGTGCAATTCTTGCAATATATTACTAGGAACCTCATTCTAAAAAAATGTCAGTTTAAAACTATAATCTAGCTAAGGATTACTATGAGAATAATAAATTTTGTAGGTAGCTATATGACCCCCCCCCCCAATTTTGGCTTGCTATTTAGGAAGGTGAAACAGGGTATCATGTATACCACAACAAATTGTAAATGTAAAGTTGATGACAAATGCTATCAATAGGGTTCAAGATGAACCCAAAATATCCTAGAGAGAATTTGGATAGCTAGAGAGTTGAATCATGATCTTAACACAAAAAAGGTGTGAAAATTAGAGCTTTGTAGCTCCAGATATGACTGATTAAGTGAATAAGCATATTAAATGACATAGTTAAAAGTTTAAAAAGTAAGTGAAAAAAGAAAATTAAAAAATTACCACTTAAATTGTAGTTACCTTTACCATTTAGAGTGTCATTTTCAAACATTATCTTTTTATGCATGTGAAGAGGAGAGAAGATGTCGAGGAGAAAAGCGATCACATCTACATGGATTGAGATCTTGAGACGTGCAATGGAGGAGGAGACACCATTGGATGATGTATATCTTTGTACCACTTCTTTTGATTTTCCATCCTATATTTTGAATTATGTACCATACCATTTTATAGGTTACTATGCACCCTAATACTACCAAGTGAATATGTACCCTCTATATTGTTGTGTACCCCATGAATCATTATGTACCCTCTTAGGAAATCTATACACCTAGAGGAATTCTATACCCTCCAAGGTGATCTATACTTTGGGAGGCACTTTATACCTTTCCAGGAAATTTGTACCTAGGGATTTGAGTTTGCAATTTTGATGTAGCACTATTGTGATGTATAATGTCATTCTATTTTTATGTGATTGTAGGAATATCTAAATATGAAAGAGAATTTGAAAGTGAGAGTGATGTAATATCTCTTAGGCTAGATGCAGTCACTAGGTATTGATGATATAGCACTACTTAGAGACACTAGTATGTAGTAGTCATATCGACTACCATCTATAAGTTTCCACAATGATATGTTGATGGCATTAATCAAATGATATGATAAGGACACATCGACATTTCATCTTCCTATTGGTCACTACTTGATCAGATGCAAAGATAGTTGCAGACTAGGTATATTGTCTCAATTGAGATAATGCTCATGATCCCAATCATCTGATATCACTATAGGCCTTATTATATGTTGCAGAGAAAGTTTCATTGGTTGGGAAGGTGATATTATGTACCATTGTTCTAGTACTTACACCAAATTGCAGAGGGAGCACATTTCTAGCAAGCCTGACTCATGTTGTTTAGAGTATGGAAGAGAAACTTGTTGTCTTCTCTTGGGAGTGGAGTACTCTTGATCACTTGTATTATGAGTTGGGGAGATACGTCTTCTATCAATAGAAGAGGCTCACCGCATGCACATTAATATAGGTATGGATGTTCAAGCATATCACTTGTACATAGCCCACAAATGCCCTATTAAGACATACTTGACAAAATCACATGCACTTTCTTATCCATTGCAAAATGTATGGAAGTGGGGATATATGTTGTATTAGAGGATCATCACTGATTGGTTGCAAGTAATCGATATCATATGGAGGCCATATCGATAGATGACATGCATGCATAGATATAGATGGTTAGAGGGATGACATAGCTACATTATGGTGTCATTCTATTATGATAGAGTGAGGAGATAGTTTGGATTTTTGTAGGGTACACTAAGAGTAGTGCCCATTTATGCACATGGATAACAATATAGACTGAGGCTTGGGGCCCAAACAAGATCTACTCTAAATGAGATAGAGGATACCAGCTCCAAAATAGAGGAGGGACAAGATGTCACAATAACTAAGGATATAGGGGATGTAGGGACACTCAAAGAGTACCTAAGATATGTGAGATACCATGGAGTTAGCATCATCTTTCTGATGGACTATCCTATGAGTGACCCGAGGCCAGGGCATCCGATAACCAAAGATGAGGAGAAGAGATAATAGATTATAGAGGAGGAGGATGAATAGTATGGAGTTGAGGTCGAGGAGGCACCTATGGGAGGTGAAGAAGGAAGAGATAAGGAGGAGGAAGAGGAGGAGGTAGATACCAATCCTTTGAGGAGATGACACAAAGATCCGTGCAAGAGTATACACCCCTAAGGATATTATAGATACAAGAGAAAGGAGAGGGTACCGTGTCTATGCCCACAACATCATTTGTTTAGTGTGGAGCCTGTTCACTATCCAAGTGGGAGATCATTGGTTTTTGGTAACTGATCAGGAAATTACTAGACACTTGCCATGTATCCTCGCAAAGAATTTTTCTAGGTTAACTCATCAAGCATTTTTTAGGGTCAATTTTTTAATTGAACTTTGATAAATGACATTGGTAAATTTCCTAAAAAGCCTATAAATAACTGGTGGTGTAATGTGAAATTATCATATTGTAATTTTCTCTTAATTGGATAATAAAATAAGTGGATGATTGTTTCATTGTTGGATGTAGCCCATATAGGGTGAACAATGTTAAATCTATGTTATTTGTGTTCCATCTTTTCTATTTTCGTATTATATTAATATTGTTTATTGCCCATATCTTCCTAAATCCTAACAACTGGTATCATAATGATGTATTTCTCAATGATTCAGTAGAATCTCATATTCAAGTGGGAGAAATAGCATAGGGAGGTAGGCTTAAGGTTGAGAAGTTCAATGAACAAGGGTAGATTATCTATATCAGAAGGATATTTATTTATAGTTGGGTAGAAAAATAAAGCAACTGACAACTATGAAGGATTAGGACTAGGAGGTTCTTGATAGGAAGGCACTAGAAGCATTATGGTTGTGTCTGACATCATCATTGGCTTTCAATATAGAAAAAGAAACAACAATGGAGGGTATAATGAAGGCATTAGACAAACTGTCTGAGAACTCTCAGCCTCAAATAAGGTATTTCTTATGAAAAATTTATTTAATATGAAGATTCCAGAAGGTGGGTCTATTAGTGATCATTTGAATGAGTTTAAAATGGTTACTAGTGAGCTAATTTTTATAAAAGTAAATTTTGATGATGAGGTTAGCGCTTTCTTAATTTTATGCTCATTTCTTAAAAGATGGAATGGCTTGGTCATGGTTATAAGTAACTTTGTCTCTAGTTCAAACACTTTAAAGTGTAATGATGTTGTCGGTGTTTTCCTTAGTGAGGAAATGCAGTGGAAAAGTGCATGTGAGACAACAGGTAATGCTTTGACTATTGAAAATAGGGGATGATAGAGGGAAAGAGGAAAGAGACTAGGTAATGGTGGGAAATCTAGAAAGGGTAGATCCAAATCTAGGGTGAATGTGGAGAGATGTAAGTGTGGAAAGAAATGACATTTGAAGAAAGATTATTGGTCTTCAAAGGGAAAGCAAGGGGATGGAAAACAAGAAAATAACAAGGAAGTAAATATTGCAGGTGATGTGTTACAAGATGATTTGATTCTTTCTTAGGATAATATTACTTATTATTGGGTGTTAGGTTCAGGGGATTTACTATGCCACACCCCATAGAAATTATTTTCTAGACTATGTCCAAGGTGATTATGGAAAAGTTTATTTAGGTGATGATGAGCCGTGTAAAATCGTTGGAAAGGAAAACATACAAATAAAATTACCAAATGAAAATTAATGGCTACTAAAAAAGGTGAGACATGTTCATGATTTGAGAAGAAATTTAGTATCAGTAGAATAAGTAGGAAGTGATAGTTGCAGGGTCATATTCATAGACAATTTGTGGAGAGTCACCAAAGGATCATTGATAATAGAAAAGGGGGAAAATTTAGGTACATTGTATTTATGTATTAGTAATAAGAATTATTCTATTTCCCTAACTTCCACAAGAATTAATACAAATCTATGGAACAATCAAATGGGGTACATGAGTGAGAAGGGGATGAAACTTCTCCATTCCAAGAGTTTATTGCTAGGTTTGAAACAAGTTGATTCGTATTTTTTTGAAAACTATGCTTATGGAAAACAAAAGAGGGTCAAAGTTCTAAGAGTTGGGAAGGAAAAGAAAAGTGAAAAGCTAGAACTTGTGTATTCTGATGTATGAGGACCATCCCAGGTAACATCTCTTGGTGGGTCTTATTATTATGTTACTTGTATTGATGATGCAACTGGGAAAACTTGGGTTTATTTCATTCCAAAAAAATATGATGTATTTAAAGTCTTTAAGAAATGGAAAACTTTGGTTGAGAATAATACATGCAACAAGTTGAAGTGTCTCAGATAAGATAATGGAGGTGAGTACTACAACAGAGATTTTGATAGTTATTTTTCATACCATGGGATTTGTAGGAAAAAAGATAATTCATAGAATCCCACAAGAAAATGGTGTGTTTGAAGGGATGAATAGAACCATCATGGAGTGTACAAGGTGCATGAGATTGCATGCAGGATTTCCTCTGCAATACCTAATAAATAGAGAGTCTTCAAGTTTCTTGGATGGTGGTATTCTCGAAGAGGCATGGATAGGAAAAAAGGTAAACTACTCATTTCTAAAAACTTTTGGTTATGAAGAATTTGTCCATATTGATATAGAAAATTGATCAAATCTTGAAGAACAATCCAAGAAGTGTACTTTTATTGGGTATGGTGTTAATGATTTTGGCTATCATTTATCAGATTTTTAGAATCAAAAAATTATTAGCAGTAGAGATGTCATATTCAATGAAAACTACATGTACAAGGATCAGATATAGTGAAAGAAGCAAGAAGATGAACACACATAATGTATGGTTCTTGATGACATCCTAGTAAATGTAGTCCTAGTAGTGCTAGAATATTTACTAACCAAAACCACAACAAGTTCCTCAAACTCTAGTAATAAGATCTTCCATGATAAGTAGACCTCCTTAACAATATTATCCTTCATTATATTATATATTATTAACTAATTCTAGTGAACAAGAAAATTATCCAGAAGCAATGTAATTTGAAAGTAGGAAAGAGTGGGAGAAAGGAATGAAAGAGGAGATGGATTCCTTGATATAAAATCAAACTTGGGTGTTATTTGAATTCCCTGAAGGTAAAAGAGCATTGCCTAACAAGTGGTTTTATAGGTTAAGGAAGAACATGGAGGCAAGAAATGATGCAAGGCTAGAATTGTGGTCAAAGGTTTTGCAAGGAAAAGGGTATTTACTTTGATGAAATATTTTCTCATGCTATTAAAATGACTTCAATTCGCACCATTCTAAGTCTTTTGGCCACAACATATTTATATCTGGAACAATTAGATGTCAAGACAAATTTTCTCCATGGATATTTTGAGGGATATTTATATGAATCAACCACAAGGATATGAAGTCAAAGGTAAGGAAAATTTAGTGTACATTTTGAAGAAGATCTTGTATGGGATGAAACAAGCTCTCTGAAAATGGTATTTGAAATTTGATGGTTTTACAACAGAATAAGGTTAAAAAATATGTCATTATTATCATTATGTTTATTTAAAGAGATTGGATAATAATAGCTATATTATCCTGTTATTATATGTTGATGATATGCTTTTTGTCAGGTCTAATATGAAACATATAAATGACCTTAAACAAAAAATAGCATAGTCATTTTCTACGATGGATTTGGGTGTAGCAATTTACAAATGCTTGATATGAGAATAACTAGGGATAGGAAAAATCACACATTGATATTTTATTAGAGTGATTACATAGAAAAGGTGTTGAATAGATTTTAGATGCAAGATG
>MU226770.1:1253962-1283451 GCA_018584345.1 Thuja plicata
TGACGGCACCCATTTTTGGCATTTTTGAGGCCAAAACGCCAAAATTTGGGTGGTCTTATCTCCCTTTTGGCATTTTGGAGGTGTTGGGACTAAAAAATGCAGTAAGGGTTTTTGAAGTACCATGTTAAAATTTTGCATTTTGACCCCCTATAAGTGCTTTTTGAGCCTATTTTCCCTGATGGTATCCTGAGATCTACCATGCATGTCAAGTACTCATCACCTTTTTTTTGACATTTGAAGACATCCCAGTTCATCAGTTTCAAGTTTTAAGTTGTTTCATGATGTCTTGTTTTGAGCACTTTGTCCAAATCTACATTTATGCTTAAGTGTCAATTTGTTGTAACAGGCCCAGTTTGCATTTGAATATCTTGTGTCCTATTGAGTTTCATGGGTCACCATTTTGGTAATGTTGAGAATGTATATTAGAGAGCCTATATTTCAAATCCCAAGTTATTTTGAGTCAGTTTGATAGGTTTTCTGATCCCTCAAATTTGGTCTTCCAAAGATATCTTGTTTCTTTGTTCTGCCCAAAATTTTGAGTAGCCCTGTTTGATTGATTATAACTTTTGACCTTGTGACCTAATTGAAAAAATTCCTTTTTTAATCCATTATAGAGGTCCAATACTTCTTGAGTCTCCATCTCTAGGTTACACCAAGTCTATTTGGTCAGTTTGCTCAACCCATTCCATTTGCAGTTTATATCAGTGTTCTAAATTGTCGAATGCAGATTTCTGAATGACCTACTTTGAGGTCTTACAATTTTAAACCTAGTTGAATGGAATGTAAAATTGGATGCTCCCCTATATTTTAGGCATGGAAATGTGCTCCGTTTTCCCAGTTTGCCAATCTGATTCCATATGCAGTTTCTAACAATTCAATGCAAATCAGTTGCACAGTTTGGTCAGACGCCCTTTTTGTGAGATTATAAGCAGAATCTTGTGATTGATCACATCAGGAAAATGGTTTCCCTATATTGTAGACCACATTTACTTCAATTTTGCAAGGTTTTAGGTCTTGAGGGTTTTGTTTGCATACCTTTCAAGATTATTTTCATTTGCAGAAATCGGTATTCGTCATGTCATTTTCTGCATTTCCAAGTGGCTACCTTTGAGGGGCTCCCAAATGTGTCTGAGTGATTTTCAAGAGCCACTTTTCTGGATTCATGTTCTCCATATCATATATTTCCAATATTTAGAATCTTGGGTTTCCAGAACGTCATTTGACTTGTTTTCAAAGTCAAAACCAGATGTGTTTCACTATTTTTGGATGGGGTGATTTGTAGAATTGTTGTGAAGAGGCGACTTGGGTGTTTAAAATATTTGGAACTCTTGGGTTTCATCAGCTATCGCTTTGCAGTATGGAAGAATGTCAATCATAGGATGCGTGTGCCCAACGCCACTTTCTGGTTACTTGATTCAGTCAATTTTCTAAGCTAGTTCCAGAGGCTAATTGCGATTTTTTGGATCAATATTTTTTAGTATATAAAGGTTGTTTCAGAAAGTTAACTTGTGACTAGTCCCAAAGAGGAAAAAATTGTTGCTTTGGCTTCTTCCAACCTTGTTGATGGAACAAAAAATTATGCTGAAGCAATGGCGGCTCTAATGGCAGTTGAATTAGCTTAGAAACTTGAGGTTGACCATGTCCACTTGGAAGGGGACTCTCAGACACTTTTTCAAAATGGGCAGTGTCTTTTCAAAATATGTGGATAGTCTTTGAAAATCTTAGATGTCAAAGTTTAATATCGATCCCTATTGCTCCTTCTCGATTTCAAGGAGACATGCTTTATACTCTTTCTCCTTAATGGGTTTATGGATTTACATGATGAATATCCATCATCCAAGGGTAAATCAATTATACATTTTCACACTTATTGTTTGGTAAACATGATGAAGTATTGTGGATGTGGGATGGCGCAAATATGAAGTTTTATTATGAGGGACTGGAGGATGAAGTCTTTCGCATGGTCAAAAAACTTAGAGAGATGCACAATATTTACTAGAGTACCTCAAATTGAGTACACAGAATTGGCGTAAATTGAAGTTTTTGCGCATTGAAATAGAGGTAAGAAACTATATTCAACACATTAAAATGGATAGCGTATTGCATAAGTAAAGGAGCCAGCGCAAGTTAATAAACTGGTTTAGATTACATTTCCATTTCCAAGTGTAAAGACAAGGAGACCCCCTACGCATCATTTGAAGGAAATAAGAAAAATGCAATTGGCTGGTGTAAAGCTAGCTCCACAACCTTTACCAGCAGGAGGAGTTCAACGCAATTTTTTAAGAAGGGGATAAGTTTTAAAAATTTCAAACATAATGCAAACTGGGATTGCGCAGCATATAGAGGCACTTTAAAATTAAAGCAATGTAAATCCAACTATGGAGGAGGGTATTTGTTCTGCGCAGGTGTTCTGTTGTTGCACAAGGTAAATAATTAGATTAGAAATGGAGCTTCTCAATGCAAGGAAGGAGTGAAAACAAGATCCCATGCCATAGCAAGGAAGAGCCAGTGCAGAATTTGACAGAGATTTGAAGTTTTTGTAAAAACATTTACAAATGCAGCATACCCTACACAGGAAACATTGAATTGATAGTTTGGTTCTGCGCAAGCCATATGGGAAGGTATTAAAGTGCATAGTGGTAAGGATTATGTTTTTAAAAGTCAATGAAATATCCCATGGAGGCTAACGCGGATTTAGACAATGAATGTTATTAAAATTTCAATATCAAAATGAAATTGATAGCAACATTTGAAAAAGGTTGCACATGGAGCACAAGCAAGGTGGAGGCATGGACAAGGCATGTGAAATGCTTTAAAAATGGAGAATGCCCTGCGCAATTCAAAAGGGAGTATCCAGCATAATAAAGAATGAAAAGAGTTTGGTATGAAGCCCACGCAACATGCAAATGGAGGAATCACACATTCTACAGTTGGATGTTCAGCCTTGAGCACATAGTTCATCTGCCATATGGACTCTATTACTATGACATGAGTCCTCTTATACTGATGGAAGATTGCAGTGAAATTCAAAAGGGTTGGGACTTCTAGGTTTGACATCATCGTGAGCAGTTATATATGGAGTTTCCTTTTCCTATGTGCGGCTACTGGCATCAGAATGACCCTCTGTTCTGATTAAGTAAAAATAAGTTTTACAAGGACCCGAAACCTTTACAAAAAACAAATGACCCTCTATTTTGATCGCTTATGTGTAGTGATATCTTGCTGGTTGTTTGTGCTCCTCTCATTCCCGTTAATGGTGTATCAAGTTAAGAGAAATTGGAAGTGCATTTTCTGGAAGTGAGTTTTCATCATTGCAAGAACAGTTACCATGTATTTCAGTTTTGAACAAGAAGCTTGTTGCGTAGGGATGTAAGAATGATCCCACATTGGTTGCGCAAGGGGAAAACATGAGTGTTTATATACTTTAACGCAATGTATACAATTTGAAGTAAAAGCAAGGGTGCTCTTGGAGACTGTGCAACTTGGAGTGGAGGGCTTAGTGCACAGTGGGGCCCACATTATTTTGAGGCAAAACACAAGGTAAGCTTTAAGAACTAAAACCATTAGTCCCACATGCATGGGAAATTAGAGATTTAAAGAGTTTATATACAAGAATGCACTCATAGGACTTTGAAGAAGCAAGAGGAAGCTATCCACATGCACAGGAGTTGAGGACTCACCTCAAAAACTACACCCATAGGGGAACAACACCTAAATTTTGGTGGTGCCCACAATGATGATGTGGCAAGTGAGTTGGCAGAGGCTTGCAGATTGGGCACAGATCCCGAGGTGATGATCAAGATCGATGAATGGCTTAATGGCTTGAATAGAAAGTTGTAGGGAAGATAAGGATAAGCCATTAAGCCATTGGTCCACATGGCACAAGTGACAAGTGGCACCCAGTGGAGCGGTGAGCCAATCAAAGGATGCCATGTGGCACAAGGCAGGTGCCAAGTTGCGCAATCCAGTACAGTTTAGAGGCACTAATCAGACAGTGACACATGGTGCCAAGTGGACTTGCAAACCAATCAGAGGGTGACACTTGGTACATTCTGGTGAGATGTGCAGATTTGAAATTTTTTTTACTTTAAATTCATTTCAAAAAAAGGGTTAACAAGTGTACAAGTTCAAAAAAAATCAAGGGTTAACTTAATAGCTTAAAGGGAAGATGCTCACTATCTAACCTTTAAGCCATTAAGCCTAAGTGACAAGTGTCGCAAGCTGGTGCATTATGGGGAAAAACAGGATTAACATGAAATATTTAAACAAATTCATCACAAAAGGCAAAGGGTTAAAAGGTGTGCAAGTTTAAAAGGATCTAATGGCTGACTTAATGGCTTAAAGGGAAGATGCTCAACATCTAACCACTAAGCCATTAAGCCTAAGTGACAAATGTCAAGATGAGAAAAAATCTGGGCAAAAGGAAATATTAAAGTTAAATTCATCTTATTTCAATAGTCCAACTATTGAAAAAGTAATTAAATTCAAATTGAAATATTTCAAACTTTTGAAAGAAATCTGTACGGGAAGGCAAAGTTGGATTAATGTTTCAGAGGGAAAATTTGATCCAAAATATGGAGTATCATATATCACTGGAAAGGTCTCAGAATGGAGATAATGATTTTGTAGATTATTTGAGGGAAAATAAAATCAATTTTTCACACTTTCAGTTGCATATATTTTGAGGAACATACAGGTATCGGTGAAGGAGATGGTTTTTCAATTTCTCCTATATCTAGATTTTCTTCTGATTGTAACGAGGATGTTGAAAATTTATGTTGCTAGGCAATATTATGGCTTGGGTGTCTTATTTTTGTGTTGATGGTTTTGCAATGTACAGTTTCAAATGATGTTTAATGAAAAACAAAGGAAATCCCTGCTCAAAGCTTGTCTGATGTCTTTGTATGTTTTATTTTGATTCTTATGTATTAATTTGTAAGACACTTTAATACATTAGCTATAAGGTAGTTGTGAGATTGTTTCTGAGTCTCTTTCAAGGAGAGAGTAATTCTCAGGGGCAAAATCTGAGAGTTGAATGTTTGTATATGAATCTGATGTCCAATTTTTGAATTGAAAAGGGTTATTTGTAAGGCATTTCACTTGGGTTTTGTGAGTTTGGAGTTATGGTCTTCTGGGGATGCATGTATGTTTGACTCTATTAGCCAATAGATAAGGCACTAGTCTTGATTTGTCTGGTAGTTTTCTTCATCAAATCTTTAAAATCAAATCATTTTCATTTTCCTATTTACGAGCATGAATGTTCAGAATCTGTATTAAATAGTATAGACATTGTTGGTGATTCATTAAATAATTGAACCTAATAGGTTTGCCTGCCTGATTTTTAAAATCAAAGAAAAGAAGGATTTCATCCTTGTCACATTGGCTATTTTCCTGGTTCTTAGAAAATCATGTAGGAGGGATCCTGCATAAGATTGGTTGAGTTGAACTCCCACATTTTGTAAGTCTAAGAACTATCCACTATTTTTCATATCTGCATAAAGGATTTTAGTGAGAGAGTGTTTATATATGCAGATTTTAGCTTGTTTTAGGTGCATCCACCTGAGTGTGTGGAACTCGAAGCAGAAGGAGGATCAAATCCTCATCAATTAGCCTTTTCCTTTCCCCTTAGTTTTCTAGAAGAAGTATATTTGTGTTGCTAAAGATCCCCAAGTCTAGTTTGTAAATTCTCTTTTAGAGTTGAAGGATACAAGAAAAAATGCTAACAGGAGGCTGAAACACCGAAATGGCCAGGTTCGGCCCTTCGGCCCTTTCGGCATTTCAGAGGACTCTGGGTCCTCCAAAATGTCGAAAGGGAAAAAAAGCCAAAAAAATTTTGATTCTCCTCAACAGACCCCTCAAGAAACTAGTTCAAGGAATAGGGAGAGGGGCAGACCCAAAATCCAAAAGGAAAAAAGTAGGTCCCCATGGTCAAAGGACCAAAATGGGGTGTGTTGTGGACCCACAACAAATAGTCCCAACAAAAGGAGGAATGACCAAGGCATTTCTTTATCATCAAGACCCTTTTGGATTCTGACTTTACAACAAAATGAAAACCAAGAGCTATCTGTATTGACTATCTTTCAATGAATTCTCAGTTTGAAGTTTTCTGCTAGTCTCTGAGTGTGTGCTCACGTGTGTTCATTCCTTGATCTTTGATTATGGTAACCAAAATGTTTCCCAGTTGTTTCCAACCTTCACCCTATAGACAAGGGCTTCCCAGAAAGAGATTTGCTGGCAGTCAAGCATCCATAGCCCCGAAAATGTTTTCCCTAAATCCTAAATATAACCTTTCTGTATTGCTGACCAGGCATCCATAGCCCCGGTAAAGGTTTTTATAGTCACCCTTGTCTATTTTTTCTGCTAGGATAGAGCTATGTATGAGAGTTCTTTTCTTTGAAATAATTTTATTTTATTTTATTGTACAAGCCATATCAAAACCCCTTTATGTTGTTAGTCCGATATTAAGGTTCATACTATCTTCTTTCATTAATCTAAGAAATGATTAGGCTATGCTACTCATATTTTACACTTGTGACCTCTTTGGGCCATTTTATTTTGTGTGCTTGTTTCTCTCTTCTTCAGTTAATCCTTTTGTTTCCTTCCTTTTCATTCACTAAACTTGGGTTCTAGGATTAGTGGGTACCCAAATCCACACACTAATATTGGTCCCAACTAACAAACGCTCAAGAAACCAACACTCTTGGGTGCCATTTCTTAGTGTGCTTTATGGTTAGGATGACCGATCATCAAACATCTCCCTGATGGTCAACGATAAGTACTGCCACTTTGAATTTTGGAACATTCTCTGCAATGTATGTTTCTTTAGAGAATTTGACCAAGAAATACCTATGCTCCAATTTAGGGACCACGTGGAATGAATCCAAGACATAGTGACCCAAACAAAAATGAGCCCCCCAAAAAAGGGGGGAATAACCACAGACGAAAGAAAGGGGCTGACGGCGAGAAAAAAATGAAGGGAAGAAAAATAGCAAAGAAAACAAAAAAGACAAAAATATGATACAAGGGACGAAAAGGCAGTCCCACTTATGATCTGAAATAGTGTTTGAGGAATTTCCCATTGAATGGAAATGGGGTCAACTCTCCATCTAAGGTGTTGATCCTGAAAGTGTTCTCCCCCAAGATCTCTGATATCTGGTAGGGGCTTGTCCATAATTTTTGAAATTCGGTGTCGCTTCTCGACTTTTCTTTTGATTTGTCCCATATGAGGACAAGGTCACAGATCCTAAAAGATTTAATGGTGGCTCTCTTGTTGAACCTATTAGGGTTTGATATATCCAGAACATTATAAGGATAAATAATTATATGCAAAAAACAAAAGAAGAATAAAACTTAACACAGATAACACGCAAATCTAACATGGTTCACCCAAAAACTTGGGCTACGTCCACCTACATAGCCATCCAACCTTTCTTATTATCCAGAAAAATAGTACACCAACATTACAATGAATTATACATCTTAGCCACTTATAACATGCATTTTAGGGTAACCTCTAAAATCAACCATTTTAGGGTTTTACAATGTTGGTCTTCTTTTTCCTGAAAAAGCAAATCTTTTTACTGAAAAATCACAAAAAAATTTGATGCTTCCCGCCGACCAGAGGTTTGGGGCTACCACCCCTCACCTCCCATAAAATAGATGAGTAGGGCCACAGTATCAACACCCACTACATGATCAGTCACCACAATATCAACAATTTCCCACTTAGATACTGATCAGGCTCCACACCAAACAATCTCCCACTTGGAGACTAAAACTAGACGACAATGTAGTACGTACAACTCCCACTAGATAAAAGACCTTGTTGTGTATTAAATTCATGATCATTAGTCAAGAATCCCAATAGAAAATTATAAAGAAACTAGCTTCTCCTTGGGGACTGCCTTTGTGAATATGTCCATAGGATTTTCACTTGTGTGAATCTTTTCAAGCCGTAATTGGCCATCCTCCAAAAAAGACCTTATAAAATGGTACCTGAGCTATATGTGTTTTTTCCTTGAATGAAAAGAAGAATTATTTGCAAGATAAATGACACTTTGGATATCACTGTACAATGGCGATCTTCCTTATTCTGGCCCAATTCCTCTAGAAAACATTGTAACCAAATCATCTCCTTGCTAGCTTCCGTAGCAGCTACATACTCAACTTCAGTGGTTGAAAGTACATTAACCTTCTGCAATGTAGAAATCTAACTCAATGCAGTACCCCCTATAGTGAAAACTTATCATGTAGTACTCCTCCTTATATCAATATCTCTTGCCAGATCAGAGTCAACAAATCCACTCAAAGCAGAACTAGATCTTGTGAAACATAATTCCTTAGTAGTAGTACCTCTCAAATATCGAAGAATCCATTTGATAGCATACCAATGTTCCATACCCTGATTGCTCATATACCTGTTGACAACTCCCACTACATGAGAAATGTCTGGTCATGTGCATACCATTACATACATTATATTTCCAATAGATGATGAATACAGGATGTTAGACATTTTATCTACCTCTTCCTATGCCTTTGAGCACATTTCCTTAGCCAATTTGAAATGAGTAGCCAAAGGTATACTGACTGCTTTTGCATCATGCATATTAAATCTTTTCAACACCTTCTTTATATACTCACTTTGGGACAAATTCAAGGTTTTTTTTTCTGTCCCGTGTAATCCTCATACCAAGGATTTGCTTAGCAGCACCCAAATCCTTCATAGAAAATGACCTTGCAAATTTCTATTTAAGTTCATTTATTTGTTGCATATTGGACCCAACAACAATCATGTCATCAACATAGAGTAACAGGATAATGTAACTCCCATTATCCAATCTCTTAAAATATACACAGTGATAAGGATGACATCTATGGTAACCTTGTTCAGCCATGAAACTATCAAATTTTAAATACCATTGGCGGGGTGCCTACTTTAGGCCATACAAACTCTTCCTTAACCTACACCCTAAATTCTCCTTACCCTTGACATCATATCCCTCTGGTTGCTGCATGTAAATTTCCTCCTCCAAATCTCCATGGGGAAAATTTGTTTTGACATCTAGTTGTTCAAGATGCAATTCATCTACAGCCACAAGACTTAGTACAATTCTAATTGCAGTCATTTTTACAACAGGGGAGAATATTTCATCAAAATCTATACCCTTTTTCTTTGCAAAACCTTTTACCACAAGTCTTGCCTTATACCTTTTCTTTCCTCCATCTTCCTCCTTCAGCCTATAAACCCATTTGTTAGGCAAGATTCTTTTTCCTTTAGGTAAAGGGACTAAGTCCCAACTCTTATTTTTCAACAAGGATTCCATCTCCTCTTTCATGCCCAACTTCCACTATTGTTTGGCATCCACCTGCATTGATTCTTCATATTCTTCTAGTTCACTAGAATCAGTTAATAAAATGGAATACAAAGAAGGAGAAAACCTTTCAGGAGGTCTACTTGACCTTGTAGAATGTCTAACAATTACAAGAGTTTGTGGGATAACCTATTTTTGTTGAGAATCAAGTACCAATGGCATTTCATTTTTAGGAGTCTCATCCAACACCACATAATCTTGTTTGACTTGTTCATGCTTCTTTTCCTGCAATTGTTCTTTATACATGACCTTCTCATTGAATATAACATCTCTACTTCTAATTATTTTAAGATTTTCAAAATCCCATAACTGATAACCATAGTCATCTCCTCCATATCCAATCAAGGTACATTTTTTTAGATTTAGCATCAAGCTTGGTTCTATTTTATTTATCAACATGGACAAAAGCTTCACAACCAAAAGTTTTCAGAAATGAATAATTTACCTTTTTACCAGTCCATGCTTCCTCTGGAATACCACCATCCAAAGGGGTTGTGATGACATGTAACTGATTGAATGTTTGAAAATGTTAAGTTGATCACTAAAATGCAAAAAGATAATACAAGACATTAAATCAGTTAATAGATTGTATTGTCATTGATGTCAACTTGATATAATCTAATTGGTTATAATCAAAGTGTCAAAGACTTCAGAGAATCAAAGAGATAAAGATTACACTTTTAGTAAAGTATAAAAGACAAGCATTCACAATGTGAATTCAAACACCGACGGTCAATGGACACCAATGGACAGAGATCACCGAAAGTCAAGTCACACTGTTGCCCGAGAAAAGTTACAGACGAGAAAAATTATCGGCCAGAAACATATCGTAAATCGACGAAGAAGCCCGAGGAGAACTGGAGTGTTGAACAAATCTATCAAAGAGTTAAAAATTGAAATTAACTTGAGTTCAAAAATGACAAAATATCTAGCTGACAGAGCTAAATATAGACTTGACTCTTAGTTATCTTTGTTTTCATCAACAAGATAAAGCCAGCAATAAGTACTGGATTTAGAGATGTTTTGTCCAGTTGGCAAGAATATCTCTATGAGATAAAACAAGAGTTTTGCTTTAAATATAATTGGCGAGAATTGTGGATCACACCAAGATCAAGAAAATCAAGAACCTAACAATGGTGATATCATGTCTATAAAGAGACAACTCAATCCATTATGAATTGTGGTGGGTGAATGAATGAAAAGAGGATGCTAAAGAGAAACTTCATACAGTCCTGATCAATCAAGCTGAGGAAAGAGCTAAATTTTTTTGCGGACACCGAGCAACAAAGCACAACATCACCAAGTAGAATCAAAGTGGAGCAAAGGTATAAACTGAGATATATTGATCATATTAGTTTTATGAGCTTACAATAGATCTGAAAATCTGCAAGTATAAGTTGTATGTGAACAAATCATATTGTTTTAGTTTAACCATTGATTCAGAAAGTCTCTTAACCAAGCGGGATTTAAAGATCCTTTCTATATTGAGATACATCCCAAGGAGTATCAAAAATTTTGATCATGAAGATAGCCTGAGATGCCAGATACCCATTGATAGGCCAAGTGAGTGTTTGATAAAGGAAGGTAGCATAGAGATGCCAGATATTAAGTGACAGACTAAACTTTTAAATCCTCTAACAAGGTCACACCTAAAAGTGTGTTTGTAACCTTTAACAAGGTTGGCTCTTCACCGAGCTCACTTTAGAAGAGTGAAAATTTTGGGTTACCGGTCCCAAGTGGTTTTTCCCTTGACAGGGTTTCCACGTTAAAAATCCATGTGTCAATGTGTTTATGAGTCATTACTTTAGTGTTTTGTATTACACACAGCTTAACTAGATTGATCAGTATACTCTAGATAATTTACTATCTTTTGATAAATTAACAGACTGCTATTCGGTAAACTTACAATAGAAGGTTTTACAAATCATTTCGAGCAGTAGTAATTTGATTAAAGTATTTGGAGGCATTCATCTTATAGGACTGAAGATAACTAGAGGCTTAATATTGTGGTACTAAGTTTTTGGGTTGATTATTGGAATATTTTTGAGGCCATTGATTCACCCCACCTCTCAGTTATTACTAACAATTGGTATCAGAGCTTGTGTGCTTAGAAAGGGAGTTTAATAGCTCAAAGAAAAAGATCACAAGATGAACAGATGAGATGTGCAAAAGTTGAATAAAGACAACTCTACATCATGGCAAAGAAGAATAAGACTCCACCTATCAAGTATTGGCAATGATGTTACTCAATACCTTGATACTGAATATGTGTTTCCTATAGGACCTGATACTCTTGAGCAATTAAGAGAAAAGCATGAGCATAATTGCATGATGATAGAATTTACCTCATCACTCTCCGATGTTGAGTTTGAAGATGTCAAAATCTACACCTTTGCAAAGCAAATATGGGATAAGTTGAAGCTGGTACATGGAGGAGATGTCAATGTACTAAGAGCCAAGGCAGAAAGCCTAAGAGGGAGATTTGATGACATAAGAATTAAAGAAGGAGAAAAAATCACTCAGTATAGCTATAGAATTAAAGAGGTAGTCAATGCTATCCGAGGAGTTGGAGGTGTACTTGAAGAGGAGATAGGGGTAAGTAAAATCTTAAGAACCTTATTGCCTGTATATGCTATTAGAGTTTCTTCTATTCAAGAAATGAGAGCAATTTCAAACAATACAGTTACTCTAGATAGTCTAATTGGTAGACTGATTTCATTTGAGATGAATAAATTTGATAATATTGTCTTACCATCCATAGAATTTGCATTCAAATCTTCTTTGAAAATAAGCAATTCAAGTCATAGAAATGCTATTAGAAATGATAGTGAAAGTGATAATGAGGATAAAAGGTAAATACAAAGGTAAATTACCACTTGTATGTTTTAATTGTAAAGAGGTTGGACACTTTGCTGCAAGATGTCCAAACAAAAGAAAAGATGACAGAAGTAATGACAGATCATATGAGAAGAAGTTTGATAGAGGTGATAATAGAGATTACTGAAGCAACCAAAAACTTGACAAGAGAGATACCTGAGACTACAAGGATAAAGGGAAGAAAGCTTGTTATCTAGCTAAGAACAGAGCTGATGACACCGACACTGAATCGGAAGAAGACATCAAGATGGTATTTGTAGCCATGAAGGATGATTCAGATGAAGATGAAGAAAGGTATGTAGAAACTGCACTCATATCTAAAGTTAGTAAAAATGATGTACAGATCATAGATAGTAGCTACACTCACCATATGATTGGTGACAAAAAATTTTTTGAAACTTTTTAATACTATAATGGTGGTTCAGTGAGAAAGGGAAATGATACACCTTGTCCAGTTGAAGGTAAAGGGACTATAATGTTGAATAACCTAATCAAATGTGAAAATGCTTGCCGGGTAAAAGGACTAAATTACAATTTGTTAAGTGTTTCACAAATAAACAATTTAGGTCATAGAGTAACATTTGAAAATAAGAAGGCAAAGATCTTCAATGAATCAAGAAGGTTGATTGGAGCCGGTGAGCAGACAAAAGGTAACCTTTTCTATCTTGATGACACTAACACAACTTGTTTAATGGATAGAAATGAATACATATGGTTGTGGCACAAATGATTGTGTCATGTGAAATTTGACAACATGATAAGGATAAGAAACAAGAGGAATGTTAGAGGCTTAGTGAGCATGACTAAGCCTGAGCATATCATGTGCAAGAATTGTCAAAAAGGTAAAATGACAAAGTCTAGTTACAAGAGTAAAGACCATACATTGAATGCAATTCTAGAATTAGTCCATACAGATCTATGTGGACCCATGAGGACAAAGAGATACTATGGAGATAGGTATTTTATTCTCTTTGTTGATGATTATTCTAGAATGATGACAATAATGTTCTTAAAAGATAAATATGAAGCATTTAAGATGTTTAAATGGTATAAAGTAATGGTAGAAAAACAAAGTGAAAATAAATTGAAATGCTTAAGGTCATATAGAGGAGGGGAATTTACTTTAGATGAATTCACTAACTATTGCATTGAGCATGGAGTTAAGAGACGGGTTTCTATACCGAGAACATCACAGCAAAATGGAATTACTGAGAGAAGAAACAGATCAATTGTTGACTGTGCAAGAACATTGATGATTGAGAAAAGCATCACTCAAAATTTCTAGAGGGAAGTTGTCAATACTGTTGTTTACACATTGAATAGAGTACAATTGAAGAAAGTCACAAAGAAGACACCCTATGAGCTTTTGTATGGTCATACACCCAATGTAAGCTACTTTAGAATCTTTGGTAGTCAATGTTATATTTTGAAGGATGATAGAAATGGAAAACTTGAATCCAAAAGTGAAGAAGGTATCTTTCTAGGGTATTCAACCAAAAGCAAGGCCTATAAGTGTCTTAACAAGTCATCTAACAAAATTATTGAAAGTGCAAATGTGAAAATAGATGAATTTGTAGAAAATAATGATAAGGAAAGAATAAGAGAACCAGGGGAATACAATAGGTTTTCTTATATAGAACTTGACACTCTACCCGAGCAACAGTGTGTCACTCCCAAGCATCAGAACATTGCAAATGAGCATTAGGATGCAATTACCAAAAATAAGGATAATCCTCAAGATGATGTTCCAAACAATGGAGATGAGAACGAAGGTCAAGAAGATGATCAGAATGATGAACACAGAGCTGAACCAAAACTTGCCAAGTATGTCAGAAGACGTCATCCATAGAATCAAATAATAGGAGACAAGAAGGCTGGAACAAGAACAAAAAGTAAGTCACTAAACACCAGATGTTTACTTTGTGATTTTAAGCCTAAATCTGTTAAAACTACACTTGAGAATGATGAATGGGTTAGTGCAATGAATGAAGAAATAGAGTAGATTGAGAAGAATAATACATGGACACTATTACTAAGACCAGATGACAAGAATGTCATCAATACCAAATGGATATTCAGAAACAAGCTGAATGAGAATGGAGAAGTCACAAGAAACAAAACAAGGTTAGTATGCAAGGGGTATGCACAAGAAGAAGGAATTGATTATGGAGAAACCTTTGTACCCATTGCTAGAATAGAAGGACTTAGAATCCTACTTTCTTTTGCTGCATATAAATGATTCAAGGTATACCAAATGGATGTCAAATCTGCGTTCCTAAATGGAATACTGGAAGAAGAGGTATACATTGAATAACCAGAAGGGTTTGTTGATCCAGACAAGAGAAATATGGTATGTAGACTACATAAAGCCTTGTATGGATTGAAACAAGCACCAAGATCCTAGTATGAAAGACTTCACTCATATCTTATTAGCATAAAACTTGTTAGAACAAGTTAAAATAGAAATATGTACTTAAAAGAAGATACCGATGGTAATATTTTGATTGTTGAAAGTTTTGTTGATGATATCATTTTGGGGGGATATGAAATGTTATGTGAATCCTTTGCTAATGAAATGGGCAAAGAGTTTGAAATGTCTATGTTTGGAGAGATCAAATTCTTTCTTGGTCTATAGATTCTTCAACAAGAAGCAGGCATATATATCACTCAGTCCAAATACATCAAGGAAGTGTTAAAGATATTCAAGATGGAAGATTCCAAACCAGTTGGAACACCTATGGCTACCAGATGTAATCTAACCAAAGAAGACAAATCTAATGAGGTAAATCAAACCTTATATAGATCAATGATTGGAAAACTAATGTATGTTATTCATACCATACCAGATATAGCACATGCAGTTGGAATAGTTGCAAGATTCTCTGCTAATCCTAAAGAATCACATAAGACTGCTATCAAGAGAATTTTGAGATATCTGAAGAACACCGAGGACTATGGCTTATGGTGAAAAAGAGAAGGAAAATTTGAGCTATGAGTCTATACAGATGTTGACTGGGCTGGAAACATTGACGACCGAAAGAGCACAACTAGAGGATCATTCTTCATGGGTGACAGACTTGTCACATGGATCAGCAAGTAGCAAGGATGCATCTCTCAGTCTACTGCA
The DNA here is from genome assembly GCA_018584345.1 of Thuja plicata. Classification (NCBI taxonomy): domain Eukaryota; kingdom Viridiplantae; phylum Streptophyta; class Pinopsida; order Cupressales; family Cupressaceae; genus Thuja; species Thuja plicata. The sequence goes on from MU226770.1 coordinate 1,269,341, forward strand.
GAAGCAGAGTATGTTGTTGTTGTTGTAAATTTCTCAAATATTGCAAGGATCAAACAATTAATAGATGGCATGCATATAAATATTCTTGAACCAGTAATCATTTATTGTGATAATACCAGTACAATTAACATTTCTAATAATCTAGTCATGCATGCTAAGACTAAGCATATAGCTATCAAGTATCACTATCTTAGAGAACAAGTGCAAGCAAAGGAAGTGACACTGGAATATGTTCAATCAAAGGAACAACTAGCTGATATATTCACTAAGCTATTATTGAAGGATACATTTGAGTACTTGAGACAGAGACTAGGGTTTCAACCCTTGTCTATCAGCCAGTAAGCTGACTAGGAGGCTGCATCAGCCTACACACAATGAAAGAACATTCATGTTGATGCACAACTGAGATGAACAACAAAAAATACATATGTACACAACAAGGTACAAGTATGCACCGAACACCAGTGACATTGTAATGCTAATGGATAGGGAAATTCAAGAAATATATTATGTAAAGGGATGGAACATGATATAGATGATTATTTTGTTTGGAATTGTTGTTGAAGGGAGAGATGATTCCGTTATCATATGAAGGAAGAGATGTTGATATAAGGAGAGATGGTCTCATTATCATAAAGGGGGAGATTATGGAAATATTATATCATTATCCACGGAGATAAAAGTTCCTAAGAATTAGAAGGAAGAGTTAATCAATATACTAAAGCAAAAAAAATTATTACATATGAAATATCCATCTAAGGGAGAGAAGTAACAAAGGGAGAGAGTTCAGAAAAAGAGAAATATTGCTATCAAAGGAAAAAGAGATTATCAAGAAGAGGAACAATCAAGGCAGAGCACATATCAAAACAAAGATATCAGATGATACATCTATCCAGTAAAGGGATTAAAGATTGAAGACAATTACTCTGTAAGAAACAAATCAAAGATATTTTTGAGCTTACCGAGAACCATACATTTGTTATAGTTACAATAGGAAAGCTTGATGAAACTATTAGATTTCATATTGTATTAGTAATAGTATAGTTTGATAATGTAGTATGTTACCATCAATTCCAAAGGGAGAGATTGATGACATATAACTGATTCAATGTTTGAAGATGTTAAGTTAATCACCGAAATGCAGAAAAATAATGCAAAACATTAAATCAGTTAAAGGATTGTATTGTCATTGATGTCAACTTGATATAATCTAATCGGTTATAATCAAAGTGTCAAAGACTTCAGAGAATCAAAGAGATAAATATTATGCTTTCAGTAAAGCATAAAATACAAGCATTCACAATGTGACTTCAAACACCAACGGTCAGTGGACACCGACGGACAAAGATCACCAAAAGTCAAGTCACAGTGTTGCTTGAGAAAAGTCACCGATGAGCATTACTGACAAGGAAAATTACAAGCATAACCGACGACAAGAAACATAGTGTAAACTGATGGAGAAGCCCGAGAAGAACTAGAGTGTCGACCGAAGCTATCAAAGAGTTAAGCACCGAAATTAACTTGAGTTCAGAAACAAAAAAATATCTAGTTGGCAGAGCTAAATATAGACTTAACTGGTAGTTATCTTTGTTTTCATCAACAAGATAAAGCTAGAGATAAGTAATGGATTTAAAGCTATTTTGTCCAGTTGGAAAGAAGATCTCTACGGGATAAAACATGAGTTTTTCTTCTAATCTAATTGGAAAGAATTGTGGATCACGCCAAGATCAAGAAAATCAAGAACCTAACAACGGTGATATCATGTCTATAGAGAGACAACTCAATTCATTATGAATTGTGGCAGGTGAATGAATGAAAAGAGGATGATGAAGAGCAACTTTATATAGTCCTGATCAATCAAGTTGAGGAAAGAGCTAAAGTTTTATGCGGACACCAAGCAACAGAGCACAACATCATTAAGCAGAATCAAATTGGAGCAAAGGTATAAACCAAGATATATTTATTAGATTAGTTTTATGAGCTTACAATAGATCTGAAAATCTGTAAGTATAAGTTGTATGTGAACATATCATATTGTTTCAGTTTAACCATTGATTCAGAAAGTCTTATAACCGAGTGAGATTTAAAGATCCTTTCTATATTGAGATACATCCCAAGGATTATCAAAAAGTTTGATCATGAAGATAGCATGAGATGCCAGATACCTATTGATAGGCCAAGTGAGTGTTTGATCAAGGAAGGTAGCATAGAGATGCTAGATATAGAGTGACAGACTAAACTTTCAAATCCTCTAACAAGGTCACACCTAACAATGTGTTTGTAACCTTTAATAGGGTTGGCTCTTCACCAAGCTCACTTCAGAAAAGTGAAAATTTTGGGTTATTGGTCCCAAGTGGTTTTTCCCTTAACAGGGTTTTCAAGTTAAAAATCCATATGTCAATGTGTTTATGAGTCATTAATTTAGTATTTTGAATTACACGTAGCTTAACTGGATTGATTGGTATACTCTAGATAATTTACTGTCTTTCAGTAAATTAACAGACTGTTATTCGGTAAAGTTACAGTAGAAGGTTTTACAAAGTATTCCGAGTAGTAGTAATTTGATTAAAGTATTTGGAGGCATTCATCTTATAAGATTGAAGATAACTAGAGGCTTAATATTGTGGTACTAAGTTTTTGGGTTGATTATTGGAATATTTTTGAGGCCACTGATTCACCCCCTCTCAGTTATTACTAACAAGCTGAAGGTCCTCTATTTATCAAATAGACTCTAGTGTTTACGGAATCTGCCCAGAAATGAGGGGCAGTCCAGTATGCAATCTCATGCTTCATGCACATCTAATGATTGTCCTATTCATTCTTTCTGACACACCATTTTCTTGTGGGGTTCCTGGAACTGTCTTCTTCCTTTGAGTACCATTGATAGAATAGTAATCTTCAAAGGTTGTGCTGAAATACTCAACTCCATTATCAGATTTGAGACACTTCAACTTATTTCCTATCTCATTCTCAACCAAAGCTTTCCATTTCTTAAATGTTTCAAAAACATCAGATTTTTGTTTCAGGAAATATACCCATATTTCTTGGTTGAATCATCTATAAAAATAACATAAAAATGAGAGCCACTAAGAGATGATACCTGAGCCAGTCCCCATACATTTGAAATGCACTAGCTCTAAATTTTCACTCTTCTTTCCTTTCCCAACTCTGAAAAATCTGACTCTTTTCTGTTTACCATAAACACAATTTTCACAGAACTCTAAATTGATATTTTCAGTCTTGGAAACATATTTTTGGAGTGAAGGATTTTCATCCCTTTCTCACTCATGTTCCCAATCCTATGGTGCCACATTTTTTAATCTGTTCTTGCAACGTCTATAGTAGCTTTCCCTAATTTAACATTATCAGTAGCAGCTAAGGTAGAGAAAGTGTTACCAGTACACAGATATAATGTGCCTATCTTCGCACCTCTAGCTAGTACTAATGAACCTTTAGTGGCCTTCCATACATTGTCTATAAACATGACTATGCAGCCTTCACTACCGAGTTTTCCTACATAAATGAAATTTCTTCTTAAATTAGGGACATGCCTTACCTCCTGCAGTACCCAGTCATTTCCGTTTGGCAACTTGATCTTTATTTTCCTTTTCCCAACAATAGGACAGGGCTCGTCATCACCCAAATATACCTGTCCAAAATAACCTTGAACATAATCTTGAAAATATTTTCTATGGGGTGTAGCATGGAATGAAGCCTCATAATCAATTACCTAGGAATCATTAAGATTATCCAAAAATAATATTAAAGCATCTTGTAAAGTATTACTTGCAACATTAGCTTCCTTACTTTCATCTTTATTTCCATCTCCTTGTTTGTTTTTCCAAGACCAACAGTCTTTCTTCAGGTGACTAGGCTTTTCATAGTACCAAAAAACTTTCTTTCCTTTAGATTGAGAATGTCCTTTATTTGACTTCCCTCATGACTTGCCATGCAAAATCCTTTTCCTCTTTCACTTGTTCTTCCTATGTTCTCCACGTTTAAAGTAGAACCTGATGAGGTTGAAGTTTCACCTGTGCTTTTCCGTCGCATTTCCTTGCTTAGGATAACACCAACAACTTCATCAAATTTCAAAGTATTTGAAATAGAGATAAAGTTTCTTATCGCCATAGCCAAGCTATTCCATCTTTCTGGCAAAGAACATAAAATTAAGAGAGCCCTAACCTCTTGATTGAATGAAATTTGTACTGATGAAAATTGACTGGTGACTGTATTAAATTCATTTAAATGATTCACTACAGATCCTCCCTCACCCATTTGCATATTAAATAAATGCTTTATAAGAAATACCTTATTCAAAGCTGAGGGTTTCTCATATAACTTAGCCAATGTTTCCATCAGCTCTACAGACATTTTTGCTTTTGATATGTTAAATGTTAGAGACAGTGCAAGGCACAATTGAATAGATCCTAGTGCCTTCCTATCCAAGACCTCCCAGTCATCTGTTGACATAGTTCCCATTTTCTCGGCTTTTCCTTCTAATGGCTTCCACAGGTCCTTTTGATGCAGATAATCTTCCATCTACATTTCCATAACTAAAAATTCTAGCCATTGAATTTTTCAATCTTGAATTTGGAATCCTCCTTTGCTCCCACTCAAATATGAAAGTCTTGTTAATCTACCGCAACAAACCTTTCTTTGATACCAATTGTTAGGGTTTGAAAGATACATATCAATATAATAATAAAAATTTATATGCAGAAAATAAAAGAAGAATAAAACTTAACACAGATAACACACAGATTTAACGTGGTTCACCCAAAAACTTGGGCTACGTTCACCTACACAGCCATCCAACCTTTCTTATTATCCATTAAAATAGTACACCAACATTACAATGCATTATGCATCTCAGCTGCTTATAACATGTGATTAGGGAAGCCTCTAAAATTGACCATTTTAGGGTTTTACAATGTCGGTCTTCTTTTTCCCAAAAAAGAAAATCTTTTTCCCAAAAAAGCACAAAACATTTTGATGCTTTGCGCCGACCGGAGGTTCAGGGCTACCACCCCTCACCTCCCGACAACTAGATGAGTAGGGCCATAGTATTAACACCCAATACATGATCAATCACCACAATATCAAGAGAACCACTGCTTGACGATGGCCTGGTGCTTGGCACATGCTCCAGGGCCAAATCTCTTTTCTCCTCTAGGTTGAGGGGGTTCATGAGGCTAACTTGCACTTGATCTTTGCCTCCCACGTACAAGTCCATAAATCTTAGAATTTGGATTTTCAAGTTCATAAGGAAGAATGGTTGCAAGCCATAGACCAGTTGGTATGTGGATGTTCCCAAGGTGTTCTTAATCCTCACCTGGTCTATCAAGAAAGTGTATTTTAGTTGTGTGTGCCAATCCTGAGGATTGTCATCGAGGAGATGTTTGATCACTGTCGTCAGGTTCTTGTTTGTAGACTCTGCTACGCCATTTCCTTGTGGATAATAATTTGAAGAGAATTTGAGCATTACCTAGTTTTCAAAGGCCCATTGCATGAGTGAGGTAGAGGAGAAAGAGGTAGCATTGTCATCTACTAGATAGAACAACATCCCCAACTTGGTTATGATGCGCTCCTCTAAGAACTTGGTTACTACCTCCGTGGTGCAATTATTTAGTGCCTAGGCCTCCATCCAACATGTGTAGTAGTCAGTAACTATAAGAATGAACTTATGTCCTATAGATAAAGGGGGTTAATCATTCCAACAAAATCTAAGCCCCATTGGGTGAACAAATGTACCTTATATACTGGCTATAAAGGCATTGCCAGATTTCTCTCTTGGGTTGCGCTTGTTTTGTAAGTGTGGGATGATCTTACATGTTCTCTAGTGTCTTTGAATAATGTTGGCAAAAAATACCCTGCCCTTAAGATTTGGTGAGAAGTTGCCTCAGTTGAACCGTGTCCTGTCCCGTATCTGTCATGAAAATTGTCTAGGACTTGCTTTGCTTTGAGCATGTCCAGGAAGCTCAGGTACATACATTCATAATTGCATTTATATAGCTGACCATTTTTCAACATGTAGGAGCTACTTTTGATTCTCAAATCCCTTCTCAATAAACTATCCATCCCCTTTGGGCAGCGATTTTGTAGTAGGTAGTAGACTACATCTTGATACCATATATCGGTGATCACACCTTGATCAGTGTAAGTTTGGCATACTAGAACTTCTTCCACTTCACAGATCAGGTTCGTCGGGCCTTGGCTTCTTACTAGTTTCATTGGCTATATTTCTAGGTCAAAATCTTGCTTGGTTTCCATCCATTTTCCTCTTCGCTCTCCTAGCTCATTTTGCATCTGCAAAGATTTTACAACTGCGTCTGAGACTATCCCGAAGACTTTGCTCCTTAAGATATAGTGTCGTAATTTCTTTACCACTTTGACCAAAGAAAAAGATTGTTTGTCTAGGTTGGGGTATCTAACTTCAAAATTTTTAAGGGGGGAACTCATGAAGGCTATTGGTCTCTTGTTTTCTCCATATTTCTTCTATGTGAGGATGTCGGCACAAGAGTGTTCTCACCTGAAAGAGTATAATTTGAAGGGAATAGTGTAATCTAGAGTGACAAGGATAGGGGCTATATCTATGACATTCTTGATCTCTTCAAACAACTTCCTTATAGGGGGAGTCCACTCAATCTTAGCATCCTTCTTTAGCATGTCATTGAGTGGTTTTACTACCTTGAAAAAATCGCTAATGAACTTCCTTACGAAGTTAATCTTCCCGAAGAAAGACTTCAATTATTTATGACTATGAGGCGGTGTTAGCTTGAGAATGGCTTGGACCTAGTTGGAATCAATCACTATCCCTATTTCTGAGATTGTGTGTCCAAGAAACTTGCCTTCTATCACCCCGAATACGCATTTTTAGGATTTAGGGAAATCCCATATTTCCTACATCTTTGGAGGACCTTCCTCAAATCACTTATAATATCGACTCATTGTTTTGAAAAAATAGTCAAATCATCCATGTAGATGATGATACATTTTCCAACTATCCCTTTTAAGGAAGTATCCATCACTCTCTAGAAATTAGCCCTGACATTGATTAAATCGAAGGGCATCCATTGATAGGCGAATGTCCCCCACTTGGTGGTGAATGTCACCTTTAATTTGTCTTCCTCTTGCACCATTACTTGGTTATACCATGAACAACCATCCATGAAGGACATCATTTGGGAACCATTCACTACTTGCAATACCTCATCAAGAGAAGGGATTGGGTATTTATCCTTTTGAGAGGCTTTGTTTAGATTTTGGAAGTCTATGCGCAGTCAAATCTTGCCGGTCTTCTTTCTCACGGGCACCAAGTTGGCAACCCATGTGGAGCATCATATGGGGAGTATGATTCTAGCATCTAGAAAAGTTTGGACTTCCTTTTGTATCAAGGGCTCCATAGTATGATTAATCATATGGGGAGTATGATTCTAACATCTAGAAAAGTTTGGACTTCCTTTTGTATCAATGGCTCCATAGTATGATTAATGGGTCATTGACATTGACGGAATGATTTAGAATATGGTTTTAGTAGGATATTGTGCATAGTGACTAAGGTGTTGTACATTTTTAGTTCTTCATAACTCCAAGCTATGACATCTCGATATTATGTAAGGAGGTGGACCATCTCATCCTTCTCCTCTTTGGTACATACTCTCCCAATGTGAGCTTCTCTTGACTCATCTTCGGTGCCAAGGTTTTACACTTTGTACTCTTTACCATCGGGTGGTATGTCTAGACATCTTTTCATAATAGTCCCATCGCTGTAAAAAATCCTCTCTAGTTCCACCATTCCTTTAGGTATGGAATTGGTCCTTAGGTTTATGATGCCTTCATCGTCAGGGTCTTCTGGGTTAATTTCCTCTTCTGCCTCTTCCTTCTCTTCGTCTATAATATTCTTTTCGAACACACCTACGCACATGATGAACTCAAGGATGCATTGGTCATCTTGAAAAACTTGGAAGTTGGTGATGTTATCTGGGATGGCCAGGGCTACAATGAGTTCAACTGAGAAATTCTTAAGTTTGGACTTTTCCATTGGATTTAATGAACTGATGAATACAACTAGGGAATCAATGATGACGTTCTTCCTTTGTGGGTTGGCCTTGATGTTGAATGCTTCAAAGTCATTCATCAAGTCCCATGCCTTGTCTCGGTATGTTGAAAGCCTCTTATCATTGCAAGAATAGTGACTGCGGACTTGTTTGATGACCAATTGTGAATCTCCTTCTACTGTCAAGGATTTTATTCCTTTCTCATGGGCCAGGAGGAGTCCACGGACCAATGCTTCATATTTTGAAACATTGTTAGTGCACAAAAATTTTAATCTATATGCAACATAGAAAGAATTACCTCTTGGATTTATAAGTTTGATCCCCGCTCCTGCTCCTTGTTTACACTTAGAGCCATCGAATCATATTTCCATATTTGGTACTTTTTTGTGGGTTTTGAATTGTCAAGGACCCTCTTTGAGAATCCCTTTAGTTGGAGCTTCTGCTTCTTTCCTCTGTCACTACCTGAGGAAGTTGACTCTCTTTTTCTCATCTCTTGGATATGTTCAAGGTCAGGGAATTTAGTACTTTCACCATCTTTATCTTACTGTATTTCTCTATATGGTGGACATGTTCTATCATCTGAATTGCTCCAGTCATTCAATAAGTTCAAGGTAGGGCCTTTGGTATCTAAATCTAACCCACTATCTTGACTTTCGGTCGAGGCATCTAGGTCCACGAGGTCATCTAGCCTAGCGATGATGCCACATTCACTTGCCACTTTGAGGGTTTCCTTTTTGACTTCAAGCTTCCTTAGGGCTTCAACTAGTAGGGGAATTTGGGGTAGCACTCGGGACAGTGCATTTTGGAAATTGGAGCATGTGAATTCTAAGTGACTCACTTGATGTAACCGACAGTATCCTGGCAGTAGGAGGATGTTAGGGTCTGCATCTTTCCCTAGGTGTTGCATGCTTGTCATTATACTGCTGGTAAAGTTCTGAAAGATGTCCTCGTGAATGTCAAACTCTAGTAGGCCCTGTACTAGACTATGGCCTTGTTCTTTAACTTCTCTAATTTGGAACATGAAAATGTCATGCATCTGATAGGTGCCTAGGTTAGTCTGTGTAAATAGAAATTTATTCAAAGCATTATGTTCAGTAATCATCCTCCTTAATTTAGGCTCGACATAAATCTTGATTTGGTTTTTCAGTCCTTTCCATGGTAGCCACAGTTGTGTGAAATCTATGGACAACCATCCTCTCAAGCATTTGGTCCATTCTCAAATTAGTAGCATTCCATAAGTCTCGGGGATATCTACTACATGCGCATCAATGTGCTCTTGTATCCTTGGGTTAGAAACTAGTTGGATATGTATGTCCTTAAGTACACAAATCACCTTGACTTCTATCTTTTCGAGCTGAATAACCACTTAGTTTGTTATTTTCAAAATCAATTACAATTTTTGAAAGATAATCAAAGGCATGACATTGCACAAATCCCTAGAATAAATCAGGCAATTGTGTAAGTTCTTCCTGAATATCCACAAACTAAGCAGGAATGGCGGTACCTCTATCTTGTCTTTCAACATCGCTGGGAAAGCTTCAGAATTGTTGATGTTAGAGGTGGTCTTTGTGTTGCTAGTAGTTGTAACTTGCTTTGAATGGTCCAAGGATTTCAGGAGGGCTTTACTCTGAGAAGGGAAACCTTGAAGCATCTCAAACATGGGTATGTTTGCCTTTGTTTTCTATAATTCTTCAACTGCACTTTATTTTTCCTTTGACCATGTTGGGTTCCTGTAACTAGTGAATGTGTTTGGTGGGGATGATGCATGATCATTTGGGCCTCTAGGTGGTGCAGGATTATTGCTAGCCCAGGGATTTAGTGGAGGTGGTTGTTTACTTGGAGGTATGCCATCAGTCATAGGTTCTTTTCAGCTCTATAGATTGTAGGAGTTTTGATAATAATTTTGGAAGGCATGAACTTCAGAGTACTCAGGCTTATTCTCTTTTTGGAATGGGAAAATGAACTCTTATTCTCCCGAATAGGGGCTCAAAATTTCCCCATTTCTAGATTCATAGGAATCGAACATTGAACCGCCTCACAATAGGTGCTTAGTAATCATGCCCAAAGCCTCTCTTAGGAATAATGTATTCAATCTAAGGATCACTTCTCCCACCATGAGATGCATTTAGTTTGTCAACCCAGGGATGTATACTTGAAATGGTACAACACAGTATGTGCACTAAGTTCCTTAAGGAGAAAATCTACCTATGCTGCAGGAAAGTAAAATACATGAAAGAAATCTATACTAGGGCTGCAGGAAAGTAAAACACACTTAGTCCTTACTAAAATGAATGCTACAACTTGCAAACTTCTAATGAAATCTATTCTTCCAACCTAGAACATTCACTAGAGTTATCCTTGCAGGTGTTGCAGGAACATTCATGAAGTACAATGCTGTAGGAAGAAACTGTAATCTTATATCTAGAATACTGGATATGCAGGAAGTAAATCTATTCTAATTCTACTCTAATCCACCTACCAAGTGGGCCCCCTTGGTTGGCTTCTGCTAATCTATGAACATATAATATGAACCAAAAGCTACTTCATTATCTTTCAGAACTGGTTACATGAAAAATAAGACATCAAGCTGAAAAATGAACTTGTTGAACAAGATAAAATTAGAACATTGTCCTCCTTCCAAAAATCCAAAATTACAAACAAACAGTCTCCTCCCTATAAATAGAGGATTGACTTCTTTATTCAAAATAGAAAAGGAACTAACTAACTAAAACCGCGCCAAAGAAAGAGAACAGGAAGCGCAATGGCCCATGACGTGCACAATGAAGTCTAGTCGATCAAGTCAACATGCTGGTAATACAGAGGTAATATAATAGAGCTATATTTATGCATCTCTAAAATAGTGGCTCCTGATTTGTGGTAGCTGTGTCTTATGTTGCCATGATGGCTTATCTGCACGAAGATGGTTTTTACGTCTTCCTTCAATGCTGTCGACCACTCCTAGCGACTCGTACTCCCTGGCAAGATTAGCAGCTTATCAAATTAATCCAGATGTTAGAACACACATTCAGATTATTATATGAAATACTGCAACATATATATAATATTGGCATAATATGACATATCTATTCCACCCATGGCTTAATGGTTCTTTTCTGCACTTAACAAAAGTTCAACTGACTTAAAGTTCACAATTGTTCTAATAATACTTGAAAATAAAGTGCAAGGACTAATATAATAAAGACAGTAAAATAGGCTCATCATCTGCCCCTTGGCAAGCTGAATGCTTGTCCTCAAGCATTATATCTTCTGGTGATTGCCCTGAAATATCCAACCTCTGTTCTTCCTCTCCTTTGACTTTTAAAGGTGTAATAGAACCCCCTTGTTCTTTCCCAGACACCCACTCTGTGATCTTCTTGAAGTCGGTCTAGTCTGTCAGTGTTGATGTCATACAGGGGCCAGAGGAGCATCAATGGTTGCATGGTGAGTGGACACCAGAGTTCCTGTCTAGTTTTCCTTCCTAGCTATATGTATTTTGGCGCCCTTTGGATAGCTGCTTGGAGGTTGATAGGACTATGTGGTTCTGATCTCTTCAATATCGCAGATAACCTACCCCATCTACTTTTGGCTCCAGGCAGGGCTCTCTGAAAGACAAAGTAAGATAAACCATCATATTCTGCATAAACCTCTACTCTAATCCTAAAAATTGTGTCCCTTGTTTCTTCCTTAATTTTTCCATAAGTCAAACTGAGCCAATCTCTGAAGAGTGTAGTTGGCTTGCTGCTCTTTGCTCTTAATGGTAATGGCTCTATTTTCTCTTGTTCCCTATAATTTTCCAATTCTCTATCATAGTTGGCTTCATTGTGCATCCAAGACATCAATACCCTTAGGTGGATATCCCCTATGTAGAGTAGAGGATTCCACTCAGTCTCAGCTGGGATAATGAAGTTATGCATGTATAGTTCACAGAGGAGATTTTATTGCCATGAGGGAAGAGTCTGATAAAGACCATAAAACTCTTGGGCTGACTTGAACTCAGAATCAATATCTTTGATGATCATCATTAGCTGGAACAAGAGGAATTGTTCCTTCAAACACATGGTATAGAACCTAGGAGGTGACCTACATACAATGATCTGATCTACCAATTTGAGGGCATGATCCATTTTCTATTTTTGTTTTGTCAGTTGTTCTTTCAATTCTGCAATTTCTTCCTCTTTCTTTGTTATGAACTTCTTTAGTTTCTTCTTTTCTTCTCTCCATAGAGTTGTTGTTAACACATACTTATTATGCAATCTAAAGAGAAGCGATTGTAATGTGATCGGGCCACTATCTTTTGTCTGATTTATTTTCCTCCTTTGTTCCTTCCAAGACTGCTCTAGGAAACTTAGTAACCATGTTTTGTTGTAGGACACTAAGGCATTTTTTGCATGGGCTGACTGATGGATTATTGAGGCATTCTCCTCGTTAATGACTGGAATATCTTGATGGATTTTTTGGGAACTATTTTGAAAATCGCCAGGTTTAGCTTCATAAGTTTCTGTGGAGTGTAGAAGAAAGTCTGGAACTGCAGACTGATTCGGGGAATCATCTAGAATTATCTGCACATTGGGTTGTTCAGCAGATTGCATAGGAGAAGTGGGTTGGCTTATGGAGGATGCCCTAGGGAGCTTCCCTCTCATTCTAGGACTCCTTCGCACAGGGGTCTCCGTAATTTCTACAGCCTTTTCTTTAGTAGTTTTCTTTGGCTTCTCTGCTATAGGAGTAGCTGCTATAGGAACCAGCTTCCTTTTCTTCCCTTTCGAAGAAGTAGGGATTTGTGATTTGGCTGCACAAACTGAAGTTTCTTCCTCTAATTTTTGTTTTCCTTTGGCTCGAGAAGAGGTAGGTACATTGCTCTCGTGAGCAGGTAAGGGCACATTTTCCCAAAGATTTATGGTTTCTGCCCCTTGGGTATCTGTTTCAACGGCTAGGTCAATTGGTATTACATTATCATGCCCAATTTGTTCATTAGGGTTAACCTATGGTTGTAGGGTTTTGCATTGAACAAACTCTGACCATGTCATGGGAGAGGCATTCCTAAGAGATCTTTCTATTAACAATTTAATTAGGCATGGTGGGTAATAGAATTTCCATTCCCTTTTTGGGTCTCTTCAGCACTAATGCATATCATGTTATATAAAAAAATTGAAAATTTACTGCTAGGTTATGCCTCACATAACTCAATAATTTGAAAAGATGTGCATGTAAAATGGAAAATCTCCCTTCACATGTGAAATACCTGATGATATGTGTATCCAACTCATTATATGGCGGAGGGATAGACATTCTCTTGCAACCCTATTTGGTAATCTCCAAAGGAGGTGTTAGGGATTTTTCTTGTATGAATCACAGTGCTTGAAATGACTACTTGAACACCATGCCTTCTAATACTGATTCAGAGACAAGAAAAGCCTAATTGCTAAGGACTAGATAAGGTCCTTCTTCGTTTTTGAGCTCCACATATACTCAAGCAGGTTTTACCTTTTATGATTGTTGTTTACATAGTATGTTATAGTGTGGACACTGATTTGCTATGTATCTTTGTTAAACCAACTTATAAATCACTTTGCAAATGACCAAGCATAACTAGATGCAAGATTTAACCATACAAACCATAGTCTTAAATATAGCAAAAACCAGTGATACAAGGATTTTCATCCTTCTTCCTTTTTTTTTTATAGGAGGGATAACCTAATGATTCACTCTCCAAGGAATCACTAAAATGGACACTATCCTACTGACATAGGTCCTTAATGAGTTCAAATTTTCTGTTCTTAGTAACAATAGTATTTTGATTAAATTGGTTTTGATACCTTGAAATAACTTGGACAATGATAGATTATCAGACCAATTTCTGGACCAGTGCCTATCCTTTGGGCTATAGAGTCAAATAAACTAAGATCTCATAGAAACAAAATACAGTAAGTTGCCTTACAACCCACATGAAATTCAGATAAGTTGCCTTACAAATTACCCTGTTACCTCTAAACGATTGTATCAAATCTTTAAACAAAGCAGTATGCTCCCTGAAACTACTCACAAAACTTAGTTCTT
>MU226770.1:1286578-1301696 GCA_018584345.1 Thuja plicata
CTTTAATGGGATTCTTGTTCTGCTTGTTCCCAAACTTTGCACCATTGGATACACAATCCAATTCTGAAAGGCACAGTAGTCACACTCCCTAGAAGTGTAATTCCAAACCCTCACCCAAAATTGGATATGATTTGGTGCTGACTGATAGAACTCTGAGGAGTTAAATTATTAACATCCATGATGACAAAATTGAAATACAAAAGGAGATACATAAGAACCGAGTAATGCAAAACTTTGGGCTCCTTCTCCTTTGGGTTCTTCAATCTTTTCTGGGTTGCAATGAAACCCTCATGCATTTCATTTATAATGTGCTGAATATAGTCATAACTGGTGTTAGAGTGGACCTCTTGTAGGTCTAACACCATCATCAAAATCCCTGCATTGATTTTCTCTGCATCACCATCTATTCCCAACACTCTACACAGGCCATATGCAACATATTTGATATAAAAGTGCAGATCCTTGTAATAATATGGGCAGTCCCCGGACATAAGATCTAAATATTTTTTCACTTCTTTTAACATATGTTTTTGCAACTGGCCCCTAGCAATCCCAGGCTTTTCAGTATACCTCTGTTTTTGCTTTGTCATGTCAATTTTGGTAGACATGGTGCTGAATAAGCCGAAGGCTTGTATAAATGAATTTCTATTCAAAATTAAAAGGGCAGTGCCATCATCCCTCCTGATGGTTTTAGACAAAGCATCATAGTGATTGGCTAGGTCTAAGAATAAGTCTACATCTAGGAAGACATCAGGAACAAGCAACCTTGCTAAACCACAGGTCCAAGGGTTTGATACTAGGATGGGCTTATCAGAATTCTTATAAAAATAATTGAAGAGGGAAAAACCTGTTGTCCCTGGAGTCATAGCATCTCGAATGTCTTTATACTCATCAATGAGGACATTAGCATTAGCCTTTTTATTCTGTGTTGAACCAGGCAAGAGACAGAGGAATTCATCAGAAAAACTCACCTTTCCCTTTTGCTCTTCCTCACTTCCTCCACTTGTCAAAGAAACACTAACAACCCCGCTCATACTTGCAATGCCTTGAATCTCTTACTCCTTAATGATATTGAAACAAATCTATCTCAGAGATTAGCTAACCGTCTTGTGCACAATTTTCTGAAACTTAGAACCATTTGATCAACTCTGAAACACTGCAAACTGAGAAAAATATCTCTTCTCTCTGAAAACTTAACAACTTGGACTCCAAAAACTGAAAGCATGGTGAGTGAAAATGAATGCACCATCAACTCCTTATAGTCATCATTCAAAGTACGTAGCTCATAATTAGAAAACATTGGTTCTGTCTTAAATTTGACATACTGTGAACTTGAATAAAAACCTAGCCGTAGTTCCCTGAGCTTGACAGGAAATCAAATTTTTAAAAGTGAATCCTTGGAACAACCTTACAACATTCAAAAGAGTTGACATGTCACACTGTGATTTGCTAACTTTCTTACATCTCAGCTACTCTTTTTGCACAGCAATCAAAATACAAGCCTGTGATTGATTACCGAATAATTCATGTTGTCACATCAAAAACTGCCGCCATTTTTTTAGATTTTGGGATCAAGTGGCTATGCGACTACACATAATCTCTTTGTCACGGGCCTCTGTCACTAACCCATGGTTTATCTCAAGACATTGCGACAATATACTTTCTTTCCTGTAGCTAACCCAAGTTACCATCCGGCGATCACGCGACCCTGCAAAAATCATAGTCGCGCATAGTTATCATTAACTCTTTTATTTTCTAAGACCTTGTGACTAACCGTTGCCTTTAACCCTTTACGGTTATCTCCCAGTCCCTGAGTGTTTTCATTTCATTTCAAGACTATGCGACAACACTTGGTCGCCCGATCGCGGAATCTAAAACCTGAGTACTAAATTTTATCATAACAGTTATATGTGCCCCTTTTTCTGATCTGACAACTTTGCGACATACCTTAATCGCCAAGTCAGGAGGACTTTTCCCCTCGGGCACTTCTATTCTCAGACTTCATGACCGCCGTTAGATCCCTTGATCTCTTTATCCTACGGTCGTCGCTTAATCGCCAAATGATCTTGCATACCTTTAAATCTTTCTCACACATCACGACAAAAGGAAAAGCACCTAGTCTCGTGGTTGTTGAGTCCATTTTCTCCTTCTGGCGATCATGTGATAAACCTTTCAATAACCATTCACCTTATGACACATGTCACAAAATCATTTGTTGAGCTACTGCACAATGGAAAACTGGGTCATCATTTTGTTCCTGGCGACAACCCGACTATGCTTTACCCTAAACCACAGATGGTCAGTCGCGAAGTCTCAGTCAAAATCTCTTAACCGCCGTTCCATCTCAAGACTAAGCAACTAAAGGCTTTGCCTAAATTTTAACTTGAATCCTCTTAGCGATAACGCGACATAAGGTAATCGCGAAGTCTGAAGAAATTTTCATAATTGTTGAGCATTTCTTGCGATTACCCGACTGATCAGTGGGTCCCCTCTGCATAATGCTTTATTACAAAGTTATCTCGCGACCACACGACATGAAGAAATTGCAGAGTCTCGTAATACCAAAGGAATATACTGAACTTGAACGAGACCATGCGACAAAAAGAAAATGCCAAGTTGGGAGGACTTTTGGAATATCCGTTTGGAGTAACGCGACAAGGCGATTAGATTAAAACACATGACTTAAGTGGACTAAAAAAGCAACAGCGAAATAGAAGTGAGATGACTTAGGGTTTGATTTTCAATGTTTAACACTTGGAAGGCTTAGGGTTTTCAGGGTTTTTTGCAAATTAAGTTAGGTTTATACTTGAAAACTTGAAAACCTGACATAGGTAAACCAAAAAGGAATGAGAAATAGCTAACTTAAAATCACCAGATCAGAGAGAAAAGAACCAGGAACTAGGAAAACTGCCAAAACAAGAAATACAACCAACAGGAGGATCACCCGTTAGGGTGAACTGAGCCCTTGCTGATCTAGCATCATGAATATTAGGGTAATGTTATCCAACCATTGGTAATCTAGTAACTTTTGCAATCTTCTCCTCTGTCACAACCACTGTTAATCCCCACACCGTTGCCTGACCTTCTTCAAATGTACTCACAAATTTTGCTGCTGAATCCTCATCAAATTCTGTTAACCTTAGGTAATACCCCAATCAACTGCATGCATTGAATCTTCTTACCGCCTCAACATTTGAGAGTAACACACCATGCACAACTGGCTCGTGTCTCTACAGATGGTCTCCCATCTATGCCTGCTAATTTCAATTTTCCTTCTCAGCAGTAGGTAGATGCCTTATTCCTTATTTGAATTCCCGACTACAAGGACTATGAGCTTTCTCCTGAATTTCTCTATTTTTCTTGGCATGAACAATGGTGATGAATTAAATCAAGAGAGAATATAATCTTTACTATGGGTTGTCACTAATATTAATTACAAGTCACATCTAGTCTGACAACCGTGGAGGATTCAGGAATAAAAGTACAACAATTGTGTGATATAACACTTAGAACTTTAATGAGGCAAGGCTAAGTACAGATTTGGAGTGGCATAAAATCTCTCAAGCGTAAATAGAAATAACAGTTTGGAATTAATACACTTCCCTCCCCCCTACTTAACATTAACAAGTGCCCACACTTGGCAGATGTGGCACGAGGGATGAAACTGGCGTAATGATATATATTTTGCAGTACTAGATACAATTATCAAAATCTATGCGCTAAAAATGGAAAAAGTTTGAAAAGAGCGTACCTATCAGTCGATCTTTTTTCATGCCAGAAAAGGTGGTAAGAGTGGTATGAAAGTGGTGGCGACTTATGTCAGCATACCTGGCTGCTTATTGAAAGCTTTTTAAAGGAATAAATAATGATGACATGGAAGGTGGGTGGGTGGTAGATTAAAAAAATGAGATGAGTTGGAAAGTAGAAAATAGAAAGTGAACAGAAGAATGTACTTCATGTGAGCACGAAGCGTTTATTATGGACATGCTCGATGGATTTTACTGAAGAGCTGCAGGAAGAAGGTTCGCACCCTCTGCTGCAGGAAGTGTTACCTGTTGCTCGTTTAATTTTTGTTGTTTGAATTGTTGCAGGAAGTCTACTTTTGTTTGAGGTTGGTGATACAACTTTAACCGATGTCCATTGACTAGAAGCTTGAAGTGTACTGGATCAATTGTGGTCAACTGGATGACTCCATTGGTGAAAACGTGGCTTATTTCATATGGCCCCAGCCATCTTGTCTGCAACTTTCCTGGTGTTTCCTTGAATCTTGAATCATACAGCAATGCCCAATCTCCAACTTGAAATTGTTTGCTCTTGATATGCGAGTCGTGCCATTTCTTCCTTTGTTTTTGAATTAGTTCAGTTCTCTCCAGTGCAGATTTACACATTTCATCCAGGGAATTGAGATGCAGTAATCGTTCCTTGTGTGCTGCAGGAAGATCAATATTTAACTACAGTGTTGCCCTTAGTGTTTTGTGTTCAAATTCAACTAGTAGCATAACTATTTTTCCATACAATAGTTCAAATGGAGTGAATCCTGTAGTGGTCTTCCAAGTTGTTCTATATGCCCAGACAGCTTTTGATAAGCTGCTGCTCCAATCCCGGTGATGCACATGAACTATCTTTGTTAGGATGGCTTCTATTTCCCAATTTGTAACTTCAGCCTGTCCATTGGCTTGAGGGTGATAAGGGATAGACTTCCTATGTCTGATATTATATTCTGTCATAAGCTCTGTTATTAAATTGGAAGTGAATTGGATGCCTTGGTCAGTTACAAGCTCTCTTGGTACTCCATATCTTGTGAAAATCACATCATACAAAAATTCTGCAACTTTATGGTCTCGGGCATGTTTCATAGCTTTTACTTTGACCCATTTGGTCAAATAATCGGTGCACACGAGGATGTAAGACTTTCCATTGGATGGAGGGTATATTGGACCAATGAAGTCCATACCCCATTTATCAAATGGAGTGACCACCACTTGTGGATTTAATGGCATTTCATCAGACTTAGTCAGTCTGCCCATTCTTTGACATTTGTCACACTTTCTTGTATAGCTGGCTAAATCCTTGTGAAGTGTAGGCCAATAATATATAGTTGTTAAAATCTTTTGGGCCGTTCTTTTTGCTGCAAAGTATCCCCCACACGGTTCATCATGACAGACATGGAGAATGTCATATGTCTCATCTTCTCTCACACATCTGCTCATTACTTGATCAGGTCTAGTGTAAAACAACATGTTATCAATCCAAGAGAAATTAAAACTTTTTTCAACCAGTAGTCTTCTTTCTTTGTAAGAAAAATGTGTTGGAACTTTGTTAGCTGCAAGGTAATTAGCTATGTCTGCATACCATGGAATTTGGACAGCAATATGAAACAAATGATCATCTGGAAATGCATCATCTATCATATTAGCATCTTGTTCTGTATGGTGGATTCTTGACAGATAATCAGCTACTACATTTGCCTTGTCAGGCTTGTCTTCTATAGTAATATCAAATTCCTGCAAAAGAAGAAGCCATCTTGCTAACCTGCCTGTGATAGCAGGGTTGTTCATGAAATATTTTATTGCTGCATGGTCAATATGAGCAAAAATAGGATAGCCAGTTATGTAATGAAAGAATTTGTTCAAGGAATATACTACTGCTAGTAATTCTTTCTCTGTCACTGTGTAGTTTAATTCTGGTCCATGGAGGCTTCTGTTAATGTAGTAAATTACATTTTCAGGTTACTAGACTTTTGTCCTTGGACAACAACTATTGCGTAGTCTAAAGCATCTGTGTGAATGTGAAATGGCAAAGTCCAATCAGGACCCCTAAGTATGGGTGCAGTGGTTAACAGTTTCTTAAGCTGCAGGAAGGATTCATCACATTTTTTGTCCAGTTAAATTTAGCCTCTTTAGTAAGCAAAGTATACAGAGGACTAGCTATTTGACTAAAATTTTGGATAAACCTTCTATAGTAGCCAACATGTCCTAGGAAAGACCTAACATATTTATGCTTTATAGGAATAGGCAATGTTAGAATTACCTCTATTTTCGCAGGATCTACCTGGATTCTAGCTTCAGATATGAAATGTCCCAGCACTATGCCTTCTTGCATCATCATGAAACATTTGTCACTATTGAGAGACAAATTGTGTTCCTGACATCTGATTAGCACTCTTTCCAAATTCTTTAGGGCTTCCTCAAAGGTGACTCCAAAGGTAGTAAAGTCGTCCATATATATATATATATATCCATACAATCATGTGATATATCAGCAAAAATGCTGATTACAGCTCTCTGGAAGGTTGTTGGTGCATTGCATAGACCAAATGGTAATATAGAATAGGCATATGTACCCTAGGGGCATGTGAATGTAGTCTTCTCCTGATCTTTTGGAGCAATGTTGATTTGGTTGTACCCACTGTATCCATCCAGAAATGAGAAATATTTCTTACCAGCCAGAGTGTCCAAAACTTGATCAATAAATGGTAAAAGAAAATGATCCTTCTTTGTGGCATTATTCAACTCTCTATAATCCAAACATATTTTCCATTTCCTCCCTTTCTTAGGTACAATGACTAACGGTGATACCCACTTGCTATCAGAGATTGGATAGATGAAACCAACATCTAGTAATTTTTGTAATTCACTTTTGAATATCTCTCTCAATGTTGGATTTATCCTTCTTTGAGGTTGTTGTAGTGGTAAGCTTCCATCACTAATGTAGATCCTATGGGTACAGAGCTTGGGGTTCAGTCCTAGCATTTCTCCATAATTCCAAGCAAAGGCTTTCTCATGCTTACACAAGAGTTTGGTTAACTGTCCCATTTGCTGAGGTGGCAACTTGTTGTTTACATGGAGATTATGACCAGGGGAAATTTCCACAGTTGTTGTTAGCTCTACCCTTGACATCTCAGGTACTGGGTTTGTAGAAATTTCACATGGTAACAATTGGCTAATTACTTCAGGGTTTGCTAGAAAGATGCAGTCTTCATAGGTACATAGCTGTAGAATAATACTTTCAGAAACATATTTTGCTGCTATACACTCATTGGTAAGAATAATTTGTATTACATCATCTTCCTCTTGCATTTTCAGAAAAGACTGTCTATGCATCATCATGAGCTGAGCAACATAATTGAATTCTTCTTCCTCATCCCCTAGTTCTGGCCAAATGGGATCCTTCAAATCTTGCTGAGGCTGGGCGGGAGGATAGAGTGCTATTTTCTTTATTGCCTGACCATTTGAAATTGTCATACTTCCTGATCTACAACTAATTTTTGCATCAGTGGTGGCTAACCAAGGTCTTCCCAGGATGACTGGATAGCCAGCAAAGTTTACTTTTGGTGATAAGATGAGAAAATCAGCAGGGTATTCCCATGAGTCTAGGGTAACTACCACATCCTCTACAAGACCATCTGGAGTGACTATTGAACTATCAGCAAGTTGCAATATTGTTGGTGTTGTTCTTAATCCTTCTATACTTATTCTATGCATTGTATCTTTGGTCATCACATTAATTGCTGCCCCCAAATCAACTAAAGCATTTTTAATAGATTTTCCATTAATTATCAAGTCAACTACTGGACTTCCAGAGTCTAAATACTTGGATACAAATACCTTTCCCAACATTATATTTGCAAGTTTCCCTATGACATGAACTGTTTGAGGGTCTTTCTTCCTCCTCCCAGGCTTTTTAAGGCATGCATCCTTAATTGCTTTCCCATAGATAGGAACATCTTTGATAGCTTGAAACATAGGTTTTTGGATGTGCATATTTTTTAGCTGCTCAAGAATATCAAAAGGCATTTCCTCTTGGGATATAGGTTTTTCTATTGTGAGCCTTTTTGGAAAAGGAGGTTCAACTGCAGTTTCATCATCAATTTTGCTGGATTTTTGAGTTGATTGGGTGGTATTTTGAGATATAGCCTCTAGAAGAGGTGTTGATGCTGCAGGAGTGTCTGCAACTTTTGTGATAATAGGTTGTTTGAGTGCATGCAGAGTAGTACCTGACCTCAGATGTATGTCAGATATCTCTAGAGCGTAAGCAGGATACTGATGTGTATTAGTAGTATACATTGGCTACTGTTGTTGCTTGTTATTTGAATTTGGTTGTGGCTGAGCAGGTAATTGTGCTTGCTTTGGATTGGGGCTAGTGGCTGCAGGAGGCGACATTATTACAGGAGGTGGCACTGGTGGCGATAATTGTGGAAAAGAAGGATTTTGGTTGGGCCACTGTGGAGGTCCCCTCCATTAATTATTTTGCTGCCAATTCCCTTGCGGTGGTTGCCATTGGTTTTTCGAATTAGGCCACTGGTTATTTTACTAGTTAGGCCACTAGTTATTTTGCTGGTTAGGCC
Source organism: Thuja plicata (assembly GCA_018584345.1). NCBI lineage: Eukaryota > Viridiplantae > Streptophyta > Pinopsida > Cupressales > Cupressaceae > Thuja > Thuja plicata. The sequence continues at coordinate 1,294,926 of MU226770.1, forward strand.
ACTGGTTATTCCAGGGTGGCTGAGAGTACTAAGGATTATTCTAATAACTTTGGTTTTTCCATTGACTATTGTAAGAATTTGAAAATTGTAATGGCTCTTGAGGCATACCTTATCATTGTGCCCATGGGCGACATTGAGCAATGAAGAACACTTGCTCGTTATCTCCTTCTATCTTCATGTACTTAGTAGGCAAATGTTGATTTTCCAGGTTCACCACCAGCTTGCACTCGCAGTCTTTCTTTTGTTTCCGACAATGAGGACAATATTCAACCAACTGCAATTTAGTGTCTGCATGTTTCTTCTTCATAGTCATGGTGTCGAGATGTGTGGCAACATCATTAATTATATCTTTCTTGAAATTTGCTAGCAAGTTAGATATATCCAACTTAGAAACACCTGAACTGCTCCCTTTAATTGTTGTAGACCGATATCCTTTGCCTTTCTTCCCAGTTGATCTGGAGTAGTTGAGACAGATTTTCTTGAGATCATCCCAAGAGAATTGGGATATGTCCCCACCAGCCATGAGGTCTAATGCTTCCAAATAGTTGTCGTTCACTCCTCTCAAGAAGACTAGTTTCTATGAATCCTCCGCCAGAACATGTTGGGGATTCTTCTGCATGGTGTATAGAAAATGTGAAACAGAGTCCTCCAAAGTTTCTTCCTCCTTCTGTGACATTCTAAAAATTTCATCTCCCCTTGGGTCACTCCCCTTGCAATATTCTTTGTATTTCTCTAGAAACAAGGTCTACATCTCATCCCATGTGCCTACTGCATTTGCTCCTAATCCCATGAACCACCGTAAGGCTGACTCTTTCAGTATTGCTGAAAATAGTTTGAGTTTGTGGGCATCAGTGTTATAGTCAAAGCTACAATAGAGGATGTCAAACTCAAACAAAAAGGTGTTAGGGTCTTCGGTTAGCCCATAAAATTTTGGAAGTACAGCTGAGGGTATATTCTTGAGGTTTGCATTGTTTATAAAACTTTGTAAAGGAAATGGGAAAGTAGGGTGTGTCATTACTAGAGGTAGCAGGGGTGGTACTTGCTATTGGAAAGGAATATTAGCCACGCGATTGTTATTAGCAGGTGCGTTTGGGTCAGAAATATCAAGAAAGCTGGCCAAAATTTCAGCAAAAGGCCAGAAACCACTTATGTCAAAAGATCTTTCTCCAGCGATAGATGTTGCAGGAAACTCGAGACTTGCATCAACAAAAGGTAACTCAACTTCTTCAGCTTGCTTATTCAAATTCGCAGGTTCTCCTGGAAGAAATCTACCATATTCATCTCTCCTTCTTCCCCTTCGATGCATGCAAATGAATTCTTCACATTGGTGAAGCAAACTTAGGACCACAAACAATTAAACTAACTAAAAGACTCAAAAAAATTTCTTAGTTTGACACCATCCCCAACAGCGGCGCCAGAAATAAACCGCCTCACAATAGGTGCTTAGTAATCATGCCCAAAACCTCTCTTAGGAATAATGTATTCAATCTAAGGATCACTTCTCCCACCATGAGGTGCATTTAGTTTGTCAACCCAGGGATGTATACTTGAAATGGTACAACACAGTATGTGCACTAAGTTCCTTAAGGAGCCAATCTACCTATGCTGCAGGAAAGTAAAATACATGAAAGGAATCTATACTAGGGCTGTAGGCAAGTAAAACACACTTAGTCCTTACTAAAATGAATGCTACAACTTGCAAACTTCTAATGAAATCTATTCTTCCAACCTAGAACATTCACTAGAGCTATCCTTATAGGTGCTCCAAGAACATTCACGAAGTACAATGCTGCAGGAAGAAACTGTAATCTTATATCTAGAATACTGGAAATGCAGGAAGTAAATCTATTCTACTTCTACTCTAATCCACCTACCAAGTGGGCCCCCTTGGTTGGCTTCTACTAATCTATGAACACATAATATGAACCAAAAGCTACTTCATTATCTTTCAGAACTGGTTACATGAAAAATAAGACATCAAGCTAAAAAATGAACTTGCTGAACAAGATACAATCATAACATTGTCCTCCTTCCAAAAATCCAAACTTAAAAACAAACAGTCTCCTCCCTATAAATAGAGGATTGACTTCTTTATTCAAAATAGAAAAGGAACTAAATAACTTAAACCGTGCCAAAGAAAGAGAATAGGAAGCGCAATGGCCCATGACGTGCACAATGAAGTCTGACCGATCAAGTCAACATGCTAGTAATACAGAGGGAATATAACAGAGCTATATTTATGCATCTCTGAAATAGTGGCTCCTGATTTGTGGCAGCTGTGTCTTCTGTTGCCATGATGGCTTATCCGCACAAAGTTGGTTTTTACGTCTTCCTTCAATGTTGTCGACCACTCCCAGCGACTCCTACTCCCTGGCAAGATTAGTTAATATGCAAAAGATATTCATGCAAGCAACTTATCAAATTAATCCAGATGTTAGAACACACATTCAGATTATTATATGAAATACTGTAACATATATATAATATTGGCATAATCTGACATCTATTCCACCCATGGCTTAATGGTTCTTTTCTGCACTTAACAAAAGTTCAACTGACTTAAAGTTCACAATTGTTCTAATAATACTTGAAAACAGAGTGCAAGGACTAATACAATAAAGATAGTAAAATAGACTCATCAAACATCATGATGTTGAACTGAACAGGTGGTTCCTCTGGATTTTGAGGATACTGGTTATAGGAGTTGCTTCCATATCCATCGTTGCCTTGGCGTAGATTCAGAGCCCTGAAAAAATTGGTCTTTGCAACCTCATAGGTGTTAGCATTATCCGCTAGTATGCTACCATTGTTGGGCCGAGTGTTCCATTATCTATTTGGTCTTTGCTGCCCAAATGGCTTATCCTATGTATTGTTGTTATTGTTGTAAGTGTTGAAACTCTGATTCTAATTCTGGGGATAAGCATTCAGACTGGCCAATGCTCGTTGATACCCAATTTGGTTTTGGGAAGGATTCAACTTCATCCGAGTGAGTTCACTTGTGAGTTGGGACAAGGTTTTCTTCATGACATCTAACTCAGAGGCAAGGTGAGTATTAGGTTTAGCTTGGGACACAACCCTTTTCTCCACAAACGCTATTTTATGAGCCTCATAACTAGGATAAGTGATGGACGGTGGTAGGGTTGTGAATGGTTGTGCTGGATTTGGATTTAGTGAAGGCATGTGAGTGGCCAAAGCTTGACTGCTGGTTGAAAATGGATGTGGGGCAGTGATGTTGTTAATTGTGGGCATGGTCACGAATTTCCCTTCTTATGGGTCCATTTGCTGTGTGAATGTTATGGCCTCATTATACACTTTCTCCATTGTGTCTCTATCTACAGGGGGGGAGTATTCTTAGAAAAATTGAAGTGAAGGGGTCTAGGGCTTTGAGGTAAACTTGTATGATGGCCGCCTTTGGTATGGTGTAAGGAGCTTCCAACTTTCGATGCATCTTGTGGAAACGTTGATTGAACATGGAGATGTGCTCCTTAGGATCTTTTCTTATTATTATGAACTGGTGATGTGTTGTATCAAGGTCCACATACAACTTAAATTGATTGAGAAATTTGGTTTCAAATTCAATCCATGCAGAAATAGATCCCCATGGTAGGTTTAGGCACTACTTGTATGCAAAATCCGTCAAAGTATATGGGAAAATATGATAGACAACACCTTGGTGGACAATAACTTTGCGGTTACAAATTTATTTGAAGGCACAAATGTGCTCTTCTGCTGTTCTTGATTCACCATATATGAAGCACATGAAAAACATCTCTGGATTCTTGGGTAATTCATGGAGTTTCCCAACGAAGTTTAATGGTGAGCTTTGTGCATTAGCAAAGAAAGCCATTGGACGAGGTTGCTGCAAATTTTGATTTTGCAAGTTCTGATTTTGATTTATGGTTGTGAGAACATTTGGGGCAGCAATGTGGGATTGTTGTCCAAGAAGATTCTAGAACTCGGTAAGATGGTGTGAGGAGTTCTCTCTTGTCTTCCCTTTGTCACTACGAGCTCTATGGTGGTGAGTGAGTTCAAGGAACTCACCTCTTTTTGGAGATGATCTAAGCACTCACTCAAACCATTCTAGGGAGAAAGATCCAATGTTATCCAGCTTTTCAGTCTTAAGGCCCTCCTTCTAGCGCCACTTCTGTTGAGCATTGTTTTTACACAAGTCAATTGCTAGGATCTCGAGATTCCATTTCCTCTCTTGAAAGAATAACAATGTTATTCCCAAGGTTCTCTGGGTTCGTGGTACAAACTGCTTGGTTACTCAGTTGAAGGTAAAAGTGAATGTTCATGAGCAGGCCTTTGTTGGTATGTTCAAGACATCAAACTGCAAAAGAACTTTAGTACTTTTTTGGTATTTTCCAATTTTATCAAAGATTATAGTCTTACAAATGATGCAAGTTTGTGTTTTAAAGATGATTACTTTCATATTGTTTTCAAAAACATGAAAGAAATTTAAATGAGTAAGGTAACAAGAAATGAAGCAAATTGCTGAAAATCCTACAGACATAAACCATTGTTAACCCTTCCTTATGAATTGAATGATGGAGAGATTTGGAACAAACCCATGAAGTATAAATCAGACAATGTCACAATTATATACCCAATAGATGCAATGATTTGGAAAGAAAATGCATTCACCCGTGCAAGATTTTCAAAACCTATCAAATCATGAAGCCACCAAGATGTCTGCACCCACAAGATGGATTTATCGTTGAGACCAATAGATGATCTTTCCTATACATTAATCACAACAAGGTATATAGACAACAATAAGCTCCAAAATAAATAAATGCAGATTCAAAATACAATAAAATAGTTGGCTCTTTGAAAGAGAATGAATACACATACACACATTCACCAATTTTGCATAAATAGCAGAAAATATCACACCATGAATGAAGCACCAATAGTAGATCTTTATTGCATTAATAATCTGACCCTATTACATTGCTTTTGAATACAATATATAGAGCTCTAATCTACAAACTCTGAATGCAAAAATTAGGGCATCAGAGACTCTAAAATAATTAAATAAACTAAAACTAAAGCTTTGCTTAAAGAAATATATTTCTAATTGATATTAAACACTTTGCATGGATTTTTAGTCAATTTAAAATCAGTTTTCCCATGCAAGAGGGATCAAACTCGCCAAGAAAGAAGAGAGAGAAGCTAGAGTTTCTTTGCATGCAACTGGAGTCTTTTTTCTCGATCTTGGAGTTCTCCTTTGGAATATTCATTTGGGGTTCCCTTTGATGTGGGAAGTGATAGAGGATCCTTAATCCTTCCAAAACAAACTCTAGTTAGGAATCTATTTGATCTGAAGTTCAAATTCCATGCAAAAAGGTGATATCGCTGAAAAAGCCCAAAAATTTGGACCTCGACCTTTGCACTGAAATTTTACCAAGTGCAAATTTGACTAAGTGTCAAAACCAAAACTGGAGACCTCAAAATTTTGGCCCTTTTGGAGGATGAAAGGACAAAAAGTCTGAAAGTCTAAAATGTTGGGAGAGCCAAAAGGCTGAAAGGCCGAAAGAGCCGAAATGGTGAAACTAGCCTTTGGAGGAAAAGTGGCTAAGTGTGAAAAACTGCCCTTCTCAAAAATGGTTGTCTAGGTTTAATCAATCATCTTGGGAACACCTTCGAATGAGCAGCTCACAGGCTCTGCACTATTTCCTATACTTCCTCATAATTTATTTCTTTCCTCTTCACTTTGTTGACCCATCGTTCTTGCTTCTCTCTGAAAATGGTCAATTTGAAAGTAAAGAACTTGATCTCTTCATCATGCTTAGAAATCCTCTGCATGTCTTCCTTTGTATAGAATGGTTGGTGCAAGGCCTCTTTTGTGCTAACACCTACAATAATATCTCTGAATTGTTGTACCACCTCTTTTGTTGGGCGTAGGACTTGTTTATTTTCATCCCGGTACAGTTCTAAGCCAATAACTATGAAGAAGCCTTCTATTTCTCCTACCCATTCCATGACTTCCTTCTATTTTTCCAGTATGCGTACCAAACACTTTTCGCAAACCTTAATTATTTTGGCTATGCCCTTAATCCAGGTTTCGAAGTTGTCTAGCTCTTCGCCCTCATATACCTTTACCAGGATTTGGAAGCGTTGCTTCCTGATTATCTTGAGGTCTTAGAGGGTAGCCTTCCATTTGGTTACTTCAGAATCCAATCCCTCCTCACTCTCCATCAGATTAATCAACTTTGTGGTTTCAATCAGAATGACTTTGTAAGGCCTAAAAACTAGTCTGATAACCCCTTCTCCGTACTGCTCAAAATCACTTTTTCCAATCAACACTTGCCTAAATTAAAAATGGGGTCACACTTGCTGGTAAGTCTGGAGTAGCTCTATTTTCTAATACGACCTATAATGAGGCCTCTGGGAAACTTGGATCAATGGGACCCACTATCTTATGAATGAATTTATTTAGAGCCTCATTTTTCTTTGTTAAGGACTTGATGGCCTCTTCATCCTTACACATAAAGCCTATAGCATGCTTCAAACCTAGAGCTGTCAGTGTCTTACTTCCTTCCTTGGTTGTCTCTCCTAAGTCTACATCTTCAAAAGTATAATCCTCAGGGGTCACTTGTGCTTGAGAGGTGCTAACAAAAGGAATTGCTACCTTTGCCTTTTGGTGACTCTGGGTGTCTTGAGTGACATAGGATATGGTCCTTGCTAGTATGTTGGCCTCTGCTTGATGGAAGGTTTTCCCCAAGAATCCCATATCTATATCTTCTCCTTCCTCCTCATCTGTGTAAG
>MU226771.1:7040-17106 GCA_018584345.1 Thuja plicata
GGCTCAAAATAACTTTTGAAACCCGAAAATTTTGAAGGAAAATTATTTTCTGCTATTTCAGGTGACCCAACTTCCGGAGACCATAAGTCGTCACCAGTTGACTCGATTGACTATTATAACCCCATTTTGGAAATGCCACGAAGTGCTCTACAATGGCTCAATTCAAGCATGATTGAGCTCAAGCTTCAACCTCATCCGGGGCCTCTAAAGCCTTCAAAACTGAGCTCAAAGTTTTTGTACCCTGTTTTCAATACCGAAAATTTTCAATATCTTCAAAACTAGACCTGATCTAGCCATGAAACTTTACTGGCAAGCTGATATGACTGAGATGAACCTCCACATGGAAAATCAGAACATTTCGAGATCGTATGGCCAACTTACTAAAAATAACAAGTTTTCATAAATAGCAGCTCTGCACAAGGTAGCCCTTATTGAAAAGAAAATACAAATATTTTTGGGTGATGCAAGATTGCCCTTACACCGAGGATGCTCCTGCATCAAAAATAAATAAAAAACTCGGTAAGAAGCCGACCGAGCAACAGGAACAACTCGGTGAGGACCAACTGTGCTACAACAACAACTCGGTAAGAAGGTAATTGAGCAACATTAATAATTCAGTGAAAACCAACCGAGCAGCTAGAATAGCCACCAAGACCCATCGGTAAAGCAAGATAGAAAAAGTAACCGAGCAACAATAGTTATCAAGCATTTTACCGAGAAGCCTCCAACAATCTACTGAACTAAAAAAACATTATTTTCACTGATCATGATTGCCAAAGAACCCAAGATGCTCCTGCATCAGACACCTAGGGTTGAAAAGAAATGATTCTCCAAATCATGTGTCAGTTATAAGCTGAATTGAATCTAACTTAGATTGAGAAATCCAAAATGAGTGCTCCAACGGGTTGTTCTTCCATTTTATCATAAACTCCATGTATTCTTTTCCTCTTGTACTTTTTCCAACTCTCTGTTTCAAAATTTTCTCAATTTCCTCTATCTATTTCTTAGAATAATCACTCAGTACTGTCACTTCTTCATGAGGTTCATGATACTCAAACAAGTTTAAAATATTGAATATAGGTGATATATCCATGTCATCAGGTAATTCTACTTCATAAGCATTTCCACTTTCAAATCTTCTCAATATTTTGCAAGGACTAAATTTCTTCATCTTCAATTTTCTATATGTTTCAATAGGAAATCTACCTTTCTTCAATTGAACCATTACTACATCACCAACTTCAAAAGTTTTATGTCTTCTTGATTTATTTACACTATCCTTGTACTTCTGATTACTTTGTTCCAACTTATGTTTTACATCCTCATGTAATGTCTTCATGAACTCAACAAACTTTTATGCTTCAACACTTCTATTCTCTTATCCAACAATATCTCTCAAGTCTGATATACCTCTTTGTTGCGTTCCATGAACAATCTCAAAAGGTGTTTTTCCAGTGCTTCTATTCACTGAACTGTTATATGCAAACTCTTCTTATGCCAACATCAAATCTCAATTACTCAGTGTGTCTCTAACTAAGTATCTTAAAAAGTTACCCAAACTTCGGTTTACAACCTCTATTTATCCATCAATTTGTGGATGAAATATAGAACTATACGTCAACTCGGTGTCCAACTTCTTCCAAATTTTTTTTCCAAAAATAGCTGACAAACTTACTGTCTCGGTCAGAGATGATACTCCTTGGTAATCCATGTAATCTAACAATCTCCTTAAAGAAAAGATTTGCTATATGAACTGCATTTGATGTTTTTCTACATGATATGAAATGTGTCATCTTAGAAAATCTATCCACAACAAAAAATATGGAATCATTACCTCTTGATGTCCTTGGTAAGCCAAGAAAAAAATCCATGTTGATATCACACCAAGGTTTGTCAGGAATAGAAATTGGGGTATACAATCTAGTATTCTGACTTACACCTTTTGTAACTTGACAAACTCCAAAACTTTTCACAAATTTGTGAACATCCTTATACAATTGAGGCCAAAAATAAATTTCCTTAAGCAAACTCAATGTTTTATCAATACCAAAATGTCCAACCAAACCACTACTATGTTTCTCCTTTATCAAATTAGTTCTCGTTGACCCTCTTGGTATGCACAACTGAATACCTTTGAACAATATATCTTCTTGAATGAAATAGTCTTCATACTTACTTGGTTGATTTGGGATATGTGCTCTGCACACTCTCTACTACTCAGAAAAATCAGGATCATTTTCATACAAATGCTTCATGTGATCAAAACCAAGAACCTCAATTCTCATTTCAGTCAACAAAGATCTTCTTCTACTCAATGCATCAACAACTCGGTTAGGAACTCCATTTTTATGCTTTATCACAAATGTGAAACTCTGCCAATACTCTACCCATATCATATGTCTCTGATTCAACTTATTCTGACTACCCAAATACTGTAAATCCTATGATCAGTATACAACACAAATTTACTCAACATCAAATAATATCTCCATTTCTTCAGAACTTGAACACTAGCATAGAATTCTTGATCATAGACAAAATATTTCCTTTTAGCATCATTCAAATTTTCACTAAAGAAAGAAACAATTTTACCTTCTTGAGTCAATATAGCTCCTATTGCAGTTCCACTTGCATCACATTCAACATAAAACGCCTTATTGAAATTAGGTACGGCTAAAACAAGCAATTCAACAACCTTCTACTTCAAAAAAGTCTCAATTTTTTTATCAACTCCATGTGTCCATTTGAATTCTCTTTTGTCTCCTCTCATTATCTCAATCATAGCATTACAAATAGAACTGAAATTTATGATAAACTTCCTATAAAAACTTACCAATCCATGAAACGATCTTACCTTGCTGGAATTCTCAGGTGTAGGAAAACTAAGTATAACTTCAATCTTCTCAGGATCTATCTTCAAACCATCAGTAGAAATTAAAAAAACTAAATACACAAGTTCATCTTTCATGAAGGAACACTTCTTCAGATTTATCAGCAACTTTTCCTCTTTCAATCTCTGCAATACTTATCTTATATGCATCAAATTCTCTTCTATAGTCTTACTGAATATTAGAATATCATCCAAATATACAATCAAACATTTATTCAAGAATTTGTTCAAAAATTCTTTCATTAAGCTCATAAATGTACTCCACTCATCACCTTCTTTGATTCTGATCTAATGATATCCACTCTTCAAATCAATTTTGGTAAAACATTTTTCTCCACTCAAACTATCCATTATATCATCCATCCTCAGTATAGAAAACCTATACTTAACTGTAATCTTACTAATTTCTCTTGAATCAGTGCACATTCACTATTCTCCATTCTTCTTAGGTTCCAACACAGTTGGTACTGCACATGGACTCAAAATTTCTCTAATTAAACCCTTGTTCAACAACTCATGAACTTCACTGATATGCTTTTGGGAATGATTGTGTGATGCTAAAAACTTACACACAATCATTCCCATAAGAATAGTAGTGAAATTCATGGATTGTAGAAATTTTTTATCACTAACTCACGAACTTGTCGGTTGATTTCTTAATTCTCAGTCGGTGTCAACTGATGTGGTACCTTGTTTGCTAAACTATCTCCAGGAATCAGATCTATACAATGACTAATATCTCTCATCGGTGGCAAACCATCATGTACATTATCTGAAATGATCTCCTTGTGCTCAGTAAGAAATTTATCAACTTCTGCATGAAATTCATCTTTTGTTTTCTTACTTAGTTTGTTAGGAATCAAAGCATAAAAAATATCATTTATTTTCAAATCCTTAACAAACTATCTACCTTTCATCAAACAAACTTTCATAGATGTACCTATCTCACCAACACATTATTCAACCAAAGGTAACAACATTGGATTCTTACCATCAACCAAAATAGTATATCTATTCACTCTTCCATCATGTATAGCATGTCTATCATATTGCAAAGGTCTAACCAATAAAATATCACAACAATCCATTGGCATAATAGTTATGGGTCAAAATGACAGGATAGTGTAGGGATAATTTTCCACTTGTTTTGAATGAATTTCAGACCAATTTGTGCAATCTTGAGGTGATAATGTCAATGTATGAGATTGTTTTACTCTATTCTGGTGTAAGTTTTAGGTGAAAAAACACATCAAACACAAAGGAGTGAAAATCAAGAACTTTTTATCCCTAGAGTCAAATTGGCTTAGTGAATAAACCCTCACTTGTTCACTTAGGTACACACCCAATTGATGACATGTAACTGATTGAATGTTTGATAATGTTAAGTTTAAGATAATGCACGTCATTAAATCAGTTAATGGATTGTATTTTCATTGATGTCAACTTGATATCATCTATACGGTCATGTACATAATGCCAAATACTTCAGAGAACCAAAGGAACCAAGGTTATACTTCTAGCAATACATAAAAGTCATGTATTAATTAAGTGACAAACAACACCAACGAAGTGCACACTGACACATAGAGGAAAGATGAAAATTCACAATGATGCGCGATGACCAGAAGAATAGTATTGCTCGATGAATTAGAACCATAGAGTGCCTGACGAGAAAAGTCAGAAGGTTGCCTGATGAGTAAAATTCCAATGATGCCTAACGGACAGAGATCACGAAGCTAACTAGAGTCTCACTGATGGAACTGTCAGTTGTCATTGATGACTAACTGTAGTAGTGACCGATAGAACAGAGACTTCAGAAAATGACAAAATATCTAGCTGGAAGAGCTAAAAGATAGACTTAACTGGTTGTCTACTTTGTTTTATTCAACCAGAGTTAAGTGATTGATTTAAAGATGATTTGTACAGTTGGAAAGATGATTTCTATGAGACAAATCAAGAGTTATGCTTTAAATCTAATTGGCTGGATTGTTTATCACGCCAAGAATAAAGAATAAGGAATCAAGAACATGAATATTATGTCTATTTAAGAGACAAGCTTAATTCATTTCGAGAGAGATGGGATTAAGGGGAGTGAATAAAAAGAGGATGCTGAAGAGAAACTGATGAAGAACAACTTCATGCAGTACTGATCAAACAAGCTGAAGGAAGAGCTAAGAAATTCTGCAGACACCGACGAACAGTGAGCACAGCATCACAGAGGAGAAAGTATGGAGCACAAGGATTGAATTGATACATTGGTCAGAGAGGTAATGTACTTAAATATATCTGAAAATCTACAATTCAAAGTTGCAATATGAATAGGTCATAGTGTTTTTGTTTAACCTTTGAAGCATCAAGTCTCTTAACCGAGCAGGACTTAACAATCTTCTATATATTGAGGTACATCTCAAGGAGTGCCAAAAATGTTGATTCATGAAAGTAGCATTGGATTTGCCAGATACCTATGGACAGTCTAAGAAGGAGGCTGATTCAAGGATGGCAGTAATAGATGCCCGATACTAAGTGACAACCTCCATGTATAAAATCCTCTAACAAGGTCACACTTAATAGTGTGTTTGTAACCTTTAGCAGGGTTGGCTCCTAATAGGGATCACTCTAGAAGAGTGAAAATTTGGGGTACCAGTCCTAGTGGTTTTCCCTCAATAGGGTTTCCACGCTAAAATTCATGTGTTATGTGTGTATGGTTTATTACTTTACTATTTTACATTTTACATATGCATTTCTGGATTGATAGGTATACTTTGCTTATTTACTGAGTTTCGGTAAATAGTTATACTACTTATCGATAATCAAAGAGAATAAGGATAGACAAGAAAAATTGACAAACAGTTAATCATTATAAAGTATTTTATGGCATGCATCTTGTAGGTACATAATAATATGAGGTTTAACGATTGGTGGTTAAGTTTTAAGGCTAAATTTTGAGGCCACTGATTCACCCCCCCTCTCAGTTATTACTAACAATTTGTATTAGAGCTTGTGTTCTTAGATGGAAGGTTTCAAGACCTAAGTCAAGATCACAAGATGAACAGATGAGATGTGCCTAAGTTGAACAAAGACAACTTTGCTTCAATGAAAAGCATGATAAGACTCCACTTATTAGGTATTGGTAATGATGTTACTCAATTTCTAGATACTAAATATGTGTTTCCCATGGGATCATTAACAATAGATCAATTGAGGGAAAAGCATGAACACAACTGCATGGTCATAGAGCTTTCTTCCTCACTCTCTGATGCTAAATTTGAAGATGTCAAAGATTGCAAAATTGCAAAGAAAATATGGGACAAACTGAAGCTTGTACATGGAGGTGATACAAATGTTCTGAGAGCCAAGGCATAAAGCCTTAGAGGGAAATTTGATGATCTCAAAATGAAAGAAGGAAAAAAACATCACACAATACAACACAAGAATCAAATAAGTAGTCAATGCTATACGAGGAGTTGAAGGTACACTTGAAGAGGAGACAATGGTAAGTAAAATCTTAAGAACCTTATTTCCTTTATATGCTATTAGAGTTTCTGTTATTCAAGAAATGAGAGCAGTAGCAAAAAATACAGTTACTTTTGATAGTTTAATTGGTAGACTAATTTCATTTGAGATGAATAACTTTGATAATAGTGTCTTACAAAACTTAGAGTTTGCATTTAAGTCTTCTATGAGAATAAGAAAATCAAGTCATAGACACACCTCTAAAAGAGATACTAAAAGTGAAAGTGAAGAAGAAGATCTAGATGAAATAGAAGCACTTATGGCTAGAAGAATGTAGAGAGGAAAAGGTAAAAATAAAGGCAAGTTACCACTTGTATGCTTTAATTGTAAAGAGATTGGACACTTTGCTGCAAGATATCCTAACAGAAGAAAAGATGACAGAGGTAGTGACAGACAGTTTGAGAATAAATCTGACAGAGGTGATAACAAAGATTATAGAAGTTACCAACAATCAGAAAGAAGAGATACCCAAGACTACAAGGACAAAGGTAAGAAAGCCAGCTACCTTGCTGCTTGAAAAGATGAAGATACTAATACCAAACCTGATGATGACATCAAGATGGTATTTGTGGCTGTGAAAGATTATTCAAATGAAGATGAAAGGTATGTAAAAACTGTACTCATATCTAAGGTTAGCAAGAATGACATCTATATTATAGATAGCGGCTACACTCACCACATGACCGGTGACAAAGAAAATTTTAACACTTTTGAGTATTATAATGGTGGTATAGTAAGAATGGGTAATGATACACCTTGTCCAGTTGAAGGTAAAGGAACTATAATGTTGAATAACCTGATCAAATGTGAAAATGCTTATTGGGTAAAAGGATTGAATTATAATCTATTGAGTGTTTCTTAGCTGAATAATTTAGGTCATAGAGTAATTTGAGAATAAGAAGGCAAAGGTATTCAATGAATCAGGAAGATTGATTGGTACCGGTGAACAGAATAAAGGTAACTTATTCTATCTGAATGATACTAAAACCACTTTCTTAATGAATAGAAATGAATACATATGATTGTGGCACAAAATATGGTGTCATGTGAATTTTGACAACATGATGAAAATAAGCAGAAGGAGAAATGTAAGAGGCTTACCGACAATGTCAAAGCCCGACAACATCATGTGTAAGAATTGTCAAAAAGGTAAAATGACAAAGTCTAGTTTCAAAAGTAAAACCCATACATCTGATAATATTCTAGAATTAGTCCATACTGATCTATGTGGACCAATGAGGACAAAGAGTTATTATGGAGATAGATGTTTTATTGTCTTTGTTGATGATTACTCTAGAATGATGACAGTTATGTTTCTAAAAGATAAATCTGAAGCATTCAATATTTTTAAATGGTATAAGGCTATGGTAGAGAAACAAAGTGGTAAGGATTTGAAATGCTTGAGATCAGACAGAGGAGGAGAGTTTATATCAAATGAATTCACTAATTTCTGCAATGAGCATGGTATAAAAAGATAGGTTTCTACACCAAGAAAACCACAACAAAATGGGATTGCTGAGAGAAGGAACAAATCCATAGTTGATTGTGCAAGAAAAATGATGATAGAGAAAGGAATCACCTAAATCTTCTGGAGGGAAGCTGTCAGTATTGCTTTCTACACATTAAACAGAGTACAATTGAAGAAGGACACAAAGAAGACACCCTATGAGCTATGGTATGGTAAAAAACTGAGTGTAAGTTACTTCAAAATCTTTGGTAGTCAATGTTATATCTTAAAGGATGATAGAAATGGAAAGTTTGACACCAATAGTGATGAAGGCATTTTTCTAGGGTATTCCACCAAGAGAAAAGCTTATAAATGCCTTATCAAGGCTTGTAACAAAATTGTTGAAAGTGCAAATGTAAAGATAGATGAATTCACAGAAAGGAATGAGCTAGAAAACACAAAAGAACCAAATGACTACAATAAGTTTGTATATTGTGAAGAACCTAACACTCTACCCAAGCAATAGTGCTTAATTTCAGAACAACAGAATGTCACAAACAACGGTTAGGCTGTAATTACCGACGGTCAGGATACTAATCAAAATAATGTACAGAGTGATGAAGAACATAATGAAGGGCAAAATGATGATCAAGCTGATAGACAAAGAGTTGTGCCAAAATCTGTCAATGTTGCACTTGATAATGAAGAATGGGTAAGTGCTATGAATGATGAGATTGAACAGATTGAGAAAAATAAGACATGGTCACTTGTGCCAAGACCGGATGACAAGAATGTCATCGGTACAAAATAGATATTCAGGAATGAGCTAAATGAGATTGGAGAAGTCACAAGAAACAAAGCAAGACTAGTATGCAGGGGGTATGCACAAGAGGAAGGTATAGACTATGGAGAGACCTTTTCACCCATTTCTAGGCTAGAAGGTGTAATAATACTACTTGCTTATGCTGCATTCAAAGGATTCAAGGTATACCAGATGGATATCAAGTCAACATTCCTAAATGGAATACTTGAAGAAGAGGTATACATTGAGCAACCAGAAGGGTTTGTGGATCCAGACAAGAGAAACATGGTATGTAGATTTCATAAAACCTTATATGGATTGAAACAAGCTCCTAAAGTTTGGTATGAATGACTTCAGTCCTATCTAAGAAGTATTGGATTTGTAAGGACTAGTGAAAACAATAATCTTTATTTGAAGGAAGATACTGATGCTAACACTTTGATTGCTAAAATATTTGTTGATGACATCATATTTGGAGGCAATGATATGCTATGCAAATCATTTTCTAATGAGATGAGAAAAGAGTTTGAGATGTCTATGTTTGGAGAGATCAAGTTCTTTCTTGGTCTACGAATTATGCAACAATGTGAAGGTATTTTCATTACACAGTCCAAATACATTAAAGAGGTCTTAAAAATATTCAAGATGGAAGATTCCAAACCAGTTGGAACACTGATGGCTACTGGATGTAAGTTGAAAAAGGAGGATGAGACACCAGAGGTAAATCAGACTTTGTATAGATTAATGATAGGTAAACTCATGTATGTTGTCTGTACTAGACCAGATATTGCACATGCAATAGGAATTGTTGCTAGATTTTCTACTAATCCTAGAGAATCACATATGACTGCTATGAAAATAATTTTAAGATATCTGAAAAATATTGAGGAATATGGCTTATGGTATAGAAGAGAGGACAAATTTGAACTTATGGTGTTTACTGACGCTGATTGGGCTTGAAATCTTGATGATAAGAAGAGAACAACTGGAGGAGAATTCTTTATGGGTGACAAACTTGTCACATGGATTAGCAAGAAGCAAGGATGAATCTCTCAGTCTACTACAGAAGTAGAGTATGTTCTTGCTGCTACAAATAATCAAATATTGCATGGATCAAACATTTACTGGAAGGTATTCATATGAAGATCCTAGAACCAGTGATTGTCTACTGTGATAATACCCTGGTGCAATAAACATTTCCACTAATCCAGTCATGCATGCTAAGACTAAACACATTGCCATCAAGTATCATTATTTGAGAGAACAAGTTCAAGAAAAGGAAGTGATACTTGAGTATGTGCAATCCAAAGAACAATTAGCTGATATCTTCACCAAGCCACTGCCCAAGGATACATTTGAATACTTGAGAAAAAGACTAGGGGTCAAACCCTTGTCTACTAGTCAATAAAATGAC
>MU226771.1:17164-47344 GCA_018584345.1 Thuja plicata
AACTTCAATGCTATATATATATATATATATATATATATATATATATATATATATATCATCACCGAACACCAGAGAATATTGTTGTATTGCTGATGGATAAGGGAAATTCAAGGAATATATTATGGATGGAAAGAAAAGATCACTTGACATTAATGTCAGATATTTGTAAGATACTTTTTTGGCATTGCTATTAAAGGGAGAGAGATTATCCATATTATCACAATCTTTAGAAAAAGGAAGAGAAAGATTATCCATTATCAAATTACTCTAGTAGGGAGAGATTATATCCATAGGGAGAGGGATTATATGAAAAGATTATACAAAGGGAGAGTTGCTGACAAGAAGAAAAAGAAATCAAAAGAGAAGAATAGTCAAAAGAGAGAAATTGACACAAGGAGAGAACAAAACACATTAGAAGAAAAAAGAAAGAGAGCTGCAAAGAATCAAATTTAAGCTAAAAAAGAGCTTACCGATGGTTGGACATTTTATCGGTTGACAGAAAAAAATGATTGGTAGTTTGATGAATCTCAACTGTTATATTTCATATTGTATTAGAAATAGTATAGTGTGATAATATAGTATGTTTCCAACAATGCCAAAGGGAGAGATTGATAACATTTAACTGATTGAATGTTTGATAATGTTAAGTTGAAGATAATGCAAGTCATTAAATTAGTTAATTGATTGTATTGTCATTGATGTCAACTTGATATCATCTATATAATCATGTATATAATGCCAAAGACTTCAAAGATCCATAGGAACCAAGGTTATACTTCTATAAATACATAAAATTCATATATTCATTAAGTGACAAACAACACTGATAGAGTGCACACTGACAGACAGAGAAAGGATGAAAATTCACAGTGATACCCAAAGACTAGAAGAACAGTGTTGCCTGACAAAGCACAACCACAGAGTGCCCGACGAGCAAAGTCAGAAGGTTGCCCGACAAGTAAAATTCCAATGATGCCCAATGGATGGAGATCACAAAGCTAACTAGAGTCTCATGGACGGAATTGTCAGTTGTCACAAACAACTAACTATAGTAGTGACCGACATAACAGAGAGTTCAAAAAATGACAAAATATCTAGCTAGCAGAGCTAAAAGATAGACTTAACTGGTTGTCTACTTTGTTTTATTCAAACAGAGTTAAGTGATTGATTTAAAGATGATTTGTACAGTTGGAAAGAAGATTTCTACGAGACAAATGAAGAGTTATGATTTAAATATAATTGATTGGATTGTTTATCATACCAAGAATCAAGAATCAAGAACATGAATATTATGTCTATATAAGAGACAAGCTTAATTGATTTTGAGAGAGATAGGATTAAGGGGAGTGAATAAAAAGAGGATGCTGAAGAGAAACTGATAAAGAACAACTTCATGCAGTACTGATCAAAAAATTTGAAGGAAGAGCTAAGGAATTCTACAGACACCGAAAAATAGTGAGCACATCATCACATAGCAAAAAGTATGGAGCACAAGGATTGAATTGATACATTGGTCATAGAGGTAATGTACTTAAATAGATCTAAAAATATAAAATTCAAATTTGCAATATGAACATGTCATAGTGTTTCAGTTTAACCATTGAAGCATCAAGGCTCTTAACCGAGCAGGGCCTTACAGTCTTCTATATATTGAGGTACATCTCAAGGAGTGCCAAAAAGGTTGATTCATGAAAGTAGCATTGGATTTTCCCGATACCTATTGAAAGTCTAAGAAGGAGGTTTATTCAAGGATGGTAGCAATAGATACCCGATACTAAGTGACAACCTCTATGTGTAAAATCCTTTTACAAGGTCACACTTAATAGTCTGTTTGTAACCTTTAACAGGGTTGGCTCCTAATAGGGCTCACTTCAGAAGAGTGAAAATTTTGGGTACCGGTCCAAGTGGTTTTTCCCTTAACAGGGTTTTCACGTTAAAATATGTGTGTTATGTGTGTATGGTTTATTACTTTACTATTTTACATTTCACATATGCATTTCTAGATTGATTGGTATACTCTGCTTATTTATCGAGTTTCAGTAAATAGTTATACTACTTATCAGTAATCAGGGAGAATAAGGATAGACAAGGATAACTGACAAACAGTTAATCACTATAAAGTATTTCATGGCATGTATCTTGTAGGGACATAATAATCCAAGGTTTAAAGATTGGTGGTTATTTTTAAAGATAAATTTTGAGGCCACTGATTCACCCCCCCTCTCAGTTATTACTAACTCCAATAGCTATTTAGAATAGGACCACCATCATCTACACAATGGGTATAATGATTCTATATTAGCCGACTCTAAACACTAATGAGGGTAAGATATGATGAGTGTTTTTGGGGAGTTACTATCTCCCTCACACTTATATTTTCCACTTTCAAAGGTGAACTGGGCGGCTACTACGCTATGGTTTTTAGTGAGGGTCTCCATTGAAGTACATCCTTTGTGTCTGCATAAGCGCAATTCAGGCGTAAATCCCCACAAAGAACCTTAGCATGATTAGTCACATAAATATGATTGATACCTGAAGGCCCTTGTCTGTGTTAGGTGAGAGATGAGTATAAGATCAAATGGTACCCAACTTTTGAGGCTTTAGCCCCAAGAAGAAATTTTTTTAACATGATTTGGAGTAGTGTGGCTTACACTTCATTCTCACGTGGGTCATTCCCAGGATTTTTTGACCTCAACTGGTTATAGGCAATGTGCCTGAATGCATGTGCATTCCCATTATAATAATCCTAACTAGGTATAGTTCTTTTAAAAGAGTACATCATCTTGTGGGTTCCATTCCCACTTTGGTTTTCCCCTAATAGGGTTATATGCAAAAAAATATTTTGTGTTGTATTCTTGATGTGTTATGGATCATTGATTTCATGTTAATTATTAGATCTAAAGTTAATGATTAAATTTTCTTAAGTTTATGGACTTTTTGAGATAAATAATACACCCCCTCTCTCAATTGCCCATTTCCATATTTCCTTCAGAAGGATGTTTATAAATCCTACTTTCAATAATTTATTATTTTCAACTTGACTCAATAGGCTGCCCTTCCATTTAACTAACTTTCTCTATAGTCTTTCCACTATTCCAAACCAATAACTATGTGATATTTTTTTAATACCTAGAGAAACCCTAGGTAAGTTACTACAAGACTACTCTTTTCACATTCTAGGATATTTAAAATTTTCTTCAAAGATTCTCTTCAGTATTAAAGAAGTATAGACAACATTTATTATAATTAATATGTTATCGATAAATTTGCATAAATATTTTGAGTATCATTTTCCATTATTGATCTTCTTGAACCAAACACAAGATAAATGTGATGGTGTCATCCATGAATTCTTAGTGAGATGATGTAGGGAGGGAGGATGTAGGTAAGACATCTTTAATCTTTATCCTACTTTTAGATGTATATTGGGTTAATTAGTTATGAGTGATAACTAATTGTGACTTGATAATGTATAATCCTAAAAAATTAGCACTTCTAATTAGGCTCTCAATTTATGAGAGTTTTAGCACGTAGGGGTTCCCACATTAATTTCACACTCTCCTAGCACCTTTTGGACCTTTATTAATTTAAATTAATATTTTGAGTCCTATCTTAATTGATTTTAACTAAAATTTTAGTGTGGTAATTTATTATATGTATTCCCTTTAAATTACTTCAATTCATCACTTTAAGATGAGCCTTACCTCATTTTAAAGTTCAAAGAATATTTTCTACATCTATCAATCTCATGTCTGTGTGTGGCACACCTTTTGAAAAACTAGAACCTATTATCTTTCTCCTATAAAAATGTCATTTTTTTTTTGTTTGGACCATAATCATTTTTTATTATGTATCCTTCTCAATTAATATGTACCCTTTGAAGACATTATATTTTGCCAATAGTATATACAAGGAAAAACATGATCTACACCATCGGTTTACACTACACTGACAAACAGGGCACAACATTACCTGATGCCAAGGTTACCTATACTGCCAAGTACAAAGCATCCCAACAAACACTATTTAGTGTTACCTGATGAAAAAAAGGATAAAGGAAACCGAAAAGTAAAAATAGTGCATCCCAATAGAACACTAAAGAGAGGAATGTGACAGATGAAAGGAACTCAATGATTAGTTCAGAAAGGAACACTGCCATACTTTCAGTTCAAACCAACTACCAAGAACCGATAGTTAGTTACATCCTGCAAAAAGTGGATCTTACTTTCCATGTCAGATAAATCACTGAAGTTGTATATATAACTTCTTGATTTTTTTAAAAAATCAATTATGTGCAGAGGAAGAAATGTAATTATTATTATTTTAATCAGTTTAACTAATTCAAAACATGCAAACTAAAGATCAAGGTCAAGTTCTAAACCTTGAATCTAGAGTTAACTTTGTAATGCGTGATTCTAGGATAGGTCAAATACTTGTATAAATAGATGCTCAATCTATTGTGAAAATTTTGTTCGATGATGATTTTAGCCACTAAGAGCATCTAAAGACCAGACAAGATAATTCATGCAGAAGGACAGAAAATGATCAATTCAGTTTCAAGAAAAAGAACACGGGCTATCGATGAGCAGAGAAAGGTATTAATCAATCACTATAGGTGATATTCATATTCTGAGAGCTTTAATGGATCTGTGTTCAACATTTATAGATTACATACATTCAGGTCAAACATATGTACTCATTCTAACAAGTGTAGTACACTTAAGAAATCCTTTCAAGAAAGGTGGACTTAACAATCCTATTATAAATCTCTTAACTGAGTGCACACTTAAATCAGTGTTGCTAAAGATCTTAACATAGTATATCTTAAGCGGTATCCACTTTAATACTCCTAACAGGGTAGATCATTAGAAGTGATCAATTGTAAGCGTTTACCGGCTCCCTTCTATTCTATTGAAAGAATATAGATTGTCGGTGAACTATGAGAAGATAATGAAAAAATAAAGCATGAGGTTAGAATTCAGTGACAACATAATGAAGTTATCAGAAAGGCTAAGGAGAGAAAAAAAATAATGGATGATTTTATTGAAGGACAATGAAGAGTTAACAACAACAATGGTCTAGGCTTTACCAAAAATGGAGAATCATCAAATCAAGGAAATCCAAAGAATGTCTATAAAAATCCAAGACCAAGAAAGACTATATGAAAACACTGTGGAAAGAAAGGCCACACATCAAATGTATGCAGAGGTAGAATGAAAGGTATTCCTAAATGTACATCTTCATTCATAGGATTCTGTTATAAATGTAACAAGAAAGGACATAAAGCATATGAATGTAAGTCTAAGGCGGGTCAACCAAAGAAGGAAATCTACATGGACAAATATTGTCCTACATGCAAAATGAATGGGCACATAGCTGATGAATGCTGGAAAAAGAAAAGGCAAGCATGAAAGCCTAAAGGTCATGAAATTCCTTATCAACCAAAGAGAATCAGTAATCAATATATATGGGACTACAGGACATAGAAATATTGTACAACATGTGGTAGATATGGTCACATTTTTGCAAAATGCATGGGGGCATAGACCAAAAGGTCTAGAGGATGGACAAACTGCAGAATGGCATGCTTACACTGTCATAAATTTGGTCATCTCAAGAAAGACTGCAAAGATCAAATGACAGAGACAAGCACATATCCCAATGGAAATACCATTGAAGATATCCAGAGGGCTAGAAAAAAAATGTGGAGAAAAGATTCAAGCAATGATGAAGCTAGACCAAGCAATACAAATGGTGACATCCCATCCAATGGATCTGGTGACATCAACACCCCCACTTAAGCTGAACAAGTATGGAACTGCACTACACCAAGTCATATTTTACATTAGTTCTATTATAAAAATTGATAGATAGTCAAAATCTGCATAAACAAAGATGCATACTATGTTATGTGTTATTATTCTAAGAAATCATCCCCATTGGTAAATACAAACTGAAAATCATTGGTGAATATAAAGGATGAGCAATTTACACTTACCAAAAATTGTCGGTCAACACATAAAATGGCTAAGTTGCCAATGTAACCTGATACCCATCAGTAAGGAAGCAAAGTTATAAAGTTGTCATGACACAATACCGATATCTGTCGGTAAAAGAAAAATAATAGCCATCCTAAGCATCCTATCAACACTGATGATGCTATTGAGAAGTCTTGCCGATGAACTCCATCTTTATGACCTGACGAGTCATTGAGCATTTATGACAAACTTAGGGAAAATAGTCTATAAATACTCAATGGAGCATTTCACTTTGCACCCATGATTTGAAGACAAAAAGCAGAGTGAAACAAGAGTGATAAAATCAGATAGCAAAGCGACCTCTACTCAATCTAGCACACAACAAATAGATCATTCACTAGTATCACAGATCAAAGTAAGTACTGAGGGCACCAAAGAGCTCTGTTGTTATTTTCAAGAAAGCCCTAAATTTGAATAATGATGGCAACCAATTCAAGAACTGCAAAGATCAAGAGTGATAAGAAGAATGTGGTTAGGTTAATTAAGAACAACACCTATGTAGAACCAAAGTACAAGATATGTTTGGAGATTGCATCGCAACACAATAAATTTGGTGCATTTCTAAGATTCTACCTAGGGTTTTGCATATAGAATACTTTAGGTCTTATATCCACTACAAGATCGCTATAATAGGTGATCTAGAAATGGATGAAGCTTACAAGAAGATTTCTGATGCAGAAGAGAACCTGAACGAAGAGAAAAAACACTTAGAGTTTAAAGGGATAACAAATGCCCTACATTTCCTGAGGGTTTTTAAAACCAACTGGATTAGGTTATTTTTTAGTAGAATGCATGACCAGAAGTTGTGGCTAGATCAACCAATGTAAATAACTAAGGATGTCCTTCATGCTATAACTGGTTATCCAATAAATGACAACCCTAAAGCACACAAGAATCCCTCCAAGCCAAAAGTTGAAAAACTCACAAAAGTTGTGTGGGATAACAGAGGTCTGAAAGTGAATACCATCACCGATGAGGAACTGAGGTTTGGTGCATGTGTAATTGATTACAAGATCTTCCAAGAAAATAGGCTTAACAACATAGCTTCTACAGTAGTAAGGACATCTTACAAGATAGTGACCAAGGGAATTCAGATGGATCTGTGTGAGATCCTGTTAAAGAAACTTGATGAGAACATGACGACAATAAGGTCTACAAAGACTAACACATGTAAGTTCGGTTCACTTATCATGTGTATATTTTTCTACTTTCAAGAATACTTCCCTTTAGTTGGAAAATTGAAATGGGATACAACAAAACCAGTCACACTACAAATAAGTGAACTTATTAAATCACTAGGAGATAATTTTTATTTAGTTATGACTGCAAACTTCCTTGAATTCAAGGAAAAGATGATGGAAAGAGTAAGAATCCCTGAACAGCTAATTGAGAAACATAGGGATGAGATATGTTTCATGGTGGATACAGAATTTACCCACATAAAACTGGTTGTACCAAGGATAGCTTGGTTAGCCCTCTTGATTATGAAATCAACATAGATCAAGCAACCAATGCAATTGATGCATTGATCAATGAGCCAATTGACAACAAACAACCAAGGTTTGGCACTTAGGAAGAGGCCATGCCAAAGAAAAAAAGAGGCCTAGAAATCAAGAAGAATGTCAATAAGAAGAACAAAATGGTGAAGAATCTTCAAAATATTCTATCAGATAATGAGGAGGAAAAAGAATGACCAGAGGAAACTGATGAACAGGGCACCATCGGTGAAGGCCGAGATGAGAAAAAATTAGATTATGAGGCAACTAAATTTGATGCACCTCCACCTCGTACAAAGAAACAAAGAACTAGAAGCCAAACTACTAAGACCAATACCAGACCTCCTAAGCAAGGTCAATTAAGGACCTATAAGAGGAAACAACTGACAAAGAAGAAAAAAAAAGTAGAAAACTTTGAATGCAACACCTACAAAGAGGAGAAAAAGACTAGTCAGGACCAAAGCTGACATTGAAGACACAAAAGATGACGAGATTGATGTAGTTAAGAAAAATTTTAGGAGTCAAACAATTGATAAGGCTCTTGAGTCTAATGTTGCATCTGGCACAATGTATGATAAGAAAATCAGACAATGGGATACACTGAAACTATAGGACCAAAATAAAATACAAGAGGCAATCATCATATTAATGGTAAAATTCAAATATGTACCAGTTGAATTTATTGACCAAATACCCAAAGAGATGGGTAACAAAATATCTCAACAATGGTCATATGCTCTACAAACTAAAAGAGAAGCAAGGGAGAGGGTACTTGTCAAACTAATTCCTCCCAAATCAAAGATGGAATAAATAAAGAAAATAATGAATAAGCACTCAGGTAAATTTGTAGCTAAGGTAAGAGCTTACAAAGTTCTTGAAGATAAGTTCATAGAGCTAGACAGCATGACTGATACCAAATGGAGACAGCTACTAGATCTACCTGCAAAGTCAACAAGTGGTGACAATCAATTAATTCTCACTAACACACATCATATAGAGGAGGAGAAAGATAAGGCAAGTCCTAAGCACATTTATTTGGAAAATGTTGAAGATATGGAGCTAATTGATTTGGACAAAGTCATGGATAATTTTGACATTCAATACATCACCAATTATGACTCTGATAAAGATCCACACAAGAAAGATGATGTAATATTTATATTACTTAAGGATCAGGGAAAGGAACAAGAATTGAAGATATCAGAGGATAAAGAAATGAATTTTGATGATGAGACATGGAAGGAAACTTCAGTCATTGACATCACAGAACTAGACCCTGCAGATCAGATACAAAAATATGAAGATGTCACCGCTAAACAAGCTCAAACCGATGAGAAGAACACACTTTAGATACAACATAGGTGAGAAATCAAGATAATATTCCAGTGCTAATAAAGGCAATAAATATACTAGAAGGTAACGAAGTATCTACTACAGAAGAAACAAGCACACCTGAGGAGAAGGGTGATGTAGAGGCAAAGGACACAACCGATGCAACAAAGGATTCAACTACAGAACAAGATGCAACTGATGATCAGAAAGATAAATCTACTTATCTGAATAAGGAAGAGGACAAGTACAAAGAACAAGGTGAAAATTAAACAATAGATGAGCAAGAGAAGAAAATAGAAGAAAAATCTACTAAGACACCCAAGGTTTATGGAGAGACATCTTCACCAAAATGATACGTGAACACTACGCAGAAAATACAAGAAGCATCTTGAACAAAGCCTTCACCAAGAACTTTAAAGAAGAAAAATGAACTAGCCATGGTAGTTCATACATCTGTGTCGACACAAATCTCAAAGAAGAACAAAAACAAGCATAAGAATCCAGTTACTCTGGATGAAATTATTGAGATTCCAGTTTGTGATTCCAGGACATTGGATCCAACTGAATTGACAAAGTATGCAAGACTTTGTGAGAGAAAAGCAATATAGGACAAATTGAGAAAAGGTACAAAGGAAGCTAAGGTACTTGAAGTAGAATGAGGGATACTTCAGCAAATTATACCTAATGTAGATGTTGATCAAATAACACCAATACTTGATCAATTAGTGGGTCTAACATATGCAATAACATCTCAGAACATAGATGCTGAGAAGTCCATGAAAGAAAGAATTGAACAGAAATATTAGTTCAAGTTAGCTAAAAAGATAAGCCAAGAAGTGGTATTGTAAAAGGTAAATATTTCAGAACTGGTAAGCACAATAGAACCCATCATTTCAGAAGCTATTACCTTGATATAGAAGTTATGCACGCTTGATGAACTCACTAAGGAGTATACTGACAAGATAGCGCAAATAGATGTTGATCTTCAAACAACTACACAAAGTCTACCGAATAGTGAAGAGGCAATAAAATTGCACAATGAGCAGCTCAAGAAAGCTCAAAATTTGAGACAAGACACTCAAATTTCAGAGACAAAGTGTAGAGATGAGGTAAATGAGCTTCTAGCTAAAATCTTACCGACACTTTCACTACTAAAAAAACATATGACAAAGGAAAAAGAACTAATTGCCACCCTAGAAATATTCTTCCTAGACAACATTTATGAAATTCATGCACGGCTAGAGCTAGAGCACATGGAACTAGAACTACTGAAAGAAAAATGGGAGAAATTGCTTGAAGATATCAAGAAAACCCACTCACACATTCTTGACACATTGTAAGTTACACATGTTTGTCACATTTTTGGCATCTTATAAGTTGTACATTTTTGTCATGAGTATCAAATAAAGGGTGAAATGATATGTACAGTTCAGTTATTATAAAGGGGCAAATGATGTGTATAGTCAAACATTTGAAAGAGCAAAGAGTAGAGAATGTATAGTACATATGCAAGTATACATGTACATATACTTATACTATTTTTATGCATACAATTAGGGGGAGTCATATAATGACAAGGATATATACATGGTGTACATACGAAACACTTTAGTATTATGCACATATCAGTTTTTGATACTAATGTCAAAGGGGGAGATTGAAGACATTATATTTTTCCATTAGTATATACAAGGAAAAAAATGATCTACACCATCGGTTTACACTAGACTGATAGACAGGGCACAACACTACCCAACACAAAGGTTACCCAATACTACCAAGTACAAAGCATCCTGACAAACACTATTCAGTGTTACTTGATGATAAATAGGATAAAGGAGCCCGATGAGTAACAACAGTGCAAGGTCCCGATGGAACACTAAAGAGAGGAACTCAACAGATGAAGGGAACTCGATGATCAACTCAGAAAGGAACATTGAAAAACTTTCAGTTCAACCCGAGGACCAAGAATCGACAGTCAGTTACATCCTGCAAAAAGTAGATCTGACTTTCCAGGTTAGATAAATCACTGAATTTTTATATATAGCTTCTTGATTTTTTTTAAATCCATTATGTGCGGAGGAAGCAATGTAATTATAATTGTTTTAATTAGTTTAACTAATTTAAAACTTCTAAACTAAAGATCAAGGTCAAGTTGTAAACCTTGGATCTAGAGTTAACTTTGTAATGCGTGATTCTAGAATAGGTCAAATACTTATATAAATAGATTCTCAATCTATTGTGAACATGTTGTTCAATGATGATTGTAGCCACTGAGAGAATCTAAAGACTAGACAAGAGAATTCATGCAGAAGGACAGAAAAGGATCAATTCAGTTTCAAGAATAAGAACACAGGCTACCAATGAGCAGATAAAGGCATTAATAAATCACTATAGGTGATATTCATATTCTGAGAGCTTTAATGGATCTTTAATCATAAATTATAAATTGCATAGAGTCAGGTCAAACATATGTACTCATTATAACAAGTGTAGTACACTTAAGAAATCCTTTCAAGAAAGGTGGACTTAACAGTCCTATTGTAAATCTCTTAACTGAGTGCACACTTAAATCAGTGTTGCTAAAGCTCTTAACATAGTAGATATTAACTGGTATCCACTTTAATACTCCTAACAAGGTAGATCATCATAAGTGATCAATTGTAATCCTTTACCAGCTCCCTTCCATTCTGCAGATAGTGAATTTTTGTGGGTGCCATCCCCATCGTAGTTTTTACTTCATAACAGGAGTTTTCTGCAATATCATATCTTGTTTTATGTGTTTATTATTTTCATGAATCTTTCTATGAACAATTGCATACATTTAAGATTATCAATTAATACTACATGCATAAGAAAGAACAATAGATATGGTTGGTAATACAGTAAAGAATGATTACTAATGATCAAAGGTTAAAAGAGTTAAATTTTTTAGAGGTATTGATTCACCCCTACCCTCTAAGTACTACTTCCCATTAATCCCAACACCCTCATGGATGCTACGTACACTTTTGGGGGATATGTACCCTCATGGGCACTTTGTTCCTGAAACTTTTGTTTGAGATTTTAGGAGCAAGATTTTATTTTTTTCAAACTCTCCAAAGGTATATGCCCCATAGGTAAATATAATTTTTCTAAGTTATCCTAAAGCTTATTTAAATTTGGTATCTTGATATTAATTCCCTCCTTTTCATTCATTCAACACACAATTACAATAAAAATTTACAACAGAAGGAGATCATATCAATTCATGCATCCTACTCGCCAAGTATTCAAGGCATTCTTCTTCTCTTTCTTCATAAAAAATTATGGAAAACTACAAGATTCATGGTGCAAGGTATATCTTTCATGATTTCCTTTTAAGTTTTCTATGGATTTCAAGCTATTGCATTAAAAATTGAGATTACATTTAAAGAAGCATTAAACCATAAAGTTATAAGGTAACTTATGATTCAAATCTAGCTTCTATGTCTTTTTAGTAATCTTTCTTTGTGGAAAATTTATATTATTTTTTGGGTTGATTTCTATATATGAGTTTGACAAAGGAAAAATCCATTCCATAACCTTTTTCCTCATTTTTCTATGTGCATGAACAAGTGGTGCAAATTTCAGAACTATTCTAGGAAGTTGAATATTTGCATGGTCAATCGTCAAACTTTCAAGCAAAATACCTAGGAACAAAATGCCCCAGGATTTTTTTTAGTAGGAAAAAAATACCCATGGATTTTTGTTCCTTCAAAATAATCTCCAAATTTTAATCATTGTTCATTACAAATTCTTAGTTTCTATCCAAATCAGTGGAGTCATCTATCTAATTTTTGCCAATTTATTTTTTGCATTTTTATGTACCTAATTAGAAATCATTTTATTTCACATTAATTATTTCATTCCTTATTTATGCACTTGTATTGGAAAATTATATAAAAATACATACATTTTAATTTATTTTGAACATATCATTTTTAATTTGGTTTGTTCATAATGAATGTCTTCCACAGATTAGTTTCATTTCACTCTCCTAAGGACCCTTCTTCTCATGATGACATATTGAGGAAAGCCAGTAATACTTCTCTCAATGATCTCACTAGTTGGGATTAACCATTAGAATATGATGCTGATTGGTCTCTGCATATGTATATCCCCATAAGGCTACCTTGGTGAAATACAATGATATTATTATAGATCAAATTTATATGATTGTTCATTCCCTTAATAATAATTTACCTTCTATTCATTTCAATGATCTTACCTCTAGAGATGAAGCATTAATGAGTTTTTTTCGATTGTAAATTATATCCTACCTATGAAGATCTTTTTTAGAAAGAGGATTCCATCCTTGATACTCTTGAATAGCTTATCCAAGATAACACTATTCATGTTTTAGGTAGTGATCTAAGCCAAATATTGTAGTCCATCTTTTTCAAGATACACCATCTTTGTTAAGATATCCCTCAAACTAAAAATCAACTAATAATTATGATAAAAATTTCCCAACAACCTGATTATCATGTGATTGATCACACATATCCTACAAGAAATAATAGGCAACCTACCAATTTAGTTGTTCCTTATCCTCTTCCTTCTTCTCAACCTATGCTTTATCATGCACCTTGTTTCCCACAAAATCTTGGGAAACAATATGATTGAGTTTAACAACTTCATGGTACTCCTACAAAGATATACCTTTGGGAGCTTCTGAAAACATTACCTACACACCACGAAGCCTTACATCAAGGCTTCAAAATATGTTTGTTCCATGACCTATGCAAACTGAAATAAATTTTATATTGGAATGTATGAATGGAAAAATAATAAATCTCAAAATGTGTTTATTAAAGATGAGATACCTTCTAAATAAATTCAATATTAACATGATTCTCTTATGGTTTTTTTCCTTATCAATGGTAATCCATATAAGATCATAGAGATTTTAGTAGAGAATATGATGAGAATCAACACATTAGATGAGGATTTAGTTTTTTTGCTTTTTAATGGCTAGTTCTTGAAACACTATTTTAGATATGAACGGGGATAATTTCATCTTGTATTATATTGGTATAGTGGCGTGTTTCTTTTTTTTGGGTCAGTTTGGGTTTTGTTTTGCTTTGTTTTTTATTTCTCTGTTGTTTAGCTCCGCATTTCACTATAACCCTGTAATGGGACATATTCAAAATTATGGAGGTTCAGGATTCAACAAACACACAACTATATATGCTTCTTAATTGTTTTCCAATGGGAAGCATGTAGAGATAGGTCTCAAAATATCCTTTAGGGCTCCTTTGGTAGGGCCTTCTCCTTTCCAAGATAACATTGTAGATCATCAAGTTCCCTTTAATCCAAAAGTGACTCTCCCAAAATGTATCTTAGCTATAAAAGAGAACACCCTAAATACTATGGTTTTTTCATAAAAAACAACAAAAAAATCTATTAATAATAGAATGACTATTAAAAAGATTAACAAAATAATATGTAGCCACCTGGGTCAATTGGTGTATTCAAATGGATGAATATATTTAGTACTAAAGTGATGCATCCTAGAAATTCAAAGAACAACTGATAAATAATGGTTACCTTTTCTAAGGTGGAGCTCCAAGAATATATTTCAAATTTGTGCAACAAGGATTTGATTTGTAAGTTTTATAATTTCACCCTTTCTTAATAAGTATTGTTATCCTGAGTTAAACCAAATTAGAGTAATATAAATAAATTATTCGATATTGATAATGTAAATGGTCATTTCATAGCACTTTTTGCTCCAATAATTATTTTTTTGGATTTAGCCCACAAATATAAATGTTGGTTTATAAAGGGTTCGAGGCTTTACATTGAACTTTGGTTTCAAATTTTAATGCTTGATTATAGAATTTTCAATTTATTCCATTATAGGTTCACCTATCTTCTTTACCATCAGAATATCATGAGCTTGATTTGTTAGAAATGTCGCACAATCAAATGAGTTTTTCATTTGCATCATGACTTGACTTCTTTTGTTACTTCAAAATGGAAAGTTCCGATTTGTGTTTAACTTGATGTTGAAAATCATTTCTCTCATCCCTCACTATTATATCAAAGTATGAGGAGTAGAAACAAAGAATTTTGGAAGATACCTTGTATTTATCCAATATAAGGAACTTATTTTTGGGGCGATTTAACTTTCACTTGTAAGTGTTATTGAGGGAAATCTATAAAACTTTCTCATGATCCGTCAACCATCCTACATAGTTTTCCTCTCAAGAAAGTGTTGGTACCAAAACAATATGGTGGCTTGTTTCTTTAGTCTCCAAATTCTAATCAAACTTTGGATATTAAAAGTTTTATTATCATGAGAATGATAATTTTATTTTGCATTAAAATGAGATAAAATCATTTAACTAAATAAATTCCTAAGGTGCTCTCATAACGGACAAGGGTTTATAATAATGAAAAAGATAATAAATTCAACCCTCATTTTTTCTCCAAGACAAGTGTTCGTATCTGAAAAAAAGTCAAATTTCTCCTGGATTCTCCAACGTCTCATCAAAATGAGCCTGATGAATAATTTC
Organism: Thuja plicata; assembly: GCA_018584345.1. Classification (NCBI taxonomy): domain Eukaryota; kingdom Viridiplantae; phylum Streptophyta; class Pinopsida; order Cupressales; family Cupressaceae; genus Thuja; species Thuja plicata. Next base: position 32,573 of record MU226771.1, read on the forward strand.
GTCATTAGGAAAATTAGAAATTTTCTTTAGTTTTACATTTACAAGAACATATTTATCTAAAGAGGTTCCTAAGTTGGTTTTATAAGAGACAAGAAAAAATAATGATGAAGAGTGTATTGAACTCTCCAAGGTAATAGTGGAAATAAAATAATGAGGAGCATAATATGTGAAGAATCCCTACTTCTCAACACACTAAAGATCTTGTTTTGATTGATAACATAAGATCACCTTCAAGAAGGCCTACTTCTACAATAGTTCAAGTCATTGTTATCTCCCATATCCCATCACCACGAAGAGAGCTAACATAATTGATAGATTATGTAACTCCCCCACAAGAAATCCTCCTCAAGTAAATCCACTCTGAACACCAATGTTAGGAAAACTAGGGAATCAGATCCTTTCTTTTTCAAAATGTAGGTATAATTCCTTAGACTCTAAGTTTTTTTTCTTTCTAAATCAGATCATGATAAAAAACTAAATTTTATTGATTTGAAATTGAAATATCTTGAAACCTAAAAAATAACATATAATCTATTAAAAGAAGATTTCAAGAATTTTACACAAGCTCATAATTTTTGGAATATGATGTGTTGGGTTTAATGGGAAGTAGTACTGAGAGGGGAGGGGTGAATAAGTATTTCTAAAACTTTTTTCATTCTTTAACCAATTAACCTTAGTAATAAATTGTATATCCATTCCATCTGATCTATATTGTCTTTATGTGAGCTATATCCATTCATAACATTAATAAACAAATGAATCATTTATAGAAACATTCATGAACATAATTGACACAAAATACAAGATATTATATCGCAGAAAACTCCTGTTTTGAAGTAAAAATTGCGATGGGGATGGCAGCCACAAAACTTCACTATCTGCAGAATGGAAGAAGTTGGTTAAGGCTTACAATTTTGATCACTTCTGATGATCTACCCTATTAGTAGTATTAGTGGAGACCTATTAAAGTCTACTCTGTTAAGAGCTTTTAGCAACACTGTTAAGTGTGCACTCAGTTAAGAGATTTGATAAAGTACTGTTAAATCCACCTTACAAAAAGGATTTCCTACACTTTGCTTCACTTGTTAGAATGACAACAAATTAAAAATTGACCTGGTAAGTGCAATCTCCTATTGCTGATACAGATCCTATGTAGTTAACATAAAAAATAATATCACCTTTAACTGTGATTGAATATTACCTCTGATTATCGGTTTCCTCTGTTCTTGATTCTGCTAACCAAATTCTTCTTTTTCTGCTCTTGTTCTTGAAACTCTCGATTCAATCCATCGATGTGCTCATTCTATTATCCTCTCTCTTCCAAAAAAATTCTAATGAATGATTACATCATCTATTTATAGATGGGTTGATTTCATTGAGTTGATGATAAAAACAATGTTAACTCTAAGATCAAGTTTACAACTTGCACCTAGATCTCCTTGTCTATGTGTTTTTAATCAGTTAGACTGATTAAAACACTTACATTAATGTTTCTTGTCCCTAAAGAAATGGAATTAGAAAAAATTAAATATCCTATAAATAGAATACCCTTTCTTTATCTGACGTGGAAGTTAGATCCACTTTTTGTGTGTTGCAACTGACTTTTGGTTCTTTCTTTCGGTTAAGCTTGAATGTCCTTCGGATTTTACTGTCAGTTGCACTGAATCTATTTCATCGGTCTACACTGTAACTTACATTTTGAGTTCATCTATTGGGTTCCACTTTAACTCTTTGTATTGTAGTTTTTGGTTTACACACTACCTTGTGTCATCAGCTCATTCTATACTTAGTCATTTTTGGTAATCTGTCATTCTGATCTTCAGTTTTCCCTTTACTATCTTTCAGTGTAAGCTTACCAAAAGTGTTGTTTGATTACTAATGACAAATTAATGTCATCAATCTCCCCCTTTGACATTATTATAAACAATTGATATGTGCAAAATACTTACAAAATGTTAAGTATATACAACATATGTAATCCTTAGTCATTTAATGACTCCCCCTATGTATATGCCGGTATATTTGTACATAAGATATATTTTTCTTCTTCATATCATTTTCCCTTTATTAATATACATATACATATCTACCCTTTCCCATTCTGACTTAATGTACATAATATTTTCAATGATATTTTGTACAAGTATCATTTCCCCCTTTATTTGATAGTAAGGGCAAAGGTCAATTACTTTAGAGATTATAAAAAATATGTGAGTAAGAAGAATTCATGTCTTCCACCATTTTCTCCCATTTCTCCTTCAATATTTCTAGAGCCATTTTCTCAAGTGTTATCTTGGCATGCATATCATAGATGTTGTCTGCTACAGACATCTTTGGAGTTGCTATCAGTTGCCTTGTAGAACTAATATGATGTTGTAGCAGTGTAATATTTGGCATTAGTTGATCTTTTAGCTTGGTTACTTCTTCTCTGAATCATGTCTCTTCTTCCAACAAATCTTTCCTTAACCATTTTACCTCTATGATTTTTTCATAATGCAATTTGACTACATTTTCTCCATCGGTTGTTAGGATACTAGCACTATTTGCTAGATCTGTATCCAGCTTGGCTATGTTGCCACTATTTTCTTGAGTGAACTTTTCAATTGTGCTTAGCTTTTGGATTAAGGTTATAGCTTCAGATATAATGGGATCTATTTCTGATATGAATTCTAACAGCTTTACCTTATTTTTGGCCACTTCTTGGCTGATAATCTCTAGAAGCTTTTGTTGATACTTCATCTCTACTCTCTCCTCAATTGCTTTCTCAGCATCAACATTTTGAGTTTTGATAGCATCGGTAAGGATAGCTAGTTGATCAATTATAGGCTTGATTTGATCAATATCAACATCAGGTACAATCTGGTGTAGAATGTCTTGTGTTGTTTCTAGTAACATTCGTTCTTTATGTTGTTTCTTCAACTTTTCTTGTAATGCCTTCCTTTGGCATATCTCTCCATATTCTTGTAGTGCATCCATGTCAAGTGTAGTGGGGTCAAACTTTGGTATTTCAATGATTTTTTCAAGTGTAACCTCCAAATTTTTCTTCTTTGTCTTCTTCTTCTTTTATGACTCAGTGGAGTGTAGCACCATTGCTAATTTTTCAGCCCTTTCAGTTGTGCTTGATGATGTGACTTGTTGTGAATCTTTCTGTTGCTTTGTATTGGTTTTATCTCTTTGGGTGTCTACAAATGTCTCTACATTCACCTTAGCATCGTCAGTAGCACCTTTGTCTATTTTCTCAGGAGTTCCATCTTTTAGTTTTTCTCCTTCATTTGAGTCCTTTTCATCATATACCTTGGTGTTTTTGTTCTTTCCTTGAGTATCCACATCTTTTTCCTTATCTCCTTCTGTAATTTTTCTAGTGTCGATTACATTTTGAGTATCTCCGATGTTTTTCTGATCATCAATTTTATCTTTATTTACTTCTTCTTCTCCTACATCCTTTGGAGTTTCCTTTTCAGGTGATTTTCTTGATTCTTGCATGATATTGATAGCTTTTATCCATATACGTAGTTTTCTAGGAATGATCACCTATGCTCCATCAATTGTCGTGTCATGTTCATCGGTTGTATCTTTTACAATAATGACATCTTCATCCTTATTGATTTCATTTTATAGGTCATCGATAATTTTGATGACATTGGTATCCAGAGCATTGTCATTTTTGGTATCATCCCATATTTCATCTTCCTTCTCCACATGTTTATTCCTTGTTGTATCATCTTCCTCTTTATCTAGGTCAATGGATGTATCATCTTTGTCTACTTTATCAACATCTTATTGTTGAAGACCTCTATCGGGACTGTCTTTCTCAACTGGCCTATTCATGATCTTGCACCATTTATTGTGACTATCCTTTTCAAGTTCAATTAGATTGACTTTAAGAAATTTGTATGCCTGTAGATTTGGTGAGAATTATTTCTTGTGTTTCTCCATCATTTCATTGATTTCAACCTTTTTTGATTCAGGTGGCATTAGAGAGACAAGTACTCTCTCTTTGATCTCTCTCTCATTTGTTGAAGCAAATGTCCAACGGGTAGATAATCTATCCAAGAGTTCCCGTGGAACATAACTTCCTTCAAATTGTATTGGTAAATATTTGAAGTTATACATATTAGCTATCATGGCTTCTTCAATCTTGTTTTGATATCCTTGATATCTTTTCCCCCATTTTCTAATATGTGGGTCAGTGATAGATCCAGAGTTTGCAATGTCAGCACAAATGTCATCATTGGTGTTAGGTTTTTTTACCGTGATAGTTTTTTCCTCTAAGGCTTCATTTCTCTTGGTATCCTTCATATCCTCTCAGGTTATAATGAATTTTCTACCCTTTTTATTTTTTCCTCTCTTCAGTGCAGGTTCTTTTCTCTTATATGTCTTGACTTTTCCTTTCTTTAGAGGTGAAGGAGTTGATTCTTTGGACATTTGGCTTTTGGTCCTTGAAGCAGCTATAGTTCTTGGTCTTTTTGATGGTGGAGGAGGTGGTGAGTCTGACTCTATTTCCTCTGAGTCAAACTTTTCTTCAGATTTACTGACAGACACCTGTTCTTCGGTTACCTTCTCTTGATTTGCCTCTTTATCTTGCTCAGCTTCTTGCTCTTCTGCAGATAGAATCTTCTAGAGATTCTTCACCATTTTGTCTTTCTTTTTCACTATCTTTTTGACTACTAGTCCTGATTCAATTCTTTTCTTGGCCTCCTCATATGTTCTGAACCTTGGTTTTTTTTTTCCAATGGCTCATTGATTAAGGCCTCAATTGCCTTTGTTGCAAGATCAATGTTGATCTCATATTCCAGTGGTTGCAACCATGATGTTCTTGCAACTACAGGTTTGATGTAGGTATGATATGTATCAACCATGAAGCATATCTCATCCTTAAATTGCTCGATGAGTTTCTTGGGGATTCTTACCCTCTTTTCCATTCTATCTTTGAATACATTCAAGTATTCATTGATGATAGTTTTAAAATTATCTCCTAGATCATCTATGTGCTCATTGATTTGTATGGTTACTGGCTTGGTGCTGTCCCATTTTACATCTCCAACAGATGGGAACTTATCTTGAAAGTAAAAGAAAATGCACATGATCAATGATCCAAACTTATAGGTGTTTTATTTTGCAGTCCTGATTGTCTTGAGGTTTTCTTTCAACTAATTCAGGAGTAGCTCAGACAATTCTAACTGTGTGCCTTTCTTCACAATTTTGTAAGTTGTATCCACAACACCTGATGAAATACTATTTAATCTGCTAGCCTGGAAGAATTTATAACCCAGTACACATGCACCAAGCTTAATTTCATCACTTATGGTTGTTACTTTTAGTCCACGCCCATCCCATTTGGCTCCAATCATCTTTTTGGTCTCTGCCTTCTGTGGATGCTTGAGCGCCTTTGCTTTATCAGTTACTAGGTAACTGGCTTCCGCATGAATGACATCTCGGGTGATTTCATTTGGGTCATCCAACCATAACTTTTTATTGTGTATTCTTCTTAATACTAACTAAATCTAGTCATTTTTGAAGACCTTCGGAAACATTAGGGCATTGGTAAGCCCTTTTACCTCAATGTTTTTGTGTTAATCCTTAAGTGTTCCATCTTCATTACAAAGCTTCAGGTAAGCTTCTTCCATCTTTGTTGTTCCTATTTCTACAATCTTTGTGTGTATAAAGGATTGAATGCCCTCAACTAGAAAAACCCTAGCTGGTATGCGTGAGAATGCACCAACGTCATTAGGGTGTGAGGAAACCTCTAGATGAATCTTATATTTGGGTTCCTCACATGCATTATTTTTGATGAGTTCAAATTCATCCTTCTTATCTTTTATGGATCATGATATTGATGCCATTTTTAGAAATTAGGGCTTTTGTGTAAATGCGTAAAGGACAAAGTTATCAGTCTATAGAACTTATGGTTTGTGTTTGCATAGATCTTTGAACTATTTTGGAGTGCTTGGTGGTCGAGTTGTGATCGCTCTATAACTTGGTTTCTTTCTACTCAAAATTGTCTTTGCGTGCTCTGCTCTGGGTGTCGTGACAAATGAGTTACTTTGATGCCCTATTTATAGTCATTTCCCTAAAATATGTGTAATAAATAGTCACCAACTCATCGGTGTTTGAAGACTGATTTCGTTAGTTAAGACTTTATTACCATCGGTCATGCTTGCAACATTTTGAGAGCAGTCAAAGTTGACTTAGCTTTTACCGATAGGTTTCAATAAAACATATAGTTTTGTTTATGTGCTTGTTTACCGATATGTCTCAGTTAATAATGACACTTTTTCTTATAACTAACATCTCTCAGTAAATGTAAGTAGTCTTTGCTTCAAGTGTATACCGACAGGTTTCAGTATATTTGCCTGAAGACATAGTTTTCACATATTTCAACAAGTATAACCATGATGCATCTTTCTTATGATAATTTGGTATTATTTCATCATATTACGGAACTGATGTAAAGTAATAGCTTAGTGTTAATGCAGTTCCATACTTGTTCTTCTTAGGTGGGGTTGGTGATGTCACCGGATCCATTAGATGGGGTGTCACCATTTGCATTGCTCATTCCAGATTCATCATTTCTTGAAGATTCTCTCCACATATTGTCTCTAGCCCTTTGAATGTCTTCAATGGTGTTTCCATTGGGGTATGTGCTTGTCTCTTTCATTCAATCTTTGTAGTCCTTTTTGAGATAACCAACTTTGTGACAGTGTAACACATGTCATTCTGGGGTTAGTCCATCCTCTAGACTTCTTAGTCCATAGTCTCATATAGTTTGTAGCAATGTGACCATACCTTCCACATTCTATACAATTTTTCCAAGTATTGTAGTCCCATACATACTGATTACCGATAGGCTTCAGTAGATATGGAGTGTCTTGATATTTTGGCTTCTGTGCCTCCCTTTTCTTTTTCTAGCATTCAAGACTTGTGTGCCCATTTATCTTTCATGTAGGACAATACTTGTCCATGTAGGTTTGCTTCCTTGTTTTTTCTATCTTAGACTTACATTCATATGCTTTATGTCCTTTCTTGTTACATTTATAGCAGAATCCTCTGAATGAAGGTGTAGTTTTAGGAATACCTTTCATTTTGCCTCTACACATATTTGTTGTGTGACCTTGCTTTCCATAGTGTTTGCATGTAAGATTTCTTGGTTTTGGATTTTCATAAACATTCTTTGGATTGGATTGATTTGATGATTCTCCATTTTCAGTAAAGCCTAGACCGTTGTTGTTGTTTACTCTCCATTGTCCTTCCAGAAAATCATCCATTCTTTTGTTTCTCTCTTCAGCCTTTCTGATAACTTCATTATGTTGTTGCTAAATTTGAACCTCATGCTTTAGTTTTTCATTTTCTTCTCTTAGTTCACCGATAATTTTTATTCTCTCAGTGAGTTCAACATTCATTCTGTTTGGTTCTTGACTCACGAGAATGATTTGATTTGTGAGCTCATGGTAATGCTCGACATGTCTTTTAATTTCTAACTCCTTTTCTTGTAGTTTCTCTGTAATCTTCCTGCTGTCATCAGTAGCTAGTGTTCTTTCTGTTTCATCTTGTCTAGAAGAAATCATCACATCAATCATCCTAACCATCTAGGATTCTTGACCAATTTGCAGCATCTTTATTTTCTCTGTCAGATGTTGATTGATCTCTTTTAGATTTGTGATGTTCTCTTCTGATGTATTTGATGCTTTTCTTACATTTGATCTTGAAGACTCAAATAAATCTGGAATCTCTTCTTCTTGATAATATTTTTCATTTCTTTGAGTTGCCATTCCTTTCCTTTCATCCAACAGCTCTCTCATCTTGATCCTAGCCTCTTTATACTTTTCATAGAACATCTGTATCTCAAGCTTTTTATTCTCAATATTCTTATCAAGTTTGTACTTCTCCATTGTATGATCTTTTCTCTTAATCTTTTAATCTTTTCCAAGAAGAGACTTAGCTTTGATACCAATTGTTGGGTTTAACGGGAAGTAGAATTCAGAGGGTAGGGGTGAATCAGTACCTCTAAAACTTTTCTCATTCTTTAATAAATTAACCTTAGTACTCAATTACATATCTATTCCATCTAATCTATATTGTCTTTGTGTGAGTTATATCAATTTATAACATTAATAAACATAAGAATCATTCATATAAACATTCATGAACATAATTGACACATAACACGAGATATGATATCACAGAAAACTCATGTTAGGAAGTAAAAACTGCGGTGGGGATGGCACCCACAAAACTTCACTATCTTCAGAATGGAAGGGGCCGGTTAAGGCTTACAATTTTGATCACTTCTGATGATCTACCCTATTAGGAGTATCGATGGAGAGCTATTAAAGTCTAATCTATTAAGAGCTTACAGCAACACTGTTAAGTGTGCACTCGGTTAAGAGATTTCATCAAATAAGAGATTTGATAAAGGACTGTTAAATCCATCTTACAAGAAGGATTTCTTACATTTTGATTCACTTGTTAGAATGAAAAAAAATTATAAATTGACCTGGTAAGTGCAATCTTCTATTGCTGATACAGATCCTATGTAGTTCACATACAAAATAATATCATCTTTAACTATGATTGAATATTACCTCTGATTATCGATTTCCTCTGTTCTTGATTCTGTAACCAAATTATTCTCTTTCTGCTCTGGTTCTTGAAACTCTCAATTGAATCAATAGATGTGCTTGTTTTGTTCTCCTCTCTCTTCCACACACATTCTAATGAATGATTACATCATCTATTTATAGATGGATTGATTTCATCGAGTTGATGATAAAAAAAATGTTAACTCTAAGATCAGGTTTACAATTTGCACCTAGATCTCTTAGTCTATGTGTTTTTAATCAGTTAGATTGATTAAATCACTTACATTAATTTTTCTTGTCCCTAAAGAAATGGAATTAAAAATAATTAAATATCTTATAAATAGAATACCCTTGCTTTCTCTGACGTGGAATTCAGATCCACTTTTTGTGGGCTGCAACTGACTTTCGGTTCTTTCTTTCAGTTATGCTTAACTGTCCTTTAGTTTTTACTGTCGGTTGCACTAAATCGATTTCATTGGTCTGCACTGTAACTTGCATTTTGGGTTCCTTTGTCAGGTTCCACTTTAACTCTTTGCATTGTGGTGTTTAGTTTACACACTACCTTGTGTCATCGGTTCATTTTGTACTTAGTCATTTTTGGTGATCTGTCAATCTAATCATCGGTTTTCCCTTGGCTATCTTTTGGTGTAAGCTTACCGAAAGTGTTGTTTGAATACTAATGAAAAATTAATGTCATCATGATGAAGACTATCCTTATTTACATTTCTAAAGAAAATATTCCAAGAAAATGAGGAGTCAATAACCTCTTCAAAAAAGATTCCTCATTTGGAAGAGATGTTAGTGTTTGGAAAAAAATTGTCCATTTGACAAATAGGTTTTCAGAAGAAACAACCTATTGTGTATTCTCCTTTTATGAATAAGATGGATCATCCTTGAAAGAGCATGAAGATTATTGATCCCTATAAGGCTCGTGCCTAAATAAAGGCAGTTGGGAAGCTTTGTAGGAGTAGGATAGTGTGCACCCTATAAAGAAACCTTTGATATTTTTTAGAAGATGGATCTTATTGTCAGGGTTTGAATGAACAAGGGAAAGAACCTCTCTCATAATAAGCTAAGATAACAGGAGGAAAAATGCCAAACTAATATTTTAGATAGGTTAAGAATATAAAAGAGTAATTTATAGGAGCTCAACCATTCCTATTTAGGGATATATGTCTCTATCCACAAGGACACAATGTACTACAAACCCTTCATTGTTGGATGAGAGAATAGGATGCCAAATTCAAAGTGACATAAGGAAACATATCCAGATCCTAGTTGTGGGAAGCACCTAGAGGGGTCTGAATAAAGTCACAAAACTCACAAGGAGAATGTAAATTGCTACACCCCAGAACATAGTATAAGAACATTATCTATGCACAGAAGAACTACAAGAGACAATAAGGATGTGTTCCTTCTCCTAGAAATAAGAAGGGCCTATTGAAGGAACCACAACCCCTAAAAAATATCTTCCCAAGGAGCAGAATCATCTTCTATTTTATTTAGAATGTGATGAAAGAAAAGACATATTGATAACCAAAGCACCCAAAAACACATTAAATAATTGTACTAACATGATCAAACTAGATCGACATGTAAAGAATTAGCACATGACACATTGATTAATAAAAAAGGAAATGATACATAGGCATAGTCCTCACAATTCATTAAGACAGAATTTGTTAAGGCTATAAAGTATGCCAGGATATAAATGATATTCAAACACCCACCAAAGTAAAAAAAATAACTGAGTTTATTACAATCCAGACCATTAGGTTTTATAGAACAATCTTTTGGCCATTTTAATCATACAATGATCGATTTCTATTACAATTGAATGATATCTTAAAGAATCAGGTATATGTCCTATGATCTTCATAATGCAAACAAGTTTATTTTTTTTCATTCGTTGATCGCAGGATGCTTTCCAGCTGCAGTTGAAAAGGGTAGTCATAGTGGCTTTGTAGAGATGTTCATGAATATACGGGTTAACTGTAAGATGTGCCCATTGAGGATTGTTAAACTAGCCATTAACTATGTGCATTAGGTGCTACAACATATTCCTTGAAGATGTTTTGGTGGGATCTCCAACCATGAATTTGGGTAGCTGGACACATGTCACACTTACATGCTTTGAGTGGGGAATCCTTATGTAAAAGCATTTGAAACCCTGCATGTGCAATACATGTGAGATAAGTGATGGTGAGATAAGTGATGGAAATTTTCAAATTAAGGGAAGTCGTTCTATAAGGGGCCCACAAAATTGAATTGGCCATGGTGGAAGGAAAAGGAGGCCAAGAGGCTGGCCTGCATAGACAAAGTCTACAATATTTGGTAACTCACAGGGGATCCGATCCTACTAGGAGAGAATGCAAAAATTTCTAAATTTGCAAATGATGTCTTCTATTCGAGGAGAATGATCCACGTACTCACTTTAGGTTTCTCTGATATGTTATTTGTGGTGAGAATCAGGTCTTTTGATTTGGATTGAGGTGTTCCCTCCAAGTAAACCAAAAGAGAATCATGGAGCATAGAAAAAAGGCAATGAGGTCAAATTGAGAGATCTTGAGTGAAGGAAAAGGAAAAGTCCTATAAGGGGAAATAGAGAAGGAAACACCATAGAAAGTTGGTCAAAACCATATGTCCTATCAACAATCAAAAGGATCATGGCATAAATAAAAAAGAGGGGGAATGATACTTCAGAATTAAAAGGAAAAGAAATGCATTCATTAAAGGCTTCGTAAAATTTTTTTATAAATAATATCTAAGAATCCAGAAACAATTGTAACAAGGGCTACGTCGGCACACCTAGAATCCCTACTTAGTGCTTCAAGTAGTTGCACATTGATCGTTAGTGCTTCAAGTAGTTGCACAATGATCAACAAGTTTGTTCCGGATGTTGTAAAGGCTGCAGTTGCCAAATATATTAAAAGGTAAAACAAAGATTGTGTAAACCCTAAATCCTTAATGCCCAATAAAAAAACAAAGTGAAACAAATAAAGAAATGGTAAATGAAAAGAAACAAGGTTGGAGGGGAAACCGGAGGACTTACAGATTGAGGATTTTGATATTTGTAGCGTGGAGACCACAATACTCAAAAATATGTGACATCAAACTGAGAACGCAATCTGTAGGCAAAAGGAATGTTGATGATAATATTATAATGCAAGCTTAAATTCCAACTCTAGACTCAACAATCAATCAAATCAAGCACCTTAGTCTCAACCATTCTAAAAGATATGGACTTAAAATAACAAAATAAATATCATTGCATACCATAAATCATGATATTTTTAAAACATCAAACCTGCATAATCAATATTCAAATCACCAATCTTGGTATTTTTTTTTTGTATAATCAAACTTAAATTTAGCAACATAAACTTAAATATCTGAAATTTACTTCTGAATGAAATACAAACTTTATTGTTAAATCTATACTTTAATAAATATATCAAGCTAGCTCCAAATTAGATCTACAAATTTCCATGCCACTGGCCCTAGGACATTAGTACTGATATTCAAAATGGCGTAGCTTTAACAGAGCACATACAGCTTTTGAAAAACCATCTCTCTACTTTTTTATCTGGAAAAGTAGCTCCAAAATCTCTGGAATGAATCTGTGCCCTCCATGTCTGGGAATTTGAGTTCCTTAAGTGAACGTCAAATCATTAGTCCTGGGAAATATATGTATATATATGCTGTGAAAACATGCTTTTGTCCTTCTCAATTGCATAGAATTTATCTACAAGTCATGGAATTCAACAAGCTCAGAATTCAAAGTGGTTTTTGGCAAAAAGTCAAGACTAGAAGTAAAAACTTTTTTCTTGGATTCATGCATCCAACTTTTTTTTTGGGTTTCACTGTAGCACATATTTTATACTCATAAGTCATCATCTAAATCAGAAGAGACCATCTAAAGTCTATACAGAAACAATGTGGATATGGAAGTGCATAAATTTTACTGTTGTTATTGCTATGAACAACCAGATAATAATGTAAAAATACAGGCTTTGTAAACACTGGATGAAAATAAATCACAGCCTCACCAAGATAATTTGTTGAAGCCAGTCATTAGATTATTTTCATGGCATTTCTTGATAGTGGTAGACACTAAAATGTGAAATTGCAGGCTGCATTAGGACTCAATGATAAAAAAAGAATTAGTCTTTAACCCAATTTTTTTTTGAAACCAAGTATTTGATTCCCCATTGTAGTTCACTTAGAATTTAAACTTACAAATAAATGACTGAAATTAAGGAAATTTCTATTCTAAATTGATGAACTATATACTAAATATCTTGATCATAATCATATTGTATTGCCACAAATTTTGTCTGTGACTATTAGTTGTGATAAAAAATGTTGTGCACCATGCCCCTTCTCTGGGTCTACCTCCTCCTCCTCTTCCTTGTTGATTTCCCCACATGTGCCCTCAATGAGTCAAATTCATAACCTCTATAACTTTAGAATGGTCAAATTTTGTAGCATTTCTAACCAATGAGCCTAACCTTCTCTGTATTTGAGCATTTGAGAAATCATTTCAAGAATCGTGTAACTTCAAAGGGTTGGAATGCAAGAAGCCATGGCAAGTCTGTAAAGAGTAGGTAGGCATCAAATAAGGCATGAAAAGTTGATAAATGTTGTTGGCAGTTGCAGAAGCATACAAAAAGACATGTTAACTGTTACAGAGAAATGTGGTCTTCGGACATGTAGTGATTGCAAGCTTTACACAATAACAGTTTTTATTATTGAAAAATGTGGTCTGCAGACACTATTTAGTGAGGTGACCTTGCTCAGAGCCATCATTTCCCACCTGTCTTTGCATGTATGTGAGATGTGGAAGCATAAACGATGCACATGAACCATTTTCTGAATGCCACCTTCAAGCCACATGCATTTTTCAGTGAATTTGTTGATTGATAAAAGAGAAGACCACGGGGGAAAATAACTCTTGCCAATCAGAAAATTGGAATAATATAATGGAAAAATAGATAATATAATGAGACGAACAAAACTATAGGTTAAAAGAATCTCACACGGTTTACGATGACAGATTAATTGAAAGAAATGCACACGAAAACATTAGTCTACTGCATTAAGGGCAGGGACTAATAAAAAAAAGGAAACATTATCATCATAAACAAAGATAGAAAATCATTAGCCATAATAGTTCATCCCTTCCCTTATTAAGTATATAAAATTCTCTCCACTAATTTTCTAAGCTACGTAGTTGGGGCTTGTTCTTGGTCAACTGATAGATTCTTTCTATTAGTTAGGCATATATCGCAATGAAAAGGTTATCACCTTAGAAACACCTTACATTTCTCTATTATCGGTCGAGAATCCATAGCCTAGATATAATTTCTATAATTACTTAAATTTTCATATTTGCATTTAATACATTCATTATTTTATTTTATTTTTTATGTTTTTGAAATTTAGGTTGACAATGAAACCACTTCCCTTGGGTTTTTTTCCAAGGTGGTAGCATAAGATCCCATATTTTCTCACTTATCAGACTGAGGAACTACATGTCATCATCATTAATGTATGTAATTAATGTGAAATCATGTGAAAATCTAGATGGACATCTTTATTTCAGTGAAATGTCAGATAATAACACCTTTTTCCATGAAAATGGTGCTTGCACACCTAGGATATTGAAAGTAAACTTTAATTTTAAGCCAACCATAAATGAATTACCTCCTTGTTGATGACATATGCATATGAAAATCCATCTAACTACACTATCGGTAGCCAAAAGGTGGTCTAATGATTGAGGACTAGGAAAATTGTAAGAAGTATTAAAAGAATGAAAACATAAACATGAAGTAATCCAAGAAAATGAAATGCAAGAAGATTTTACCATACACCACAAGTGAGATAAAGATGTCAAGATCAACTATTACGCATATGAGAAACTCCAAGAATCCAACAAAGAGCCAAGAGATTTTGGTAAGGGGAAAAGCAAAGGAAAACCCCTTTGTGAATAAGAATATGGCAAAAAAGCCTATGGATGAGAGCAATAAGCTCAATACAATAACGAGAGCAATGACAGATTGAGAGAGAGAGAGAGAGAGAGGAGAAGATTATTGAAGCAAGTGTGTGAGAGACATCTCTTAAGTAGAGATGAGTGGAGGAGTTTGCATGTAACTCCCTTCTCCTATGGATGCCACATTCATATTGTGTG
>MU226771.1:52284-66389 GCA_018584345.1 Thuja plicata
GAGAAGATTATTGAAGCAAGTGTGTGATAGACATCTCTTAAGTAGAGATGAGTGGAGGAGTTTTCATGTAACTCCCTTCTCCTATGGATGCCACATTCATATTGTGTGTGTGACAAATGTGTGATTCATCTTAAGGAGGAATATCTATTTTCCTTATTAAAGGAATTACAAAAATAGTGACATGTCCTACTTGGACTACAGGACAAATACAAATAAGGATACCTTGGTTTATCCTTTTAATTACATATTTTAAACCAAGGAAATATTAATTCTAACAAAAATGGAAACCTTGGAGAATCATCTAGGTACTTTGAGCAACATGATGTAATGACCTCGTGTAGTTGAGTAAATGCTTATGTGTGTGAAGAGACCTATTTTTCTATATAAGGAGAACCACTATTAGAAGATGACACAAGATCATAGAAAAAATAGAAATTAATAAGTGTAGAGTAGAAATAAGAGTTGGATAGCATGAATACACATATGAGCCTTACCACCTATAGGAGAAAAAACCCATTCTTAGGTCATGGTTGTGATTGTAGGCTAGCCAGGTTCATAAGAACATGTGTTGATTTAGTCCTTGTAGCCATGAAATTAGTCCTTGGTAAGGATTTTATTGAGACTGAAGATTTTTATAGATTTAACATATAAATTTCATCCAGTTTCATAGTTTCTCTAGATTTGGGGGAACCTAGGAATGTGATCGAGTTCCTTGTAGTTTAGTTGTTGGATCGAACTACTATTAGAGCATTCAAGATGTGTTGGTTGCATCCTGCTATGGAGTTGAGTTGACACTGGCAACCAACCTAAGAGACTTCCTTTAGACCAGAATAGAGGTGTCATGGGTTTCCTTTGTTTTAATTTTATGTTCCTGGCCAGTTATTGTGCACCATTTCTATGCATGACATGGGGCCAAATTTCTAAAGAAGTGGATGGACCTGGGGGTGGGGATGGATAATGGTTGTATGTAAGAAATTTTCCTAATAACCCTATTTGACAAAGCTTAAGACAGTAATAATTACTCAGCCAATGAGGTGTCATTTGACTCTAAAGATAGCTTAGAGGATAGTGGGGATGATTCCTCTCGGGGTGACCCCAACTCTAGAAATGTGTGACGTACATTGTTTTGATCAAGAAACATTCTACTTAGTAAAAAAATTATAATATGAAACAAAAATTAAATGACAAAAAAGCTAAATTATAAGTTGTTTTTCATAATTTTTTATTATAAATAGATGCAAAAATGTATGAAAGAGCACACCTTTTTCTTGTTCATTTGGTCCACATCTTTTTGGTTTCATCATTTGTGTTAATATTTCCTTGTATTTCCTTAAATGTAAAAATTAACCATTTTTTAATCTGCAATATCTAAAGAAAACTCATATTATAACAAAAGAATCCACCACCACATACAAAATTAGTAGTTGGCCAAAAAATACCTGATTCTCAGAAGGGTGCACATTTAAATGGAATACAGTTGAATCATTGGCATCTTTCTTTTGAAAAAATAGAGGTTAGTAAAATATAAAATTCATCACTTTTAAAAAATTTGTTTGATGTGTGATGATGATAATCATGTAAAGAACCTAGCAATGCTAACCTTGAGAGAAAACCTGATAGATGCCCAAATGTACTTAGGGAAAAATTGCTATACAAAGGATAGAAACATATGTTACCTTAAGAAGTATCACTTATAAAAAAATAAAACTTATCTGTTTACACTAGCTATACAAACAAAATTAATTACAAAGACCAATTAATAGGAAGGGATAAATAGAAACCCTGGTGACCCAATTTTGTTTTGTTTAATTAGATTTTCAAGAATATTTCAACAAAACTTAGGAAAGAAGGAGGGCCCATGTCTCTTTTGTTGTGACATGTAATGAAATAAAAAATGAATTTTCTTCTCAAGAGTAGTCTCTGACATCACAAATGTGAAATTTCAACTTTAGAAGTGGTCTCCTCAAGATTTGATTTGAGGATGACATATGATGGGTGATAATCTATGGTCAAATAATACCTGATAGGGTACTCTCTTGTACATTGAATGCAAGATGGCTTGAGGAGGGATTTATGGTGTAGCCCAACCATTTTTGACTCCATGAGATTAGGGATATATTCTTCCTACTCAGCTAGAGTGACCACCAACATGGCATCTCTGAGCAACACAAAAAAATATTCTCAATCTACTTAGAAGATCATATCCTCAATTTACATCTCCTCATGCCTTGAGGATATATTTATATCTTTTGATGTATCCTTCTGTGCCTCAAATTTTCAAATCTTAAAAAAAATTGGTGCAAACAGACCTTAGGAATCTCCATATCTTGCGCGGAACAACACTGCTCGTCTTCCACAAAAAGGGGGAGATTAGAAAGAGAGAGACATGATCATCATTTTTCAGCTGTAGTAGGGAAAAATTACCATCTTTTTACTTTAAGCACTCTTCTCCCTGCTAGAAAAAAAAACTAAGGTTTTTGTTCCTTGGAATGTATATCTTTTTACAATAGTAAGGCTTGGCTTTGTTCATTCTCAGGCTCTACACACAAAAATATATTCTCTCCTTCAAATAGGGAAATAATGTTTGGCGTTAGACAATTAAAATAGAATTCTAAGAATACCCACATAAAAGGTTCTTCTTCTTCCTGAAAAGTTTCCATTGGAAAGCATATGTGTGTGGTCTTATCCACAAAGAACAATTCATCTCCTATGTAGACAACCTTAGGATATACTTTGTTGCATTCAAGGAATACCATAGGTTCAATCTTTCAAGCTCAATAATTTATGTCTTGTTATAAATCAAGAAAAACTTCTACAAACTTGGAGTTTAACCATGTGGAAAAGGTTGAGGGAAAATTCATTCAAAGAAATTGTAGTAACTTGGATCCATGTTAATTAAATTTAGAGTGCAGCTTATCATGTGTACTTGAAGACTTCATGTAAGCCAAAAAAACTGACGTGTGCATTATTTTTGGCGATTGGATTCTATCATTTCCCTCTGAGTGTGCCAAAAAAACTATTGATCCCTATGAGGCTCACACCTAAATAAGGGAATTTGAGAAGCTTTGCTGGAGGGGGATAAGGTATTCCCTATAAAGAAAACCTCCAATATTTTTGAGAAGACAACTCTTCTTTTTGGGGTCTGAATAAAAAAGGGAAGGAACCTCTCTCACAAACAGACTAGGCTAAGGGGAGTTGAAATGTAAAACTAAGATTTTATATGGGTTAAGAATATGGAATATTCCATTTTAGATGGGCCTGCATACACAATGTACCACAAACCCTTAATTTTTGTATCAGAGAATATGATACCAAAGTTAAAGTGACATAAGAAAAAATATTCAAATTTCAATTGTGGGAAGAATCTATAGGGTTATATATAAAGGCACAAAACTCCTAAGGAGAATGTAAATCCCTACACCCACAAACACAATATAAGAAAACTATCTATTCATAGAAGAACTACAAGAGACACCAAGAATATGTTCTTGTTCCCCAACATAAATAGTTATTATAAGAGTCCAGTAAAGGAACCACATCCCCAACAAAAAATATTCCTAAGGAGTAGGATGTAAATGGTACAAGTCATCTACTATTTTAGGTGAATTGTTAGAAATAAAATCCATCATGATCACCAAAGCACCTAGACGAATAAAAAAAAATTAAACCAACATAAGAAAACTTGATCAAACATGTAAAGAATTAGCACATGATATATTAAACAAAAAAAAAGAAAAGACAATAGAGGAATAGACCATGTAATTCGTTAAGAGAAAATATTCCAAGGCTACAGAGTATGCACCAGGACACAAATATTACAATATACACCTTTGGCTTACATGTCTTAAAGTCCTTTTCTCAAAAAATTTTAAAATCTACAAATTTAACTGTATTTCCCAATTGACGAAAAGAAAGTTCAATCACCCTCCTAGGTCCAAAAATGACTAACTTCATTATAGAGTATAACATTAGGTTTTATGGAGTAGTATTTTGGCCATTCCGATCATACAATGATTTGATTTGTGTTACAATTTTGAATGGTATATCAAAGAATCGGGCATACATCCATTGATCTTCAAGGATGCAGACAAGTGTATTTTTTTAATGCTTGATTGTAGCAGGCTTTCCATCTATGGCTACAAAAATTAGTTGTCACAAATTTGTGGATATGTTCATGATTATATGAGCTAACTGAAAAATGCACCATTTGGTTCCCTTTAAACTAGTCATTAGAAATGTATGTTATGTGCTATGAGATATTGCTTGAACATGCATTAATGGGTCCTCCGATAGTGAGATTTGTTAGTGGTTCAGGTGTCATGCTGGTGGGATTTGTAATGGAAAAGCCTTCCGGATGCAGAGCCTCATGGAACACAACCAAATTCCAAGGATCATGTACTAATCCTATCACCATTTCAACTTGTTCATCATCAATTTCAACACATTAGAGGCATATTCAAATAATCAACCTTATTTCACCAACTCAACTTAACTAGTTTCAATTCATCTTTTAGGATCCTTAATCCTTCAAGAATCCAAAATGCTCAATTAGGCCCTTAATCAGCTTAAGATCTAAAAAAACATCCTTTTATCAAGGCATGACAAGTACACAATCAAAACTTGATTCACAACATCACCTTATTCACCTAATTCAAGATCACAATTACAACTTGGTCTTCATTTCATTATTTAGGCCTAAAAGTCTATTAGACTAGGATGTCAGTCACTCACCAATCCTTTACCTTTATATTCTGTAAGAACCCACCATTTTTAAGCCCTTTCACCATAACTCCTCAATTGTCCTTACTTAAAGTCCATCACCCTGTCTTCACACCACTATTAGTTCACTGTCACAATCATAAACTTATTAAATTGACCAAACCAACATAAATCAAATTTATATGATAGAAAATAGATACTATTTATACACCCAAGGATCATAAACAACGTTGTTTTATGTTCACTTTACCACTGTTAAAGAAACAAATACCTTTGATGATCAACTTACCCAAAATTCATAAGGAACAACATTTTCTACACACACACTTGTAATATTGATTGTCGTTACTTCTAGAATAGAAGACCCACTCTCAAAAGCCCTTTCAGATTCCAAAAAATCTCCATTAAACACTTGGTGATTACCCTTTGTTACAGATCAAAACAAAAATAAACAACTTCTTCCTTGAATCCTCATCAATGCTGCAGATTTGTAGATCACAACTCTGTCGTTAATATCTTTTAACTTAGATAGTATTTATCTAATCACTCCAGTCAGCTTCTATAAAACTTGGATAACAATAACATATTAGAAATGAAGAACGATCTAACGGTTAATTTAGGAGTTATGATATGTTTACCAAGCCCTTTTTCAACTGTTACTCAGGGTTTTGAACCCGTTTTAAATATCTTATTGGATCTTCTATTACATTTCACAAAAAAAAAACTAAAATTTGAACCAAAAGATTGTTTACTCATTCCTCTACATGTAATAATCCATGAAGACATCATTTGAATCCACTAACTAATATAAATGTGCAGCAATTGGTGAGAAAACGTGACTGTTCAACAAGAATCCACTAACTAATATAAATGTGCAGCAATTAGTGAGAAAACGTGACTCTTCAAGAAGTTAGTTGACAAAATCTGCACTCAAACACATAGAATACTCATTAAAACATTACATGTGTACATTAAAAGGATAGCAGATAGATTTAATCCTCAGTTCCTTTCCTTCCAAACTCCTAAAATGGATTTGTACACTCACACACGACTGTCCCATTACTCCCGCACGAAATGAGTGGACAGTCAGAGATGTTTCTAATTATTCTTGTCCTCACACCCCCAAACTGACCTCTATCCCCTCACTCTCAACCATTCTTGGTTTTTTAAGACCTTACTAACAGTTATTAACTACATAACCAACTTTATAGATCGATCAACCTCCCTTTTTACATGTTTTTGCAACTTTTCTCCAAGTTTTTCATTTTAACATGAATGACCTCCAACATTGGTTTTAAAACTTCAAGCATATGTATATGGACTCAAAACAACCCTTTAAACCCTCTCAACCTTCACATGACATAATTTGTTCTTATATATCCATGAGGACTTAAATACTCAACTTGGAGCAACTTTTACAAATTGATAACATGCTTTCACGTAATGACTCAATATGACTCAAAATATATTATAAAATTGATCATGGTATGTCTTTTGACCTTCTGATACTCTTTGGATTATCCTTGTACCTAGGTGCTCCTGAACCATATTCCTGGCCTTCAAATATTTCCAAGTCTCTTGGAAATGTGGGTATGGAGTGACCTGCAAACAAAATTTGAGTGAAACAACCATCTTCAACTTTGTCTTTTTTAATCTTTTCCTCTTGTCTTTATCTCTTTGACTTCTTCATGATTTTCTTTCCTTTTAGTGCCTCTTCTCTACCATTTCTTCAAACTAGATTCCCATAAATGGATATCATACTGGTTTCTCTCTAAGGTGCTTAACCAACATAAGTTCACTCTCTCAATGATGCATAACAAACATACAACCTTGCCTCAACTAGGAGTCCTTTCACAGCCTCTCCCCCTAGGTCTTTTGGAAACCAAGTGGACCATCTTCTCTAGCCTTGGACCATCTCCTATGGCCCTTTGACAGACCTCCATGTCTGTCCATTTGTAGCTAGTGGATATGCACCCTGCGACCAAAAACTCATCAGCAAGAATCAAATAACTAGATCATAGGGCTAGGTCCTAGTGTGGAATCCTCACACTCTCATGAGCTTCTAGATCTAATACCAATTGATGCATAGCATCATGGAACACAACCAACTTCCAAGGATCATACTAATCCAATCAGTATTTCAAAATTTTCATCATCAATTTCAACACATTAGAGGTATCATCAAACAATTAGCCTTATTTCACCAACTCAACTGAACTAGTTTTGATTCATCTTTTAGAATCCTTAATCCTTCAAGAATCCAAAATGCTCAATCAGGCCCTTAATCAACCTAGGATCCAAAGCAACATCCTTTTATCAAGGCATCACAAGTACACAATCCAAACTTGATTCACATCATCACCTTATTCACCTAATTCAAGATCACAATTACAACTTGGTCTTCATTTCATTATTTAGGCCTCAAATTCTATTAGACTAGGATGTCAGTCACTCACCAATCCTTTACCTTTATATTCTGTAAGAACCCACCATTTAAGTCTTTTCACCATAACTCCTCAATTATCCTTACTTAAAGTCCATCACCCTGTCTTCACACCATCATTAGTTCACTGTCACAATCATAAACTTATTAGTTTGAGCAAACCAACATCAATTAAATTTATATGATAGAAAATAGAAACTATTCATACACCCACGGATTATAAACAACCTTGTTTTATGTTCACTTTACCACTATTAAAGAAAACAGAGACCTTAGATGATCAACTTACCCAAAATTCATAAGGAACAATATTTTCTACCCACAAAATTGTAATACTGATTGTCATTACTTCTAGAATAGAAGACCCACTCTCAAAATCCCTTTCAGATTCCAAAAAATATCCATTAAACACTTGGTGATTACCCTTTGTTACAGATCAAAACAAAAATAAACAACTTCTTCCTTGAATCCTCATCAATGTTCCATATTTCTAGATCACAACTCTGTCATTAATATCTTTTAACTTAGATAGTATTTATCTAATTGTTCCGATCAACTTCTAGAAAACTTGGATAACAACAACATATCAGAAATGCAGAATGATCTAACAATTCATTTAAGAGTTATGATATGTTTACTGAAACCTTTTTTAACTGTTACTCAGGGTTTTGAATCTGTTTTAAATTATCTTATTGGATCTTCTATTATATGTCACAAAAAAAACACTAAAATTTGAACCAAAATATTGTTAACTCATTCCTCTACATGTACCAATCCATGAAGATATCATTTGAATCCACTAACTAATATAAATGTGCATCAATCAGTGAGAAAATGAGACTCTTCAAGAATACAATTAACAAAATCTGCACTCAAACATAAAGAATTCTCATTAAAACATTACATGTATACATTAAAAGGGTAGTAGATGGATTTTATCCTCATTTCCTTTCCTTTCAAACTCCTAAAATGGATTTGTACACTCACACACGTGACTGTCCCATTACTCCTGTAGGAAATGAGTGGACAGTCAGAGGTGTTTCTAATTATTCTTGTCCTCACACCCCTAAACTGACCTATATCCCCTCACTCTCTACCATTCTTTGATTTTAGAGACCTTTTAAACAATCATTAACTATATAACCAACATTATAGACCGATCAACCTCCCTTTTTACACACTTTTGCAAATTTTCTTCAAGTTTTACCTTTTAACATGAATGACCTTCAACCTTGGTTTTAACACTTCAAGCATATGTATATGGACTGAAAACAACCCTTTACACCCTCTTAACCTTTACATGACATAATTTGATCTTATAAATCCATTAGGAATTAAATACTCAACTTGGACCAACTTTTAAAAATTGATAACATGCTTTGACATAATGACTCAATATGACTCAAAATATATTATAAAATTGATCATGGTATGTCTTTTGACCTTTTGATACTCCTTGGCTTATCCTTGTAGCTAGGTTCTCCTACACCACTTCCGCTGAAGCATTTGAAATCTTGCATGGATGACATGTGTCAGTGACGATGGAAATATTGAAATGAAGGAAGACACTCTACAAGAGGCCTGTGACCTTGACTTGGCCAAGGTGGAAGGAAAAGGGGGCCAAAATCATGGCACACATAGACGAGGTCTACAATGACTAAAGATGAAATTAATGCTAGTTCACACACTACTTTATATTTTACCTTTAAACTAAGAAAATTCCTATAGATGACTTTATTTTTCATATTGGAAAAAATCACTAGATCAAGGAGAAGCTACTGCTCTCCAAGTATTCCCTAGAAATTTGAACATGAAATGTTAGGGGAATTTATGATCATAATAAAATATGTCTCATTAAAACCCAAACAAACAATTATGAGGTGTCTATTGTATTGATTTAGGAGTCTAGAATATCAATAGAATATTCTTAGGAGCATTTCAAGAATTGGTTCCTTTGGATAGTAGTTATAATCTCCTTTAAATAGTGCTTTGGGTGGGCTTAACATTATTGGAAAAAGGGAAAAATTATAGTTTCTCTTATCACTAAGAATTCAAACTAGATTTTGGTTAGAATTTTTATTTTTGACTTATCTTTAGTTCTCTTGAATTTATATGGGTCAACTTTGATAGCAAGAAAAAATATTTTATGAACTACTTTATCTAATTAGAAGATAAGAAAATATGTGTATCCCATGCCTTGAATATTGAATAATTTAGTGAATATTTGTCACAAAAATAGGCTCTTTAATTGCTTCCTCTTGAATTTTAATGTTATAGGGACAAATAGAAGAAAATGGTTTCCTCATATAGCTGATATATTTGACTAGTTTCTCCTTTATCCTAAATAAATTTTAGATAGATGCTACTATATTTCTTCAATTATTACCTTTACATGTTTCAAGATCACTACTTAGTTCAACTAAACATTCTATTAGGGCATTTGATCCTCTATATGCCAGGAATAGAACAAAGAAATATGAGGAAAATCTAGTATATGTAAGGAGTGATCAAGAGAAGATGCAAAACATAATAAACTATTACGCAAAATAGTTTGGAGATGGTCTAGAGTTATGTGAGAATAGTCCAAAACCATCTTGAGAGCTGACAGAGTGAGAAGAGATAAGAAAAACTATAGATCTAACTAATCTAAACTTAAATGAAAAATTTAGTTACATATTTGGTATGTGAATACTTGGAATTATTTTTAATAAAAATGGACAATAGAAGAACTAATAAAAGAGATTCACACAAGAAAAGTACCCATTCATTACTAGACAATAACTTTTAAATACAAATTTGGAATCCCAACAATTTGTCCATTTCAAGCAGCTTTGATCTTTGATCTAGGGAGTGTTTGGAGACTAAAATAATTAAAGAAATACACAACTAAAGAAAACAACCAAATTAGGAGCCCCAACTTGACAAGGTGACACCTTTGACCCTAACGTTTTCTCTAGAGACCTCCATATATGATGATTAGTAAGTTGAAGAAAATATTAAGAGATTAGAATAAAAAAAATTTCATCTCTACTCACTTGCTAGACTCCCAAATTTCTATGGACTCCTAATACATGCTCAATTTTTCTCACATTTTTTTGGACTATTCTTGATGTACTCTAGGTAGATTTTCACATAGCAAGTCAATGCCTCATTTCAAATTTTAAAAAATATGGTTGAGAGATTCCACATTTCTACCTCTTCCAAAAGTCATGGTAAAAATATCCCTTTGTCTTGGGGTTTGTAATTTATCAGTTATCCAAAAAGTTAAAGTACATTAAACAACAAAATAGTGAACTTGAATTATAGATCCTTCAAAAAAAAAATTCATGAAAGGTTTTGGTTACAAGGTCTTCTAACCAAAATCAATGAGAAGATCATTCATCAGGTCCTTTCCTCTTAGAAAATAAATCTAAAAATTGTTTACAAAATGAGTTGGAAGAATTCCTAATCATGGAAGAGATATATTAGACCTGGTGATGAAGTGAGATGTGGCTGAAAGAGAGTAAGAAAAATATTAAATTGTTTGCATGAATCAACAAAATTTCTAAAAAAAATATGATAGTTTTATAGATTGAGGATAATAATGCAAATATGTTTCTTGACAGATATCAAAATAAGTCTCATACAGTCAATTTTTTATAAATATTTGTCGTCTAATAATTATTCTTAGCTTGACATAGGCGATAACAAAAAAATATTGAACTACATTCCAAGTTTATTGTCAAACCAAGAGAATTTATATAAAACACTCACGACTTTACTTTAGAAGAAGGAAGGAAAGTAGCCTTATCCATTTCTCCAGACAAAGCATGAGGTCATAATGGATTCATGATGACACTATTTTTCCTAAAGTGTTGAGACTTCATGGGTGAAGATATTTTTGAATGCTCTAGAGGAATCACGAAGTAATGCAACAATGCTCAAACAATGTAATACCACCTTTATTGCTCTCATTTTCAAAGGTAACAACCAATATTTCTTCAATTTATTTTTTTATAAGCTCTCGAGGAATGTTTTTGCAATTGGTATGGATTCTCCCATAATGTCTATTTATGGAAGATATTTTGCCTTTTTTATTTTGATCATTAAGGGGCCATAGCTGATATATTGTATTAATATTATGAAAGCATAAAACATAAAAGATAATTGTATCTTGGTTCATAACCCAATGCCACCAAGAGGATTGTGAACCCCAAATCCAGAGCACCAAGGCTCAGCCAAAGTTAACCTTAAGAAAAAGGAAAGTTTGATAATAAACAACAAAAAGCCTGGTTATTATCTAACCCAAAGTTAACTTATCTTTGAAAAATCATTCAGAGGGAGAGGTGGTATTATTTTGAGTGCTGGGAGTAGAGTTCAACTTAGAGCTAGAAAATAGTTGAGAGTCCTTGCTACCATCCACTGAATCATCCTTTAGAGAGATCTCCTCAAGCTCTGAGTCATCCACAGCAGCCATATCCATCCCCTCACCTTCTTCAATTTAATCCACTATATCTTTCTCGGTATCCTCTTCTTCATTTGATTCTTTCTCCATCTCTTCACCTTCAATATCTATATCTGATGATACTGGACTACCCAGCACGTCTAGTTTCTCATCATACTTGAATTGATGTACCCAAGGAAGATTTTCATATATTTCATCCCTAAACAAACCAAATAGCCCATCCTCTATGCCCAGGAACTTGGAGAGAAAATTTAAACCTCTTCGCATCGTCATTAGGTGCACATGATGGTCCTCCCACTCCCACCCCAAGAGAATGAAAAGACGGTGAGGAGGACTAGCATAACCTTTGCACTCCTATTGCAAACCCAGGGAAAGGTTTCCCTGCCATCATGCTCGTAGCTCGATCCCATGGAAAAGGTGTAGTCAGGTTTGAATCAATATTGAAAAAAACATTGTGAAGATCCACAATGAATTTACCATAAAATAGCCTATCACACATATCTTCTGCTAAATTTTTATAGGCCGCAACCACTAAAATGCTTGTGCGGAAGCCTGCACAAATGTTAGAAAGGACCTTGAATCTGTGATTTGTGTTTAAAAATTGAAACCCAAAACCTTTCTCACCGTGTGAAAAACCAGGGGATGATGGTTGATACACACTTTCGTAAGATGATTGAAAGTGATAGGCATATTGAAAGTAGTATGATCTACATCCACACCGAATTTGATAGGAGTATCCATAATGATTCTGCTTACATTGCTGTGTGAGAATGGAGGACAAAGCTAAAATTCTACCAACTATCCTGACAAATAAATTCTTAGGCTAGCTATAATAGAATTAAACTCACTAGCTGGCTTTAATGAGAAAACCTTATGGGAAATCAACCCCTCTTTGACATTGTACCCATAAGCTACCCAAAGCTATGAATGACTTGTTGAAAAATGAATCAGATAAATGACGAATACCAATGAAACCACTTCATCAAGCCCAGGCTTCATTTGAGAAGGTACCTCGGTACAGTTCCCGCCAGATTGACAAGATGTGAATTTATGGATATGTTCAATCCACACAAAAAATCGAGATATTGAGAAGACTTGCACCATTAATCCATATCTCAAAAGGCCAGATGGAATTGTCAAGAGCTATCTTTTCAACTCCAACAAATAGATTGGCCATGGCTATATTATGAATTAAATATGAAAAGAGTATCTATCCTCCACTGTGCCACTAAATGGTGACCCAAAATTCTAATGAATTCCTTGCCAGATATCATGATGAATTATAAAATACATTTAATGCATTCCCCCAAAGTAGCTAAGTTGGCCAAGTCATCAGCCAGAACATTCCCTTCCTCGTAAATATGATTGACCGTTGAGGATTCAAATTTCTTGATTAATTTTAAAATAACCTCAAAATTTGCTTGTAGTTTCTAATTATGAGTAGTTCTAACTCTAACTGCATTGATAGTAATCAATGAATTGCCTTTGATTTCCTCTTTTTTGAGCCCTAATTTGAATGCTAGTGATAGACCAAGAAGTAATTATTTAAATTCTACCATGTTTGTTGTGACATATTCCACTGGGCTTGCCAATTTCCAATCACTTTACCCTCAGCAAAATGAATAATGCAGCTAGCTCTAGAAGGCCCTGAGTTGCCTTTTAAAGCACCATCAAAGTTTAGTTTACTCCAACCAAATGATGGAGGCCTTAATTTACAATTAGATCTAAGACTTTCATTGGCTTTAACACCATTTCCAATTGTTAAGGGGAGTTTTAACCTGAACCAATTATTGACATAAGATCATCCCAACTTGTGGAGAACTTATGTTGAGCACTATGAAGTTGGATCCTGACATTCATAAATTCCACAATGGATGCCTCAACTGGGCTCTGAATAGAGACATATTCAAGAGAGATATCTTGAAAGATTCTTTTTTTCCTCTCTTTCCATATCTCCCAAATTAGAATGGAAGGAGATATGATCCATAAGTTGCCATAAAAACTTTCCTTGTAGAGCTGAGGCCAAGAAGTAAAAATAGATAGAATGTCATTGGGAAGGGCAGAGGACCAGCCCACTTAGCACATAATCATCTCCAATATTCCATTGCAAAGGGGAAAGATAATAATAGATGATCTATATCCTCTCCATCACCATGGCATAACACACATCTAGAGGGGCCACAAAATCCCATTTTTTAAAAAACCAATTGGTCGTTAGTATCCTTCCTTGTATTGATGCCCACGAAAATATCCCTGCTTTAGGAAGACAATTTTTGTTCTAGCATAACTTGTTATAGATTTGGGGTTGTTGTTGAGATGGAATGTCAGAGAGAATATTATATCCATCCTTCACCTTATAATCCCCTATTTTTGAGCCATTCAAAATTAATACATCCTGCCTTGCTTTGATAAAAAAGGATCTGTCTTTAATAATCTTTTTCAAAGCACTAAGTTCCAAGGGATCAATATTAAGAAGTTCAAACTTCTTCCACTGCCAAG
>MU226771.1:76497-99835 GCA_018584345.1 Thuja plicata
AAGAATGTATCCAAAGGGGACATGTCAGATTCTTCCTCCAAAATATAATTTGGCTCTCTTTCCTGTTCATAGCACATGTCTTGTTCATAACACATGTTTTCTTCTTCACCACTGGCATCATGAAACACATCAAAAAACCACTGCTCAAACTATCTCTATGATGAGATGGATTATGTGGGTAGTGATTCATATACTTGTCTAACATTATCTTTTAACATCTTAACAAATAGCCTCATCACCTAATCCTCTGTAGAAACCTCATAATCTTCTATGAATGTATAAAATGCATCCAAGTGTTGTAGTGTCTATTCATCCCATTCTCCACGAAACTTTGGTAGAAGTTGTGAAATTTTAGGGGATAACTTATTTGGGATGCATTGAAATATCCTAAGATCCAATGGCCTGATACCATCTAGAATAAAAGTCTTTCTTTGAAATGATGGATACATTTGAAAAAAAATCCACCATCTCCTTCTGAGTCTTCTCCCTTAGTAGAGTCACTAACTAAAATTCTTCGTTTAATAGAGTCGCCACCTTCTTATCAGAAGGAAAATACTTACTATCTTCTGATTTATTTTCTCCCAATAGAGTCTTAAATATATCACCAGAGCTTCTAGGTAAAATAAAAAAATGTTCTTTTGAACAAGTCCCCAGTAGAGTCACCAATTTTTTGGTGCTCAAATCAACAGATTGGATCTCCTATGAACTTGGCAATCCAATTCTTTGAAACCCAAGTGATTTGGCCAGCTAACAAGTCACAACCAAGACAAGGTTGGAACTTCTGCAATTATGGCTCTGCAAAACCAAGGCTGGTAGGCCTATACCTTGACTTATCCTTCAAGTTGAAAGGCTTTTTATAGCAGATAAGTAACACTTCAACCTTCTATCTCAAGGATGGCAAGGAACTTGAAAGAAATCTAACTAAAAGTAATATATCATGAACTGTAAACTGAAATACTTTAAGTAATTGAAAGAATGTTTAGTAAATGTGTATGTAATTTGAAATGAAAAAATAGATAAGATATCACAAAAATATAAACAATGAACTGAATAACTATAATCCAAATAATGATTAGACTAGTGCCTTATTCTACCATGGGCAATAGAGTCAAGATCATTCCAATCTTATGTTCAACCTCAAAGATAGTTTTACAAGAAAACTTATCACCTCAAAGGTGTTATGGAATGTACATGCAACCTAAAAAAAATTCAAAGATATTTCAAAAGGGTAATACTTCTCAGATGACAGACCAATTGACTAAGGCCTCAATCAATAGAATTTAATCATGTAAAATGAGAAAACCAATTGAAAATATAGAATATGAATCAAATAAGGAAGCATGCACATCAAACTATCACTTTGAAGAAGTTCTATTGGTTTATCTGAGGGACTAATTGTAAAATGATAATGAAACTGTTATACATGTGAAAGAAAAAGGACTTATCTTTATTGATTTTGAAAAAATAGTACATCCAGGTCCATGTTATACTTGTTGATTAAAAACTATCCAAATATGTGAGATTGTATTATATTGTATTCTCCTCTATTTAAATTTACATTATGTATATATATATATATATGTGTTTGAGTGGCTTTCACACTTTTTAGGGTGAAAAGACACAACTCTTATTACATATTATTTTGAAAAAACAATAAACTAACTAAAAAATAACTACCTAACTTTCAGATTTGGCTTTGGACGAAAATCCAAAACACCTTGTGGAAAGCTAATATTTCTGCTGCAGATAGAAAATGTGATCTCCCAAACTAGGTCTTTTTTAGATTTTTAAAATTTGACCATCGTTATCCTCTGTCAAAATCATCTTTGTAGCAAGTCTAAATTCCAGCATTTTTTTAAGGCTTCGATTAGTTAGTTCTATTTATTTATGTCATAAAGCTTCCTTCCTTTGATGTTTTTTTTATGGACAAAAATACTTCTTGTTAATGGATTGAGACTTCTAAACTATAAAAATTTAGGGTACCACCACGGTTATAGGCATCTTTGTGTGAGGTGGGGGGAAACTATCTTCATTTTTATCTATAGATTGGATTTTAGGACCGCCACGAACCATCTTTTCTTCAGACCATTCATCGGCTGGCTCTCCATTTTTCTGAATAACACCTTCAGTCAGAGACTGTAGGCCCGCACAGTCTCCTTCTTGCCTTGTTTGGTACCATATATCTCTGAAACAATTTTATTGTCATCTCTCAAGAGTCAAAACTCCTTCTGGAATTCTTTCTTGAGTTCATCCCAAGTGCTCACCTTTGTTTTGTCCACGTCAAAGTACTAGTCGATGGCTACCCCTCTGAGTGTGGTAGGGAACTGTTTCACCCATTCTACCTAGTCGGCAACTCATTTCGTTAACCAAATTGTCTCACATGTACAACAATGTCATACTGGATCTTCCTTCCCATCTCCATGGAATTTTTGTAGCTTCTCTTTGTTAGTCACCATATTTACTTTTCTAAGTGCCAACTTTGTTGGCAGCATAGGTTGTGTTACAGGCTAGGATGGTACTGTCGACATTAGTACCCAGGAAATGTTTGGTACCATACCACTTGATGTCCCCAAACTACTGGAACTATCCAGGCCTGGTGGGCTACTTTGATCCCCGTGTCCCTCTGTCACTTTGATACTCGTAGTGGCAACAGTGTCCTTAGCCTCCCTCCATGCAGCTTCCTCTTCTTCCTTCATTCGGGCTTCTCTTGCTTCTGTGTATGTGGTTAAGGTTAAGGACCTGAGCAAGCTCCTTGTTTCCTCTAGGCATTGCTTGACACTTCTCCCGGCCTCCCGATCAGATTCCTCTAGACCCTCGCCTTCACTTACTCCCTTCGATAGTCCTTCAGCGTGTCTTCTATATCTCTCCCTTCGCTCAGCTTGCTATTGTGCGAGTAGGACTTTTCTAGAAGCTTGTTCCTCCTTGAGTTCCTTCTTTCTATTTTTATTCAATTGATTGCGCATGAATTCTTTGCTCACTTCTCCATAGGGCAATAATCAACACATCAAATTTTTTTTTTAAATTTTATACATTCATGTCATTCTATTCAAACACTTCTCAATTGAGTGATTTCCTCATTGTATTGTCTTCTCCTTCGTAGAGCTTCATACGTGCGTTATTGGCCTCTGGGTTAATCTCACCGACTGGTAGGCCCATAGTGCTCATACACCATTCAGTTCTTATCTTCCCGAGTACGTCTAGGTAGCGGCACCAAATATTTACCCTCAGGGGTAAACTGGAATTAACAGAGACATACACAAAGTAAAGTATTTAACAGAGAATGCATAACAGTATTATCTTTATTGATTCATACATCAAGCACAAAGGTATTCCAACATAATAATCTTCCCCTTACGAAAAGGAGAGTGTTAACATATAGTGTCTGAAGGGATGCGAGGAAAACCATCACATCCATGTAACTCCTTCAAACTGACCAACTGTCTAACTACCATTTCCCGAACAATAATCACTAGAATCATATTGATTGGTATTAGGACAAGTGAATGCAAGTAAATAAAAATTCTTCATTTTCAACTAGAATCATATTGAGTGGTGTTAGGTCAACAAGTGAATGAAAGTAAATAAAAATTCTTCATTTTCAACACACGTGCCAATCAATGTAAGTCTTTATTAGAAACTTTTGGGATTTAGATAGATACTATAGCTTACAAATTTTTAGGAGTTCTTTTTCTTATAGGAACAAACAAATTTGCTTATTGGTCTCATAGACTTTCTTCAATTCTAAATAGAGTCTCCTCTTGGAAGATTGGATGGTTAGCCTTACTATGTCAAAATCTTATCATAAAGTTAGTGTTAAGCACTATTCTTAATTCTATAATGTCAGTATTGCTCATAATGGAGTTCTTGGTGCAATTGAGAAAAAAAGCATTGAGATATTTCTTATAGAAAGGGAATATAAATAATAATTCTAAGTTACCTATAATCTCATGGGATAATATCTGAAGATGGAGATCTATATGGGAAGAGGAAGCTAAATTGGTTTGGAACTTATACAACAAGACAAAATTCAAATGGAATCGAATATTACAAAATCAAATACCATGATTTAGATCAACTAGAAAGAATATTTTCTCTTTCTAATCCCCCTAATCCTTCCAAAGGTTCTAATATATAGAATTTTATTTAATAATATAAAGAAGTGATTTTTCCATAGTTATCTTAGGTTTTTGAATTAGGAGAAAAGGCTAATATCCTAGAAAACACCTAAAATGGATTTCCCCTCTTAATTAAAATAAGGATATTGTCTAAGAAGAATAATTGCTACAGCAAGTATGACATTTCAAAGTTAAACATTTTTAATTGTAATAGCTACTTGATGGTATTCACAGTTATCAATGCAAGGATTTTGGCTAGTTTCCACTTCCACATACTTAGAAGGATCTTTTAGATATGTTTATTAAGGAGAAGCAACTTTTTTGTTGTATAAACACATACTTTTTAACATGCAGTCTTAAATAAAAAAGGTAGTACTTCGTCCCAAAAAATGCAATTTATCTTTGAGATTTCAAGGGATCTCACACAAGTGTAGAGCGTTCTCTTTTTTTTTTTCCGAATGATATAATCCTTTCTAAGGCAAGAGCTTTCTCATGTCCTACTCTCAGCAATAAAATTATGTCAAGTTTTAGATTAGAAAGATGGAAATTGCTCAATTCAAGTTTTAGATTAGCAAAGATGGAAATTGCTCATGGGTTCAATTGTGTACTTTGTAATCAACTGATTTGTAATCAACTGAATGAAACCACGGGTCATCTATTTCTCCAATGTCCTTTTTCGCACAAATGAGTAAAGCTTCCATGCCTAATTCTCTATTAAAACTTACTGAATGATGACCACTTCTAGTGATTCTCTCTCTGCATCGTTTGAGAAAGTTTCCTCATCAATAGCAATGCAATAAGATAATATTAAAAAATTAGAAACAGTTTGTCCAAAACATCATTAAATGAACCATTGCATGAGGACCAGCAAGTTTACCCTGAAGGTAATGCATGCCTCAGTTATGACCCTTTGTAATGTGCAGGAAAAGCTGGCGGGTGGCAAACTGGAAGCAGACGAGGATAATAAAGATCTATTCCTATTTCTTCAGGGGGAGTGGGCCAGAACCCTGCTGTCCAAACAACTGGGAGGAAAGAACTAACACTGCGGTTTATGGTTCGGGTATTTTGGCTAGGAATGTCCCTCGGTTCCCTTGTTCTGCGATTGGGTTTTTTTTTTAAATTTTGGTATCTTGGTTTGGTTTGGCCCTGCGTAGCTTACTGGTGATACTTTTTGTGCTACTGTTGTTAGCAATTACTCTGGTTTAATCCTTTGATGCAGAACTATCATTATTTTTGTTTTTGATAAAGGCAGATCTAGAATTGGTAATTTTGATATGCTGCTAAAATGTTTGTTAGCTTGACTAGTTACATTAATAATATGCTGTAAATGTGCTACTAGTCCCCTGTTCCACAGGCCAGCACCCTCTTGCTGCTTTTTCTATCAAAAACATCATTAAATCTATAAAGTACACAATTTCAGAATGTTTTAAAACATGTACAACCAAAACCAAGAATCTGTCTTCTCCTTTCACATTGACAAATTCAAATATTTTAAATAGTTGACCTTTAATTTCTCTACCTTTTAAGGGATATTTTTTCTAAGTTAAATGCTCCTTCACAAGATAGCTAAAAGGACATAAAGTGGAGTCTCTGGATCAATGTATTTTCAAATTAATATTTGATGGATTGTCAAGAGGAAATCTAGGACTCTCATGGGTAGGGTGTTTCATCATAAACAGTAAAGGTAATTTTGTAGGAATAGAGTGTTTCCTTGGTAATTTTGTTGCAGAATTGGCTTCCAAGCTTTCTTTAGGAACAAAAGTGTTTCCAAATCTCTTATATTAATCAAGTATCTTATATTGGAATTATCACATGAGATGGATAAATTTTTTATGAAAGGAGACTCATTGATAATCATAAATGTTGTAAGTCTAGACATGTCATTAATTCGTAGTTAAGTATATTTTCTCGAAAATATGGAATTCGCTAGCACCGTTTGAAAGCT
This sequence comes from Thuja plicata, assembly GCA_018584345.1. NCBI lineage: Eukaryota > Viridiplantae > Streptophyta > Pinopsida > Cupressales > Cupressaceae > Thuja > Thuja plicata. The sequence goes on from MU226771.1 coordinate 82,558, forward strand.
TTGCAGTTGCTTATTGCTATAGAGAGGAAAATCTCATGCGGATAAGTTGGACAACATTGGTTTCGAGCATACCCAAGGAGATCAAATACTGTATTGAAATATTTTATTAACCATCCTAAAATATTACAGCAGTTGAAGTTTAAAATTAACGTCCACCTAATTGAATAGCTAAAGTTTGCCCGATCATCATGTGTAGATTCAACAAAATGATGACTTGGTAAGGCTGAGTAAGTTGTATATGTAATACGTGTTTGAATTTTCATTTATCCTTTGTGGTAGACATGTTTCGCTTCTCATCATGACAGTGAAGGTAGATTTGTTAAATCATAAACATTTAATAATTCACCAAATCAGTCCTAGCATTAAGCAGAGTACCGATGATGGGATATCCATGATGGTTTTAACTTCGAAATAAAGATCAAGTATTTTCATTTTCCCTTCCAATAATTTGAGAGAAATATATCGGTGATAAATAAATATTTTTTTTTGTCTTTTAACTATTGTAATCAATTGTTGTTTAACTGATTTATATTTTTATATAAAGAAGATGTTTGTGGAAATACATCTATTTTGTTTCATAAAATGTTTACTTAAGATCATCTTCAATTATGTGTGGAAAGAAGAAATGAGTAATAGATTTCTCTGATTTTTTTCAATAGACATATTATACTAAGGATGTTAAGATTATTTGTTCTACATCATTTTAGAGAAGGTTTGGAATATATATCAAATAAAATATTAATCCAATATTCCTCAGGTTCCAAGGCAATTCTGTAATTCTTAAATAATTTCTAAAATGTAGAGCTGCACCTTGTATATTGTAGTCTATTAAAGAATCATAGGATTAAAGGGTTTGGGAGGATATAGAAATATTAATCATTTCTTTATTAATCTATTTAAAATCTCCCTAATCATGATGTAAACACACATAATTCTATATTTTGCACCTTCAAATAATCTATTGAAATAATCATATAAATTATATTATTTATTCATTTTTTCTAAATATAAACAAACCCACTGATTTAAAAATTCAATAAAACATAATTTAAATATTTCTACCACTGTTGCAAAAAAGATTAAATTTAATAAACTATTAAATATATAAATTAAATCCAATACTTTCTTCTAAATCTCTGTCACTTAACAAAGCTATTTAACAGAAATAACAGAGGCCCTTAAAGATTGATCCTCTGGAAGCTGAATAAATATTTCAAACAAACAAGATAACCCAATAATCGGTTTCTTTTCACTATTACTTTTTTCATTTATCGTGAACAAGTTAAGGAGGACATATCTTGAATAAGGAATGCACGCTGAATTGTTGAGCTGCTACTCTGGATCGTTGGGTTTAAGTAAGCGTATAATACGGAAATAATTTGAGGAAAGCAGTGATATCATTTCCATGGGATATATGTGGTTATATGGGAAATGTAAGAATTTTAATTATGTTCAGATGTGTGTAGAAATAGATAACATAAAATGAACTTATTTTAATAGAAGATTGCACCATGAATAAGACAAGAAATATTTGTTGGAGGAGGAGATATCTAGAGAATGACAATGCAACCACTTTCTTAGAAGATAGTCCAATTTATTAATATATAAACTGTATACTAAACTATTTTTTGAAAATAAATCTAAAATTAAAAGATTATTAACATAAATATACTAATTTTATTATTTTATATCATTTATAGAAAAAGTATATTTTGTTATATAATTTACAACTTAAATCAGACAAATAAAATAAAAATAAATCAAACATTTAATAAAAAAACAAAAATAGTGATAAATGAACTATGCTAATTAGATACATGTCATACTTATATATACTTATATTGATAATTATTATATATTATATCATATATTAAAAGTAAATTTAATAATAATATTTTGTATCAGTTTTTTTTCTTGAGAAAAATACAAATATAACAAGATGAAAAGAATAGAACCAGAAGAAACTTAACAAGGAGCAGAAACCTCCAGCATGGGTGGCAAACTTACCTCAAGCATTTGCAATTCAGTCAATATAATAGGTGCTGTCATAAGAACTTTAAGAGGTAAATAATGGAGGCCACCATAAGTAGGTACACTCCAAAGGTAATAATGGAGGCCACCATGAGTAGGTAAACTGTTTCAATTGCTTTAATTCTCTGCCAAGTTCTGGATCAAGATCATCAATTGCAAATTTTCCCACCAGTCTTCTGCGTCCATCATACACATCGATTCCTTCTCCAAGCAAAAAAATCCATGCAAAATTGTTAACTGAAATTTGTTTAATTTCATTCGGTAATCTGATATCCACTCGACGCCACCTCTTTATGTTTATGTTTCCTTCTTGATTCTCCAATTCCCACATAAATTTGTACTCCATGTCAACCAAAAATAGTGGACCGATATCACTCCCAGCTAGACGCCAATACTTACCTGTATTGCTCGTATATATATCGGCATCTCCACTACGAAAACTCTCCAATGTCTCATCTGAATGTCTGTAAATTGCATCATCAGGGGGTGGAATTTTCCTCCATCGATTAAGGGAAAGATTCAACTCTAGAACCCCTCCACTACAGGATAATTGATCCAACCAGTAAAATCTTCCTCTGTTATAAACTCCTCGCTTTGCAACCCAAAATTGACCTGAGTCTCCCAAACTTAAATGTATTCTACTCCAAGTATCAGATGATGAATTATACACGCTAACCGAGGCTGGTTCTTCAGGGCCCACCACTATAATGAATTGATCCGTGGAATAATCAAACCCGTTTGCCATAAAAATATAGTGACGGTTTTCTTCAAATACTTGTATCGAAGACCTGCTCTTTTCGTCGCAAATATGAAAGTCTTCAAAACAAGACAGACAGAACAATGTGTTGCATGCGAGTTGTATGCAATAAGAATACTCACTGACTTTATAAAAATGTCCACTTCCTTCCATTACCCATATTGCATGTACATAATCTTCCTCAATATCAGACTGAAATAAAAAAGCAGAGGTGCAAGAAAGATGTATGTTTGGATATATTCTCTGCATTGCAGCATACGACGATAGCATCTCATTCCATTCTTTCCACACACTCCTCAATTTATAAAGACTTCTTCGTGGGAGCAGCCTTGCGATGATAATCAACGCAATTTCATCTGGGAGGTTACGCCAAACATCGATTTGCATCTCCATTTTTGCAATTTAGCTGTTTTTCCGTGCTCTGCCACGTTTTAATAAAGTTTGATCAGAATTCAATGAGACATTTCGGACTGAATTGTTGAGTTTGATAGCTGGGTTTATATAGGGCTCAAAACGGAAAAATAAGTTAAAAGAGAGTAGTTGTAAGGAAAGGGTAATATATATTAACAATTAAATTTTAAATATGTGAGAATATTCATAAAATTAAATAGGAAAAATTCAAATACGTTGGATTGTGTTTATAAAGAGAATTTCAATTATGGGGATGAACCTATTTTTTTATAGAAAAACATATTAGAAAATACAAAATGGAAAGGATCTTTTATAATTTATGATATCATTCTTCTGTTTTTGGGTTTACATATAGTGAGTAATATGGTACATGGAGACAACTATTTGTATTACAAACAGGTTTACATATTCTTATGGAATGTCCAATTCAGAATGTGTGAAGGAGAAACCTATAAGATTGGGGAATGCACCTACATTAGTAGAAGATTGTACCATTTTGTCAAAATATAGAAGTCATCTACTCAAAATGAAGCCTAAATTAAACAACAGTTAAACTATGTATTTAACTTTTATAGTTTTAAATGAATGGTAATAAAAAGAACCCATTTGCATAGAGGATTGGGCCTTGAATGCAATTAAATTTATATATTCAAATATCATGTAATTTGTTGACGAGAAGATTTGAGAAACATTTGAGAATGCAACAACTTTCCTAGAAGACTCAAAATTAAATAGTTATTAGCACATGTATTCTAATTTCACCATTTTATAGTATTTGTAAACAAATCTATATTGATATATAAATTACCACTTAAATACAGTGAATAAAGTGAAAAAAAAAGGGGTAAAATCTAGTTATAATCTTGTTATGCTAAATAAACACATCTCGTTCTTATATATTTTTTATTGTATAAAGTGGGGAAGACTCTCATGGCATTACATAGCAATATAAAATCATAAAAAAAAAACAAGGGCTTTGAGAGCAAGCCCATTGAACACTCCAAAAGGGTTTATAAAAACATAAAAAAGCTAATTCAATAGAGTTCAACAATGTCTAATATTAGAATAATGTATGTTTTCCTTGTGTTTTGCTTCAGTCTCAAAACAATAGCAGGCTTATCTTACCTGACAGGGCTTCATTGCTTCAGTCTCTTCATGCGCAGGAATGTTTAAGAATGAAAACAATATCAGGGATTTCTTCACTAAAAGGACTCCAGTCTCTTCATGTGGTAGAATGTCCCATCTTAAACAATATTCAGCTTATCTTCTCTAAGCGAGCTTAGGTCACTTCATATGCAGGGATATGCGGGGGATTGTTTGAAATGTGAATCAATGTTTGGAGCTTATCTTTTCTAATAGAGCTTTTGCAACCACTTTTCTCCTAAGAAAAACAAGGATTTTGAGCTTATGTATAGAGATCAAATACAGTATTCGGCCTATAAAGGTTCTAATTCTTTAATTCTTAATTAATCTCTATAATGTAGAACTGCATCTTGCATATGCTAATATCATATTGATCCAATCTTTCCCAGATTCCAAGGCAATTCTGTAATTCTTAAATCATATCTAAAATGTACCACTGCACCTTGTACATTGTAGCCTACTAAAGAATCATAGGATTAAGGATTAAAGGGTTTGTGAAGATATAAAGATTCTATTCATTTCTTTATTGATCTATTAAAATCTCCCAAGTAATGATCCAAATGACATAATTCTATATTTCTCGACTCAAAATAATTGATTAAAAAAATTATATAGAATATATTATTATTTGTTTTTCCTAAATATAAACATTCATTTAATAATAAAGGGGATGAACTTGTAGTGCAACGGTAGTTGCGAACACACTTGATACTCCATCTTGGATTTGAAACCCAGTCGAGTCAATACTTGGAAGTCGAAGTTGTGGAGGAGAGACAATAGCAACTGGGAGGTGGTTGTTTGACAATTCATGAATATGGAAGAGGGCATGGATAGAGGAAGGAGGAGGGTAAAGACAATGAAGAAATCCCAGCCTGATCTTGGGGACGGGGTTCCTATCAGTTTTGAAAAAATGATTAAACTTTAATAAAATTATAAATTTTTTTTATATAAATAATATCTAATATTCATCTTTGACATTTCTTTTGTCAATAACAGAGGCCTTTTAAACCTTCAAAGAATAATCTTCTGGAAGTTGAACAAGATAATCCAGTAACTATCTAACCATTCCATCTGCATTTCCATTTATCGTGAACAAGAGCCGCTCTTCTTCTTGAATAAGAAAGTAGTGGTAAGTGAGTTTTCATAAAGAGTAGTTGTAAATGAGAAGTGAAAAGAAAAAATTAAATGAGTTGTATCATTTGTTTAGGATATATGTGACTAGCAAATTGTTACAATTTTTTAAGGTTGATCAATGATAAAAATAAATTTTATATAAATGAATATATGTAATTATATATCTTATGTTTGAATTGTAATAAAAAATTGGTAATATCTATTATCAAATAAATTTTAAATATTTTAAGATATGTATAGAAATAGATAAAAATAGAATGAACCTATTTTAATAGAAGATTCACAATGAAAGGGACAAGATTAAGATATATATTGTGGAATATTTTTAAATCTGTAAAAGAGGAGACAACTAAAGGTTGACAACTACATGGAGATGCAACCACATTCTTAAAAGATAGTTCCATTTATTTCCTATCATTTTTTTTTTAAATATTCAGCAACAGCTGAAACGAGGAACATAACCAAAAGAATCTTGACAAGGAGCAGAAACCTCCAGCATGGGTGCCAAACTTACAAGAGGTGAATTAGGTCAGAAATTAATGCGGTGATAAGAACTTAAAAGAGGTGATTTAGGTCACAAATTTCTGTGACCGGGCCACCATAAGTAGGTACACTCAAAAGGTAATAATGGATGCTTTAACCACGTATAGTGTGGAGATGTAAACTCTTTCAATTGCTTTAATCCTATCCCAAGTTCTGAATCAGCATCATCAATTGCAAACTCTCACCAGTCTTCTGCTTCCATCATACACATCGAAAATTGTTAACTGAAATGAATTTATTTTCATTCGGTAAACTGATATCCACTCGACGCCACCTCTGGATGTTTATGTTTCCTTCTTCGTTCTTTAATTCCCACATAAACTTGTACTCCAAGTCAACCAAAGTTAGTGGACCGATATCACGAAAAATCTCCAATGTATTATCTGAATGTCTGGGGTGGAATTTTCGCCCAGCGAGTATCGGAAAGATTCAGCTCTACAACCCCTCCATTTCAGGATATTCAACGCAATTTGCCAAAGACCGATTTCCATTTCCATTTTTAGCAATTTAGCTGTAGTAAACTGCTAGTTCTGGGTTTTGCCCTGGTCTGGCAAGTTTTGATAAAGTTTGATAAGATTTCAGTGAGACATTTCGGGCTGAATTGTTGAGTTTTATAGCGGATCAAAATGTGAAAATTCGTTGAAAGGAGTAGTTGTAAAGAAAGGGTAATATCTATTAAATAGGGTAGATTCAAACATTTTGGATTGTGTTAAAGGAAAAATCTATAAGATTGGGGAATGCATTTACATTGGTAAAAGATTGTACCATTTTGTCAAAATATAGAAACCATCTATTCAAAATGAAGTCTAAAGTAAACAACATTTAAACTATGTATTTAATTTTTTCTACTGTGAATTACAGACACAATTTATAGAATAATTTTAAATGAATGGTGATAAAAAAGAACCCATTTGAAAATATCTTCATATATAATTTATCACTTAAATACAGTGAATAAACTAAAAATAAAGTAAATATAAAATCATCAAAAAAAATAAAACAAAGGCTTTGAAAGCAAGCCCACTGAACTACCAAGAAAAGTTTTAAAAAACATAAAATAACTAATTTAATAGAGTTCAACAGCTTCTAATACTAACATAATTTTGTAAAAACAGTCATGAACCATCTAGTTCTAGAAAACAATGCGGAAATAAGAATAAAGGGAATTTAGAAAATCTAACCCTAACATTTGAGCATCTACTCTACCTCCGTTTGAAAGAAATAGAAGTATTTGTCGTATTTGCTTTTCATTTTCATGCTTTGTGCTCAGTTTTTCTTTCCTCTTCTTCTTCCTCGCTATTGTTTCTACCCACTATCACAACCCCCATCTTGAATCTATGTTGATCAAGTATTTATTTATCCTAGCTGGGCTTTCTATATCATTATCAAGATTTTTAAGCCATTTCTTTCATACTCAAAGATAGTTTTAGTGAATTTCAAGATTTCGAACCTTGGTGGTCATGTCCAACTCTGTAGCTATCATCTGTAAATCATGAGACTCCCCATTTTCTCCAAACGCACTCTGCAAATGCACTTTCACTGTGTTCTGTACTGGCTTGCAACAAATACTGTCTTCTACGGTTCTCTCAAGAATCAGGTAGAACTCGTCCTTTACTGATACCACAATATTAGCGCAGGTGAGAGAGGAAGAATATTGCAGTGTCAAATGATTACAGAAATAAGGTATAAAAAGCACAAGAAAACAAGAAACGGTAGTAGGATGGTTACCACTAACCGATAACTGTATACCTGTTTACAAAACTAACTACAGAACAGATATACTACGCAAACACAAACTCATAAATTTAAAAATATTAAGGAGACTATTCTTCTTCACAATGCTAAAGAAAAAATTATAGAATTAGTAGATGAAGTACTCTAGGAAAACTAGAACCCATACTATTCTCCTCAAAAGATACCTCATTTGGAAGAGATGTCAATTTTTAGAAAAAGTAATTGACCATTTCACAAACAAAATTTGAGAAGTAGCAGCCTATTGTTTGTTCTTATACTAAGAAAGAAAGAGGACATCCTCTAGAGAGCCCGAGGAATAAGGAGGAAATTGATGCTGGTGTATAGACTATATTAGATTCTACCTTAAAACCAAAAAAAAACTAAATAGGTGGCTTTAGTTCTTATACTGGAAAGAAAACAACAAGGAGAGCCAACTACTCTCTAAGGATTCCATGAAAAGTTTAACATGGAATGTTACGGATATTAACACTCATAATCAGATACGCCTCGTAAAAAACCCAAATAGATAATTGTGAGGCAGATATAGTGTTCATTCATAAACTAAACGATCAATAGAATATCTTATGGATCATTTGAAAAATTGTAAGCCTTGGTCAGTAGTTAAATGTCCTTCAAATGGTGCTTTGGATGGCTTAACATTTTGTTGGAAAATGTAAAACTTCTATTTTCTTTTATTACTAATAATGCAAACTATATTATGGTTAGAATTTCTTCTTTTGAATTATCATTCATTCTCCTGAATTTTAAAAAGATTTTATGGAATTCTTTATCTCAACTACTAGATAGATATGGGGAAGAGAATATTAATAGTACTGGGTGTGGATGATTTTAATGACATAATCTTATTAGAAGTAAAGCAACGAGGTATATCCCTTCCATTGAAAATTGAGGATTTTGGTGAATTTGTGTAACAAAATGGGCTCCTTGACTTCTGCCCGGTCAATGGTTATGTTTTTTTGGACTAATCTAAGCAAATGTTCTATTCATATAGCTAATATATTGCATTTGTTTTTTTTCTTAGTTTCCAATTGATTTTAGATAACGGGTTATGCAATTCTTTAATTCTTAGCTTTATAAGTTTTTATGCTAATTTCTTTGTTTAAAGAAAAATAGGGTTTGAAGGGACCTACAACCCATTTATATAAAATGAGTCTAGAAAATAGAAACTAACAATTAATCAAATATATGACAACAATAAAACACCAAAAAAAACTAGGGGAACAAATCCGAGAGACCTTATAGATTTTTTAGATGATTATTTATGTTACAAACCCTGTTGACAATACTATCAATAGGTGTATCACTTTTGTCATCATTGTAGAGTGTTATGGATAGATAAGGAAGAGAGCCATAACTTTCTTAGAATGATTCATCTAATTCTTCTATTTGACACTATTGATAGGGGAACCAAATGCACCCTTTGATAAACTATGGATCACATTTACCTAGGTATTTAATTTCTTAAGACCATTCAAATTGTTCTCCATTGCAGTATGGATGACTGCTTGACTATCCTAATTTTATTGTGCATTTTGGAAATGTCATCCTCCGAAGTTTTAATTTGATGTTCACACCCCTCTTTTAAATCGTCAACCCTTTGGCCCACTCATATGTAGTCACAATAATTTTTGTTGCTGTATGCACACTAGAGGTTGAAACACACTTATCCTCCAAGGGGTTTATTTCTGACACTATCCATTGAAGAAAGGAAAAATAGAAATTCATAGTCTCATTAACATTCTTACCCATATTCACCCTATCATACATAGATAATCCCTTTTCCATGAGAGTATCTTTCCTCACATGGATATCAAAATTATGGTTTGTATCAGGGTCATTAATAAGTAGAGGCTGCAAAGTAGGATCTTCACCACAATCAATATCTTTTGGGGGTTTTTTCCCATAGGAAGAGTAAGAAGCCAAAGGGACTTTCCCCTTCCCTTTCGTTGAAACTCATGTAGAACCCGCCACAATTCTTGTATATTTCACTCACTACATTGGCTAAAGTAATGAAGTAAATAATCATCAAAAGGAGTATAGTATAAATCTATTAGTATTATAATGCACTGAGGGGGGGGGGGGGGAANNAATAGCGCAACCATAGATTTACAAAATATTTTCATCAACTTCCAAAGTAACTAGCATGCAAAGCTAAATATAACATAAATGCATATCAAAAAATACATCCACAAAATCAACACAAGGACACTAATATTTTATCATGTAAACCCTTGTTAGAGGAAAAAAAACCATGGTGGCAATTATCACCCACAAATCTCACTAGTTCACAAATAAGATCTTCTCTTTTAGCAACATTACAACACCCTACTAAGGGTATACCCATTTAAGAGTATCTCTAGCCCAGTCAGAAGCTTTTACAAAGTATTTTTTAGGAACTACCCTATTAAAGGATTTTAAACTCCTTCTAAGAGTCACCCTATTAGAGGATCTAGTCTTCAGACCTATTAGGATCCTGCATACTCTATTAGGAGAAACCTTGTTAGAGAATTTTGATCACAAGTTGGTTAGCACTTGTCTTGAGAATGAACTCAAATAAAAATAATATGAAAGTAACACACTCTGCTTCATAGATCCGCTTTAGCATTGCTCAAATCAGCATTTTGTTCATACAAAGATTCACTTGAACTATTACAATCATTGCATCAACAAAAAGTCTCAACTATTCTCAATTTAATATCTTATAAACACATTTAGGTCGATGGAATAACCCTCAAACATGTTACCTAAGTCGACCTCCAAATATAAATCAAAATTCATAAGTGACCACATAAACATAGGAAATTGAAATCCTCAAGGTTGGCCATCAATAATAAAATTCACAAATAAATAAAACTTTGTCACATAATTAGTCGCTACCTCAATTTCATCACCTTGACTGGACAGGTTGACTATTCTTGTCGATATCAATGGTGTTTGCCTCAATTCTCCAACTGTGCGTTGAATCATCTTAGGCGATCATAGATGTAGGTAAACATGAAATTTTAGATATTGTCTATATGATTGCATCATATAAATCCTCTAGATTATCACCACACACCAAAATTACCATCACAAATACACTAGATACTTAGACAAATTCTTGTAGAGTCACCTTAATCACTAGTATATTTGATCTGGCCTATGAAATAGACTTGTTATTAGCAATGAAAACACTTAAAATTTCATTACATTATATAAGATATGATCATCTTCATCATATGTAAACAATCTCACCCTTTGGCATTGATGGAAACACTAAGGAAAAATTGCTAAGTGTCTAACTTATCCTAAAAAAATGAAATCAATCAAGTTGGCCAAAACTATATGTCCTATCAATAATCAAAATCATCATGAAATAGATAAAAAAGAGAGGAAACGATAGTTTGGAATTAAAAAGAAAAGAAATGCATTCATTAAAGGCTTCATAATATTTTTATAAATGATATCTAACAATCCATGAACTGTTATAGTAAGAAAAGGAAACATTATCATCCGGAAAAAAAAAATCATTGTCCATAATAGATCATTCCTTCCGTTATTAATTATATTAAATTCTCTCGACTATTTTGCTAATCTACGTAGTTGGGGCTTGTTCTTGGGCAAACTAGATAGATCCTTGCTGCTAGTTAGGCATCTATCACCTTGACAAGGTTATTTCCTTGGAAACCTCTAACATTTCTCTATTATGAGTCAGGCATCTTTAGCGCCAATAAATTTTTAGAATTACTTGAGTTTACATATTTACATTTAATGCATTCATTATTTTATTTTAATTTTTATGTTTTTGAAATATAGGTCAATAATCAAGACATTTCCCTTAGGTTTTTTTTCCAAGGTAGTAGTAGAAGATCCCCTATTTTTCACTTATTAGAATGATAAAATATATTTCATCATCATTAATGTAGGTAATTAATGTAAAATTGAGAGAAAATCTAGCTGGACATCTCTATTTCTGTGAAATGATAGATTATAACACCTTTTTCCATGAAAATGGTGTTAGTACACCCAAGATATTGAAAGTAATATTTCATTTTAAGCCAACCGGCATAAATGCATTACCTCCCTTTTCATGACTTAGGCATTTGAAAATCCATCCAATTACACTATCAGTATGCCATTTAGCTAGCCTGATAATTGAGGACTAGTAAAAAGGCAACCTTGGTAAATTATCTAGGTACTTTGAGCAAGTTGATGTAACGACCTTGTGTAGTTGAGTAAATTATTATGTGTGTGAAGAGACCTCTTTTTCTATATATGGATAAACACTATTAGATGATGACACAAGCTCATAGAAAAAAAAATAGCAATTCGTTAGTGTAGAGTAGAAATAAGAGTTGGATAACATGAATACACCTATGAGGCTCACCACCTATAGGAAACAAAACCATTCCTAGGTCATGTTTGTGACTGTAGGCTAGCTAGGTTGATAAGAACATGTGATGATTTAGTCCTTGGATCCATGAAATGAGTCCTAGGTAATGATTTTATGGAGAGTGAGAATTTTTATACAATTATACATACATTTCATCGAGGTTCATGGTTTCTCTAGATTTGGGGGAACCTACGAAGATGATGTTGGCAAGTGATCAATTTGTGTAATGTGATTCATTTTTTGGTTGTCATTTATGGCAACACATCTAGGTTTAAGATCAACTATTTTGAAGATAAGTTTTGGTATGTCCAAAATTGACTAAGTACAGAAAAAGAGGTACAATATTGTTTTGTACATCGAAGACAAAGATTGATGAGTTAAGGCATGCGAGCTTAGTGGACGATAGTGTGGATTATTTCTGACGTACACCTAAGATTGATTTGGATTTGGTTAAGTTTATGATATGTTATAAGGATTTGAAGATTGACAGACAACAGAGAACAGTGACATGAAGCAGTTGGAAAGCAATGAGGATTAAGGGAGTATGACTTGGACTCCATGAAAATGAGTTGTATTTTTTTTATTGATAGTCTATACTTTGACTATGCAAGGGCACTGACTATGTATTTTATATTTACTATATTTCATGTATTTTGTACTAAAGGCTGACTTAGTACTGTTTGTAATATTCATACTGAGAGCCGACTTTGTAAAGTTAAAAGATATATATGTAAGATCTTTTTGGTAAAGATTAAGACGTGATGAAATGAAGTGTATGAAGTATTATATCTGGAAGATAAGACATGTGAATGGAAGAGTAGAGAATGGCAGAACTATAAAAAAACTATCAAAGCATTTGTGATGCTTGTTTTTGTTCATGACTGAGAACCTTTTGCAACAGCATTACATTGTAAGATTTGTAAGCTCATTGGCCCCTAATAGGGTGTTGTGAACCTTTAACAAGGTTGTTATTCCTCTAATATGGAAATGTACTATGTAATATTCAGCTCCTAACATGGCTAGGTCTCCTTACAGAATCATTATAGTTTAGTACATGGATGTGGGTATCATCTCACCGGGGTTTTCCCTTGGCAAGGGTTTCCTTGAAAAAAAATCATGGTGTTATGAGTTCTATGTTATTTGTTTATTCTCTTTCCTTTACTGCAATTGTATGGTTAATGTTAAAGTGGTTGAAGAATTTAATTAACTGTTATAATACTGATTCACCCCTCTCTTAGTATTATCCAATCCTAACAATTTCTATCAGAGCTTTTGGACCTTGGAGAGAAAGCCTAACAACTTGAGGGAGATTAGAATGGATTTGAATAGTTTACAACAAAAATTTTAAGTTGCACTTGAAAACCTTGATAATGCTAAAGCAAAAAATGGTGAATTGAAGTTCAACATCCGAAGAGCTGAGAAATTCATAAATAAACTGAAAGAACAACGTGAACTTTCTAGAAGTCAGAGAGAAGAACTTGTGGTTCAAATAAAAGAAGACTCATATGAGGATAATTCAGATCAGGTGAAGCAACTGAAAGAAGAGATTGAGATTCTGAAGCTTGAGAACAAGAATATGGCTAAAGAAATACACATACAAGAGGATTCTAAGAAGAAAGATGAAGAAACCTTGAACAATGCATTGAATCAAATGAAAGATGAAGCTGACATCTACAAGAACAAATACTTAGAATTGGAGAAATGCAATCATATTGTGAAAGGTGAACTTACTGAAGAAAAGAAACATATTGAGAAACTTCACACCAGAAGTGATTTGATTGATGAACAACTAGATAAGAAAAAATGTATAGGTGACATGACTAGTATTGGATTCAATGAAGCTGAATGTTCAAAGAATCAAGAAGAGAAACTAGATGAGAAGATTAATGCTAAGAAACCATCTATTGAAGAACCTACAGAGCAGATCAGACCTTTTAGAGGCAGATTCTTTGGTTATATTTGGACACATGAAGAAACACTGTAGAGGTAATGCCCCTTTTAAAACTTTTTCTGGTTATTGTTTTAACTGTAATGGATATGGACACAAAAAGGCAGAATGCAAAAAATCTAGTTATAGACAAGACAATGGAAGAGAATCTACAATGAAACCTACATGCTACAAATGTAACAACATTGGACACATTGTGAATTATTGTAAATTACAAGTTAATAAATAAAGAAGACCACCTATATGTTACAAATGCAATAATCGAGGACATATAGCAATGTTTTGCAGGTATAATGGAGTAGATAACAGAAGAACACCACCTCCTATGAAACCTCAGAAGAATGGAAGTGATAACGGAAAGAGTATTGCATAGGTGAAGAGTGATTTTGAAAATTGTTTTAAGAAAGAAGAAGACATAAATAGTGGTAAGATATGGAAGATTAAAGAAACTAGTGGGAAATCAATTCAGGGAGAGTCAGTAGACGCTACTGGATATTCACCTAAATATAGCAAGACAAAATTGACCTAATTGGCCGATCATGGCCTTAGAGGAGCATTAAATGCAATACATCAGAATTTATCCTTTCTCGCAATTCATGTAGTGAGCTCATGCGAGATTGGGAATATGTTGAGCCAACACCATGGATCATATATCTAAGAGTGTATCATCAGTCAACTTGTATATTTTGATCGTGAGATTTAGTAGCCGACCAGATAGTTTGGAGTGAAAAATAAAATTTATAACCTAACTTGTATAAAGCATCATGTTATGATATATTTTTCTATCATTTGACAAGGAGCGAGTTGAAAAGATCAGAGAGCAGAAGTATTCTGACATTTCTCAACCTTCTATGCATGATCGATCGAAACATAAACTTAGATTTCCACGTGTGAAAGGTATTCTACATTATCTAAGCTATGGATGCACCTATGATTTTTGATGTTGTTGATAATCCTATATATAAACCAAGAAACATCCTTATAAGTCATGTGAAGAGGTTCTGGAAGGAACATTTTCACAGACCCTACATGGCGTATTGCATGTAGAGGACATCAGGGCTTACATACATTGTAAGTATGACACATTGGGAGATGATGATAAACTCACTAAAATGGAAGATATGACTGAGAACAAAGTCATGAAGGAAGAATGGAAACATGTCAGTCAGTTAAGTATAATGAATATTATGGATCTGTGCGACTTCAGTGAAAATGAATGGTTTAAAATACTTATGAGCAGGGTTCATGACCAATTTATATGGATTGGTAGCCAACATGTGAAGATATGCAGTGACCTAATTCATGAGATTACTGGTTTAGATAACACTGGAGTTGTACCCATTGCAGAGAAACATGTCAAGAAGGAAGTCAAAACCCTAACACACTGGAAGTGGGATAGAAGGGAAATGAAATTAAATGATATTTTCCAACAATATGTAAGGTTGATTGCAATGATATATGGTTACATTTTTTTCTACAACAACAAACCTAATTAAGTATCAGCTAGAGTTATTATGATGGTATGGAGAATGATAAAAGAAAACACACAGTACAACCTATGTGAAGTATTGGCACAACAATTCCTTGAGAATGTAAATCTTGTGAAGAAGGACAGAACAAAAAATTCTAGGTTTGGATCATTATTGGTACACATGTTCATTTATATTGAACATAAGTTTCCTGGTTTACACCCTAGTGGCTGAAAAATTGGAGTTCCTACTGGTATACTAATCTCACAGAGTTAAAAAAGATAGAACACTACTTGGGTAGATGGAGAACTGTTTGCAATGATCAAAATTCTACAAATAAAAATGAAGAGTAGATACAAAATATATGAGGACATTGTTGAGAAGTACAAGGACACAATTTTTTTTATGGTTGAAACCGCCTGTGTATGTTTTGAGGCAGTGACCCCTAGAAAGAAATGGTGTTACCCTATGGGCTATGAAGTGCATTATGAAGTACTCACCATGCAAGTAGAAACTATTCTTGCATCAAAAGTTGATATATCAGAAGAGAGATGGGGAACATATGAGGAGAAGTCAGAGAAGGTAAGAGAAGAACAATATAGAGGATAGAGGAAGAGAAAGATTGCTAATATTATTCATGAATATGGAGTAAAGGATGGTCTATTCAAAGAAGAATCGAAAGATATTAAGAAGAAGATGGAAGATAGATCCCTTGGAGTAGCTAGTGTAATCTCTAATGCCCATTCCACCCCTGAAGTAATTATGGTTGATAACACACCTCCACCACAACAGCAGGCAGAACAAGCGAAGGAAGTTACTCCTAGAGTAACTAGATCTAGTATGCAGAAAAAAGAGAAGAATGCAGTTGAAGAAGAGAAGAAAACTAAGAAGAATAAAGCATGGAAACCTGACATGAAAATGTTGGATAAAAGAGCAATTGAACAAGGAAAATTCGTTCGATTGATAAATATTATGATATATATGAAGAAGCAGATAAACTAAAAATTGAAGACATTGTTCTAGAACACATGCTTCATTTCAAGAAGAGACTTTTGGAAGTTGAAGTTGTAACCACCTAATTTCGGTCTGTCGCAACTATGGACCCTATTTGCCCTAAGTGTGATCATGCCCTCGAGTTATATCCAAATGACCCTGTTACTGTTTGGCGTAATTCTTTGAATCAATTTAATGTCCTGGGTGATTTTTATCACTGATTTATATTAACTATTATAGCCATACAATTCAAATCAATTTCGACCAATCAAATCAAACCAAAACCAAACATGGCTATAGTATTTAATATAAAGGAATTAAATAAATCCCAAAATCAAATAATCACTTGCAATCCAACCCATTCCCCTAGCCTATTAATTTAATTAAAATGGCTATAGTCCCTTAATTATTAAAAAGCAATTTACTTGTTTTAATAATTAAATCCTATATTTTCTAAATGAATTAAATAAGTTTATTTCATTTATTAATATTCCCTTAAACCCTAACCTAACCCATCTCAACCACTTCTACCCTGGGTTCTAACCCTAACCTAAGCTATCTCAACCACCTCTACCCTGGGTTCTAACCCTTCTCAACCCATTCACCCATGCTAATCTAATCTAAATCCTAAATTCTCTCTAAAACACCTCCTAATGTTGTCACATTCCATTAGGGAATGCTTAGCAACTCCACCCACTTGAGAAAGTCCACTTTCTCAAGCT